>CM040427.1:129373909-129856375 GCA_022702705.1 Papilionanthe hookeriana x Papilionanthe teres
CTGGGTCTATAGGCTTCCAAGGTAGAAGTACTCTTTCCCAGTTCTTATATGGCACTTGTGATTGACTGTAGAGGAGAAATATAGTGGAAGGACGTACAAGCCTGTCGGCATATTTTAGATTTTAATTTTAATTTAAATATATATATATGGTTTAGAAAGTAGTATTTGATTTTGAAAATAATTTTAAGGTATGAAACCGATCTCACATCCAAGATAGTTTATATAAACGAGCACCGCACCACAAACCGTGTATCTATCCCTAAGGATAGACACACTGCTTGATGGTGGGGCTCGATTAAATAAACTAGAAGATTTGTGACATCCGTTTGGTCTGCGAACCAATTTTATAAGCTGACAAATTCCCCTGCTTAATATAAATGAATTAAGCAGGGTTTATATTGCCTGGGTTCTTAAAGTTCCCTATAAGGGCAAGCCCCTATAGTTAATTACATCTTAAATGACGGGAATCACTTAAGAAAACTCTCGATAATAATCAATAATACTGCTCTCAAGAATCTCGAAGTTTAAGTTTTCAAGGGATTGAATTTTAGAATTTCAATAGGGAATGGATCAAGTTTGGAACATTTTTTTTGGGAATTCAAAGAAAGAAAGGTAGGAGAAATTACAGATTTGAAGCGAACTTCGGTAATTTCCCGACTATCCTATTGTTTGGCTTGAATTTAGTAAAGTCCCAATGTTTATTTAATGTTTTGATCCTGCCAATTTTAATTAATTAGGACTTATATTCGTATGACATGATCATACAAATAGCCTCGAAGATGTGAGGGTTTATGTCGTATCGAACGGCTACCTCGGAGTCCTAAGACCGGTTAGGGCTTAATTTGTAATGCAAATGCCTAACAAGAGGTTGAGGATTTATGTTGCACTAAGCAAACTACCTCGAAGTCCTATGGTTTGGTTATTTAATTCTAAGAAAGTTTTGCTGAAGTAGACTCAGGTTTTGCTGATGACGATGGCCGTGCTGCCCACCATGCTCCGAGCTCCTTGTTGTTGGAGAGGGTTAGTTTTAGAAGATTGTAATCAAAAGAGAAGATAAGAGTTTGGTTTTAGAAATCTTAAAGTCCAAGTGTTTTTTATGTTTTAATTAAAACAAATCTTAAAGTTGATTATAACAACACCGGTTAAGATCCCACGGTTCCATCCTTCCGGCATCGTTACTTTTATCGGATTCACTTAGTCCAGATGAATTTGCTAAACTCAACTAAATGAGTTCCACACTTTCATTTTGACCGTGGGAAATCCCGTTAGCAACACGTAGGTTACATCATCCAAGGTATTCCCGATCATCCAACAAGACGTTTTAATTTAGTTGTAATTGTAGTTTTGTGTTCTGTTTGTGATTAAAATTTGAGTTATTTTATATTTTGAAATATTGTGGTGGTGAATTTTATCTTGTAATGACTTTTAATTTAGTTTTGGTTTCAGTTTTAGGGACTATCCTAAAGGTGTGGGTTTTCATGCAACAGTTGTTTATCATGCAAGAAAAAGTAAAGTGCATTTGCAATAAAATAAATTGCAAGGAGGTAAATTGCAATAAAATAAAAGTGTACCTGGAGGGTCTTCCCGTCATCCCAAGCTACACTTAAACACAATTTAGGATATTTAATCATTTAAAGCAAGTTCCTAGATAAAGCTAAGGGAAGGGTTATGGTTTTCTACCAAGGTCCTACTCCTATAGCTAGTCATCTCCTATGACGTCTAGGTTCTTGTGTTTTGCTTTGAGGACAATTTTCTTCATCAAAGAACAATTAAGTTCAATTGTTCTTATAAACATCCTATCATATTGAGGAAGTGCTTAAGACGAATCTTAAACATCTTTTCAATACCTCTAGGATTGTTTTAAGTCTGAGAGAATTTAATTATACAAAATGAATTAATCATCCAGGAGTTCAAGTTTTGTTATCTTGCTCAGTGAACTAGGACATTTGAATATCATATGAGTGCAGTAATACTTCACTTAACACTCCATTTAGGAGTTATGACAACATGAGCTTTTGAGGGCAAATTAATGTTCAAGTGATTTGTGATTTAATTTAATTTCAATTAATGGGTTTAAGTTTGGAATAGTGTTCAAGTTGTTTTAGATTTATTTTGAATTCTTTATGTCTTTGGTGATGTTATATTTAAATCAATTTAATTTAATTGGTTTAGTTTTACTTTCAATTTAATTTTATTTAATTTAATTTAGTTTAATATAATTTTATTTTATTTTATTTTATTTTATTTTATTTAATTTAATATGTTTTAATTTAATTTAAATTTAATTTAAATTTTTAATTTTAATTTAATATTTTATATCTCTTTTTTTATATTTTAAAGATGATTTAATTTAATTGTTAAAGTATTAATTTAATTGAAATTTTGGAAGGATTTAATTTAAATGTTTTAATCTTTAATTTAATTTAATGATTAAGTCTTTTAACATTTTAAATCTTGAATTTGGATTATCATTTTAATTAGGAATTAAATGTTATGGAAGTGATTAATTTAGGGATTTTTTTAGATTAAAGAATAAATCTCTTCCTAATAATATCCCTATTTTAATAATTCAATTTTTTTTATTATTCTTCGAAGTTTAATTAATCATTTAATTAAGGTTTATTTTAATTATTTTCAAATTGTTAGGTAGGTTTCTACCCTTTAACTACCTAAGTTTCAAACATCCAAAATCAACTTAGTATCAAATATTTTACCGAGCCCTTTTAATTAAACCTAAAATTTTTAATTATAGGTTAAAATTTTAATTACTTATTTTGCCCTTTAAACTTACTAATTTCATAACTCACTAAATTGAGCTTAAATGAATTTGAAATTTTTATGTAACTTCACTCATATGTCAATCAAGACATTAGAGGAAAAAATGTGATTTTTCTGTACTTAAATTATTTATGTAATTATTTTTGGTGGAAAATAGGGATTTTCAAGGAAAATTTAATAATATGACCAAGGGAAAGTTTCTATCCTTAAGAAAATTATGGGACATTCCTAATGACTAGAGGACCACTTGGACCAATTTTGGTGATTTTTTTGAATTATATTATTTTTATTATAATTATTTTGAGTTTTGGAGTATTAATTAATTTAAAAATAAAATAAAGGTTGAAAAATGAATTTTATATTTTTCAAAAATCTCTCTAATATCAAGGAAACCAGAGAACTAATTTTCATAATTTTTTGATTTTTCTTTGATTTATTAGAATCATTTTAGTGGAAATGCTTAGAAAATACATTTTTTTATTTTAAAATTACATTAGGGCTTTAAAATTTGATATCTCATTATAGAGACTTAAGAAAAATATGGGGTTTGTTCCTAAGTGATTAAAATTTAAAATGTGACATTTTGGTAAATTTTATTATTTTTGTGATTTTTATTATTTTTAATTATTAAAAATATTAAAATAATGCAAAAAAATCATCTTTTTTAGAAAATTGCAATTTTAATTTTCTTAAATTCCCCTGATATCGGAGAGGCTCCAAAACCAATTTGGTAAATTTTTGAAAAGTATTTTGAAAGTTATGAATTTTTGAAGTTTAAGTTTGGCTAAATGGCTTAATCGACCCGATTGATAGGGCTAACCAAGTTCAATTGACTTCAAACTTTTATGGTGAGTTCCTCTGATCCTAAAGGTCAGTGGAGAATTGATTTCAAGTCAATTTGATATATGATTAGCTCTAATTAATTAAGGCTCCATTGTGGGTGTTTAAGCCAATTAGGGTCATTCTAAGTGAGTTAACTCAAAACCTATTTTTCCTAGGGTCCTCTAGTCATAAGAAACCTCTCCAAATTTTCTTAGAATTTATTTCACAACATGCTAATTATTGGAATTAAAATACTCAGAATGATGACCTAGAATTGAAAAATCAATAACTCTTCATAGGGATGGCCTCTGACTTTGGAAAATTCAGGGAATGTCCCCAAATTCTGAGGCTTCAAAAGCCCTATGGTCTCATGCCATGGTGAATTGTATACATGCATGGAGAATTGAAAATGTGTAGAGAGTAAATAAATTATTAAAAATTAAATACTCAATGAAATTAAATGATTTCTTTTCCACATTATTCTCCTTTGTTCACTGAGCAAGAGGGTATTTTTATTTTATTTTTAGGATTTTCCTACACAGAGTTATGAATTTTCTAAGTTCTGGTAATTAAATAAATAAGAAAATCCTGTTTTTCTACTTAAGTGAAGCGGCGCCAGCTCAACCTCAGCAGCTCCGAACGCACACGCGTCGTCTCCTGATTCGGCGCCACCATCCAATTCAGCTCTCCAGGGCCTCGCAGTTCACGTACCATCGCGCTGTCCGGCTCAATCCCGACCGTCCACTCGAGACACGCTTGATCCGACGGCTCCCAGTCATCGTGTACGACTGGTGTGCACCCGTGACCGTCAACCTTCTAACCCTAATTTCTCACTCGATTCTCAACAGATTTTTGTGTTCTTAAGCTCTATGGATTCGTCTTGAAGAGACGAACACATCCATATGGTAAACATGCATTGAAATTGATTCAAATTAAATGGAGAATCTCTGTAAGCTCGGGAAGAAGAGTGAGTCCATACCTTTGCTCAGAGAAGTGAAGCTTCGATCTGAGAGTTGTGTCACCTTTGATTGGGTCTAAGCAAGCTCTAGATGAAGTCCCTTGGCCTGGTGAATTGTCCAGGTATGATTTCGACCACAGCTGATTACAAAGCTTGGAGTCTGGAACAGATGGGTGGCCCGGAGAAGGGGCGTTTGTCTGGTAAACTTCTTCTCTTGGTACGGTGAAGGTGTAGGACCAATCAATTTGGGGATTGGCTCACCTGTGGAGAAGTGTCCTGGTTTTGAGCTTGGATTTCAACTGCGAAATTGAGCTCACAGAGAGGAAATGGCAGGGGAATTTCAGTGGGGATCAAGTTCTCTATGTGTGGGGAGTAGTCTGGAATGATTTTGGCAGAGTTTCCTTAAGGTTGGTTCAGCACCTCTTCCATGGCCGAGAGAGGTGGGGTTAAAATAGGCATGGCTAGAGGCTCTCCCAGGGGGAGTTAGGGCTTGGGATCAGCTGCTTAGGTCAAGGGAAGAATAGCCATGGCAGCCACTGGACTTGGGGCAGCTCAGCAAGGGAGAATTTCAATGTTGGCTCACATGTGAGCTCTCAGGTGTGGTGTTTTTCGGCGATCCAGGCTGCTGGCCGGCATGCATGGGTCACCCTCAGGTTCAGGTGGGTCAGGGTTGGTGTTTTGTGTAGGCAATGGACCATTGCCATGTGTAAAGGTCTTGAATTAAAATGGAATGGATATAAGGTCACTTTGGGTTCAAATGGGTCAACCCACCATTTTGGGCTTGGTGCACCCTTCCAAGTTACGGTTTTGGGTCGGGAGGATCATGTGAGTCAACCTACTAAAGGTAGTGAAGTCCACATCAAGGATTAAGTGGCAAAGTATGGTTTAGAGTGTATCATGTTTAAGGTAAAATGGGTTTAAAAAAGGTTTAAGAAAGAGATCCCCTCTCTTGCCATTAATGGCTTGGTGAGGTGGAAAGTAGATTCCATGGCTCTCATGGCTCCCATGTGGCTTATGCATGGCTTCATGGCTCCATTTTGCTTGGGAAAAGTTTAGTCAACTTTCATGAGGAAGGGTGTTGGAATTTTTTATGGATTTAAGGAGAATTGTCATAAGGCTTGATTTGGATTGGTTTAATTATGATCTTGAAACTTAGCGATGATTTTGATTAAATGGATGATGAGGGGAAGTGTCATGTGGGCTTTGGATGAATTTTGGGCCTTTTGAAGTCATTTTTTATGGGCTTTTAGGAAGGCTAAAGGGGATTGGGCCTTTAGGTTTAAGAATGAATTCATGGGTGGGAATTTTTGTAGAAGTTTGGGCCAAGTAATTGTTAGGTTTGGTTTAGGGATATGTCATGAGTGATTTGAAATGAGTTTGGAGTGATTTGGGTTTGAATTGGGTTGGATTTGGGCCTCCATGGTAAATGGGCCAATGTAGGTCAAATTAGGCTAACTTGGGCCAATGTTGGGCTAGGGTTGAAATTGATGTAAAATTAATGTTGGGAAATGTTTATGGGAGTGTTTCAAAGAGTTTTTGAGTTTGGTTGGATTTTGATTTTGGGGTTAGGGCTTATTTGGGTTAGGTTTGGGTTTAGGTCAAAATTAGGCTTTTTTGTTTTGGGTTGAATTTGAGTGGGGTTTGGGTCCAAATTTTGGGCAAATTTTGTTAGTTTTTTGTTTGTGGGGATGTTAGGGAAGGTTTAGAAAAGGTTTGGGGTTAATTGAAGTTGAATTGGGTTAGTTTGGGCTATGTTTGGGCCATGGGTCCAAATTAGGCTTTTAGGTCAAAAGTGAAATTGGATTCAAATGTCAATCAAATTGGACTTGGATTTGGTATAGATTGATATTGTGGATATTAAATTGAAGTTTAGAATTGAATTGGACCAGAATTTGGGTCAATTGGGTAGGTTTGGTTTGACATTGGGTTCACTTCGGGTTAAAATGGGTCAAATTAGGGATTTTGACAAAAGTGGGGTAAATTGACAAAATTGACCCATAATGTAGTCGGACAAAATGAAATTGGGAATATTTTGGATTTTCTGGAATTTTCTGGGAATTTTATGAATTTTTGGATTTTTTGGATAAGAGGGGCTTTTTTGGGTATTTGGAGAGTATTGGGGGGTATTTTTGGAATTTTTGGTATTTTTGGCTATGGATGATCAATTTGAGTGGAGGGAAATGTTTAGGAATGATTTTGTGGAATTTTGGGTAATTTAGGTGATTTTGCAAATTTTGGGTAGTTTCAAGGGCATTTGGTAGGTTTGGTGGGTCTGGGGTCCCGGGGGTCAAAAATTGAAAATTTAGAAAATTGAAGATTGGGTAAATGTAAGTGGAATGAAATCATTTTGGTTGAGCCATGAAGCCATATCAAGCCCACATGAGCCATGAAGGGACTCATTTGAGGCATTCATCTATCGTTGTTCCTAACTCTCTTAGCCGAGGGCTTAGGGGTTAAGGACCATCCTTGTGAATCACCTCCATGAGTCGGGGAGGTCGAGTTGGGTATGGGTGTGGTTTTAGGAGGTGTGTGAAAGTATAGTGTATAAGTGTAGTGTGTGTGTAAGTCGGCCCTCACCGGACCAGGGCCACCTGGGCGGTCCTAAGGCCAAAGAGTCCTATAGGAACTCATCCTTTAAACTTCCACATTTGATTTCGACCCTCTAGGTGATTAGGGGTCTACAATCAAGTTTGTGGAGTTTGCAGGGAGTTAAGAGGTGTTTTTGAAGTTCTAAAAGGTGGGTTCCACTTCTAGTCCTCTAAGATAGTCAAAGGAAAAGCCTAAGGCTAGATCCTAAGTACGAAAGAGAGAAGAGAAGACCTCATCAAAAATGAGGTCAACAAATGGACCCCCAATAGGTGTGGTGTGCTATCCAAGCACACCGCGCGTATTGGCGTTGACCGAAGCGATCAACAAAACCAACACAGAAGTCCAAGTGACAAACTTGGGACAGAGTAGAAGCGTTTCCGTCGGGGAGTGTCAAGTATATCTCTGAGGTCGGAGATTCCGAACTCTCGTCGGGGAAAGGAAAAGGAGGTGAATCCAAACCACATGATGCGGGGAATTTCGATTTAGATTTCATTTTGTTTCGGTTTAAGTTTTGATGTGTGAGCTCGGATTTTAGTTTGAGTTTCAATTTAGACCGAAGTTTATTAAAATTAATTTGAAGGGATTTGAACTTGAAATGAAAATTGGAATTTTGTGGTTTTAGATGTAACATCTTCAACCTCAAAACAAAATTGAATTGATTGAATTGAACTATTACAATGAGGAGAGATCTCAGAGTAATGCGGTATTGGATGTAAAATCCTTAACCTTAAGAATTTGATTTTGATGTATTTCATTGCAATAGGGAAAGAACCTAAAGCAATGCAGTATCAGATGTAAAATCCTCAACCCCAAGAATTTGATTTTGATGTATTTCATTGCGATAGGGAAGAATCCTAAAGCAATGCAGTATCAGATCTAAAATCCTCAACCCCAAGAATTTGATTTTGATGTATTTCATTGCGATAGGGAAAGAACCTAAAGAAATGTAGTTTCAGATGTAAAATCCTCAACCCCAAAAGTTTGAGTTTGATGTATTTCATTACGATAGGGAAAGAACCTAAAGCAATGCAGTCTCGGATGTAAAATCCTCAACCCCAAGAATTTGATTTTGATGTATTTCATTGCGATAAGGAAAGAACCTAAAGCAATGTAGTCTCAGATGTAAAATCCTCAACCCCAAGAATTTGATTTTGATGTATTTCATTGTGATAAGGAAAGAACCTAAAGCAATGCAGTCTCGGATGTAAAAACCTCAACCCCAGGAATTTGATTTTGATGTATTTCATTGCGATAGGTTAAGAATCCTAAAGCAATGCAGTCTCGGATGTAAAATGCTCAACCCCAAGAATTTGATTTGATGTATTTCATTGCGATAAGGAAAGAACCTAAAGCAATGCAGTCTCAGATGTAAAATCCTCAACCCCAAGAATTTGATTTTGATGTATTTCATTGCGATAGGGAAAGAATCCTAAAGCAATACAGTCTCGGATGTAAAATCCTCAACCCCAAAAATTTAATTTTGATGTATTTCATTGCGATAGGGAAAGAACCTAAAGCAATGTAGTCTCGGATGTAAAATCCTCAACCCCAAAAGTTTGAGTTTGATGTATTTCATTGTGATAGGGAAAGAACCTAAAGCAATGCAGTCTCAGATGTAAAATCCTCAACCCCAAGAATTTGATTTTGATGTATTTCATTGCGATAGGGGAAGAATCCTAAAGCAATGCAGTCTCGGATGTAAAATCCTCAACCCCAAGAATTTGATTTTGAATGGTAATTGATTTTGCAAAGATTTGTAGTGTTGATTTGAAAAGTGTGGAATTTTGGTGTTTCGAGGATTTCATGAAAGTTGTAAAAGATTTTTGTGGAAGGAAACAGATTAGGAGGGAATATGTAGATGCTACATATCCCAGTCAAAAGATTTGATCGAAAGTTGCTGGTTTGGATTGGATACAATTCCTCGCCATCAGATCCGAATCGAAAACCTCGTGGCTCCGTGTCAATGGAATTGACCGCTTCCGTCCCAGACAAGGGAGAGAGTAGAACAGATTGGATTTCAGATTTGGAAGGTTGAATTAGAATTTAATTGAGATTTGATTTGAGATCTGGAAGGTTGAATTTCAATTTGATTGGGATTTGATTTAACATTTGTGTTCATTTTGTTTGTCCTTTAACAATTCAAATTTACTTTATCGTTCATTTAATGTTCATGTGGATTTAGCGTTCATCATCATTTTTTTTAGATTTTTAAGGAAAGTTTTTTTAATTCTTTTTGTTTCTTTTCTGTTCTTTGTTCGAAGTTCATTTAAATTTAATGGCGTTTCCCAGTCAATTTGCACAAAAGAGGTGAAGGCCAAAATGTGACATGGTCACTTTCATTCCAATCATGTTGAAGATACATCATACAACTCGATCTGGAATACATCTCATACAATCCATGTAGACTCAAAACAGACTATGTATGATCTTTGTCGATCCATCCAAAAAGGCATCTGTCAGAAATCCATGTCTGAATAGTGAGGTACATGGTCAATAACATCACCTTCCAAAGCCATCCTTGGCAAGGATGTCGTATGGATGTACGTTGAAGGTGTGATATTTTCCATATAACTCACAGCTCGTAAGACTGGAGGCTCTCTAGCTCTGGGTCTGGCTGGAAGTGGTAAGGTGCTTTCTTGTCATCCATCCTTCTGAAAGTAACTGAGATCCTCTTCATTGGTACTCCCGGTATGCAATGTTTAGCGACATCTGCTCCGTTGCCCTTTAGTATCATGACGGAACCTACCGGTAATGGTATCTTTACTGGCCCTCGAAACTCACCTGGGCCTGCTATCCGGAGGTCAGATCCGAACATGATATTACACTCGTTCAGAAAAGAAACTGTGCAGAAAGGTCTGACAAAGTCGTGGTGATCGATGTGCGGGGGTATGCAGTCACCCTTCTTGTAAATGTTAATGATGTAACTATTGGGTATGCAATCTGCTGGCAGTACCCTCCATGTTATCATTCTCTTTACCATCCTTTTGATGACTAATGGCATTGGATCTACCTTGCCATGACGGAGTATCCCCGGCGGGTTTTCCTTCCTGTCTTCTGCGAAGTTGTAGCAGCATCCACATTGTATTGTAATCCTCCCTTTCCCTGGCATCCATCTCCGGGGTTCTGAGTAGGTGTTTTCTCTTAGGCGGCCTGCTCGACCCATTCTTTTCAAATCTCAGATGCAGTCCACGATTTGTTGTTGTTCATATTTTGAGAACAGGTTTGTATGTAGCTCGAGGCCTTCTAGTATATTGATCCTCCTCCCTCTAATTCTCTCGAAGTATTCAAAAGTTTGCTTCTCGACATTCTGCATTCTTTCTAGCTCGTATTCTGGAATAATCTTCAAATGGCAAGGCCTGGTGACGTACTGTGGGATATATGGCTCAATCCCTTCGTGTTCTCCTACATACCTCGGCTCCTCGGGGATGGTCTCCATCGGGACATCCTCCGGGGTTGCTTCTGCAACAAGGTCATGCATTACTGGTGGCTTTATCTGGTGGCGTGGTAGCCTTCCTTCTTCTGATCTCCTTGAGATTTCCCTGCTCCCTTCTGTTATCCTCGGAGTTGGCCTCCTTTCTTCAGGTTCTTGGCGAACCAGTATCCTTGAAGTATATGCACTGGTAGTAGCGACTGCCTCGTCGCGCTGGTCCGCTGCTAGTTTAGTTAACATCTTGTGGATACGACAATTTTTATTTCTTCGCTGAGTTGCTGTGAGAGTAGCTCTTCATACTTCCTGAATCTCTGTAGGCGCGGCACTGACAAGCCTGCCCTCTACTGTAGCGACTACAGACTTGATTCTCTTGTCCTCCTCAGTGTTTGTTTTCCTTTTCTTGCTGCTGGGTTGGTAGCTTGGGCCACCCACTTTCATTCTTGTCCGGCTGGGCGGTTCCTCTCGATCAGTCGGGACCCGGTTACCTTCCTTGTATTGCGAGCTTGCTGGTGCGAAGTACGAGTCGATCTCTATTATCGCTCCATCTTTCACCCTCTTTTCATCGAGTGCGAGGCTTACGCCATTTTTAAAGTTCGGGACCAACCGCCCGTTCGACATTTCCCTGTGAAAAGACAAGGTAAAGGATCGAGAGTCATACTTAAGAACAAGAACATTAAGAAAATGTTTATTAGAGACAGAGTTTTCTTTTTTTTTTCTTTTTTTTATTATTCCTTTTGTATTTTTAAATTCAACAGGAATGAAGTGGGGAAAGATCGAGAAAAAGATTTTGATTTGGAAGAGAGAACAAGGAAAATTTTATTATCATTATTTTATTTATTTTAGCATATTTTTTATTATTTTTGGGTTCAGACCCAGTCATAAGTAATTACTTCACCCATGCTTCTAGGGATGAAGAATTCATTCCTTCGAAACATCAGGTAGCGTAATATTTCTTCAAGTATCGTCCGTTGATCGGAAGCATATGTCGTTCTCCTTGGCAATTCACTAGCTGGTAGGAGCCTCCTGAGTAGACTTCCTCAACCACAAATGGTCCTTCCCAAGTGGGTTTAAATTTTCCTCCTATCTTGCGGTGTGCAAGGATAAGTATCTTGAGAACGAGAACTAAGTCACCAACTTTGAAGGTTCTTGGGCGGACCAGTCTGTCATGGGCTTGAACCATCTTAACTTGGTATAGTTCTAAATTCTGCTGCGCTGAAAGTCGTTTCCCTTCCAGGCTTTCCAACTCCTCTAGTCGTAATTTGGCATTCTCTTCTGTAATGATTTTGTTTGCAACTGCAATTCTAAGTGAAGGAAGCTAGACCTCTAAGGGTAACACTACCTCGGACCCACACACCAGAGCGTAAGGTGTAGCTTAAGTAGGAGTTCTAAAGGTTGATCGGTAGGCCCATAAGGCTTCTAATAACTTCTCGTGCCAATTTCTCTTATTATCGTCCAAAGTTTTCTTTAAAATTTGAACGAGAGTTTTATTAAAAGCCTCAGCCAGGCCATTTGCTTTTGGATAGTAAATTGTTGAATACTGCCAGTCGATTTTGTGTCTCCTGACAAAATTATTGATTTGTGTGCTTCTGAATGCTGACCCATTATCTGAGATGATCCTACGCGGCACTCCGAAACGGTAGACAACTTGGTTCTTGAAAAGCTGTAGCATGTGGTGTGCTTTCACTTCTCCGAGTGGAGCTGCCTCGCGCACTTGGAGAAGTAATCTGTAGCCGCAAGAATGGAGTGATGTCCTTTTGAAGATGGTGGTTCTATTGGACCCACTATATCTGTGCCCCAACATTCAAATGGCCACGATGCAATTGTCGGATGTAGCACATTTGGAGGTTGGTGTAGAACCACTTCGTGCACTTGGCATTGGTGACAGCTCTTGGCAATTTTCATGCAGTCGATCATCATCGAGGGCCAGTAATATCCTAGTCTTTTAATTTTCATTTTCATCTTTGGACCCGACTGGTGAGTACCACAGAGTCATGAATGCACCTCTTTAACAATTTCATGGGCCTCGGACCCGCTTAGGCACCTTAGCCACATTTGATCGAAAGAACATCTGTATAACGTGTTGTTTATTAATGCGTAGGACAGAGTTCTTTTCTTGATCTGATGGGCTAACAACCTATCGTCTAGTAGTCTTCCTGTTTGCAGGAAGTCTATTAATGGCTGTCACCAATCTTCTGTGTTTTTACATCCTTGCTACAAGCTGATTCTTTTTCTTTTTTCGATTTGTGTATTGTGTCGATGTCGAGTCGTGATAGGACCCGACGTCCGTGAGCCGACACTTCTGTCGATTCATCTTGCAAGCGAGGCAAATTCTTTTGCGAGGCGGGCTAACGCATCTGCTAAAGTGTTTTCTTTTCGGGAATTTTGTAGATCGTCACATTCGGAATGCGTTCTAACAACTGTATGGCATACTGGAAGTATTGCTCGAGTCTTGGCTTTAAAATTCTGTACTGTCCAGCAATCTGTTGAATGATTAACTGTGAATCCCCGTAGATGTTGATGTTTGTTATCCTCATTTGAAAAGTTAATTCCAGTCCTGTTATGAGAGCTTCGTATTCTACTTTGTTGTTTGTACACGGCTCTGTCAAGTGGTAGGAGTATCTTAACATCCCCCGCTCCGGTGTTATAAAGATTAGTCCGATTCCTGCCTTACCGGGCACTATCACTTGCGATTCTTCGTCTTTGTGTGCTGAAGATGCTCCGTCGAAATATAATTCCCAACGTCGATTATCAGGGTCTTCTAAGCTCTTTATTTGTTCATCTGGCAAGTCGTCATTGAGAGGAGATTCTGCCGGCAAAGGGTGTGCTGCGAGGAAGTCTGCTAGGACTTGTCCCTTTACGGCATGAAGAGGCACGAAAGTTATATCGAATTGCAATAATATCATTGACCACCTGGCAAGTCTGCCATAAAGCATTGGACGGGTCATCAAGTATTGCTATGGATTAAATTTCGAGATCAGGTTGACCTTATGAGAAAGCATGTAGTGCCTGAGCTTTTGAGCGACGAAGATCAGGGCCAAACAGTGCTTTTAAATTGTGGGATACTTTATTCCCGTTGGAAGTAAACGACGGCTTAGGTAGTAAAGAGCATTTTCTTTACCCTCATCATTGACTTGGGCTAACAGGGCTCCGAGTGAGTCGTCTAAAGCCGCGGTATAAAGTATCAACGGCCTACCTGAGACTGGGGCTGCTAAGACAGGAGGTGTCATTAAATATTATTTAATTTCCTCGAAGGCCATCTGGCATTTCTCTTCCCAAATAAATTTGGCGTTCTTTTTAACTAATGCCTAGAAAGGCTGACACCTACCTGACAAGTTCGAGATAAAGCGTCGAAGATATGCCAGCTTCCCTTGAAAAGATCGTAGTAGTTTTAAGGTTTTGGGAGGTGGCATTTCTAAGATAGCTTTAATCTTTTCCGGGTCGATTTCAATTCCACGATGTCGGACAACGAATCCTAAGAATTTCCCGAAGGTGACGCCGAAGGCGCATTTTAAGGGATTCATCTTAAGGTTAAATTGTCTTAATCATTCGAAAACAATTCTCAAATCATACAGGTGGTTTTACTTTACTTGGCTTTTGATGACCACATCATCCACGTAGCATTCGACTTGATTGTGGATGAGATCATCAAAAATTCTTGTCATCGCTCTTTGGTAGGTTGCTCCTGCGTTCTTTAGTCCGAATGGCATCACTGTGTAGAAATATACTCCGATCGGCATCCTGAATGCTATAAGTTTTTTATCTTCTGGAGCCATTTTTATCTGGTTGTATCCTGAAGATCCATCCATAAATGAGAATATTTCATGTGTTGAAGCAATATCGATCATTAATTCTGGGATCGGTAGAGGAAATTCATCTTTTGGGCATGCCTTGTTTAAATCTCTGAAATCCACACAAATTCTGATCCGACCATTCTTCTTCTCGGTTGGTACCACATTGGCTAACCAAGTCGGGTATTGTTCTTCACGGACAAATTTGGCGTCTATTAGCTTTTTAACTTCAGCTATGACTTGTTCAATTTCTAGACGCATTCTTCTGGGACCTTGTCTGACTGGAACAGAAGTAGGATCCATTCCTAGCTTATGGACTGCGACCTACGGAGCTAATCACGGCATCTCATCGTAGCTCGAAGCAAAACGGTCTTTAAATTCCATTAATAACTTGATTATTTCTTCGGAGTCTTCTTTATTGAGTAAGGAGCTAACAAAGGTAGGTCTAGGCTCTTCGCTAGTACCTAAGTTAACTTCGTTAACTCATCTATTGTAGATTTGATCTCTTCTTCTAACTCGGTGGAGCGTTTCCAATTTGTAAATCTTCGAGTTCTTACGTAGTTTCCATGCGGTTTTCATTAGACTCGCAAGTGACAACCAATCAAAATTCGGTATCGTCAGTCGATCCTACTGTGCCGAATCCGAGACCATGTTTTGAATTGGGTGGACGACCGGAGTTATTCCATAATTTTTCAAAATGTTGTGATTGAACTTTTGTCCATTATCAAGGTAAGAAACCACGCTGAATTAAATTTTGAACACAGGGAGAGTACCACTCAAAAGGCAATTCCATTAATTCGGAGGGAGTGACATCTTCAAATTGTACATTGTTTTCAGTTTTGGAGGAATGAGCACCACGATAGAATTTGATGGGCTTTGCACCGCCGCTACGTACCTCTTTGACCATGATACCCTCGATCTTGTTAGAATGGATCGGGGTCAAGGTCATAGTATGTACATAGTGGTTAATCTTCTCGTACATCGATTTATATTCCTCGTTCTTTTCATCTTCGAGAGAGATCCTGAATTGCGGCTTCTTCCGACTTATTGTCGCTGCTTCTTGCTTGATCTCTTTTTCTTCTTCAGAACTATCTTCCCAATCAACATTGATGGCTGGTTTCCTCTGTCCAACTGTCTTAATGTCTCTGCCACGACCTCGTCCCCGGCCTCGACCTCGGATGCGAGTTGTGGAGAAACCTTCACCATCTCGCCGTAAGGGAGTGGTGAGTGACTGTTGGACTAGAACTTCAGGTTCTTCGTCGTCCCGAACTTCCTTTGCTTCATTCGTTATGGTATCTCTTGAGAAGATTGTTTTCTTTGGAGGTGCGTAATAAGCTGCATCTTCATGGATTCCAATTTCATGTATGGAGAATGGTTGTAAGTCACCTTTGATGCACTGTTCCCCTCCATCGTAGTATTTGATGCACTGATGTAGGGATGATGGTACCATTCGGTTCTCATGTATCCATGGTCGGCCCAGTAGAGCGTTGAATGACGTTTCTGAATCGATTATGTGAAATTTCGCGGTTGTCTTTGCTAAGTCACCGTTCTTCATTAGCACTGTTATCGATCCGAGGGCTCTTTCTCCTTTCTGGTTGAATCCTCTTAATAACATTTTGTCCGCTTTGAGCTCGCGAGCATCAATTTCTAATTATGCTAGCGTTCGAAGATTCATTATATTGATTGATGCTCCTGGATCCACCAATACTCTGGAGAGTGTAAACTTCCCAATTGTAACTGAAATGTACAACGGTCTGTTGTGGTCTGTTGTCCCAAATAGTAGGTCATTGTACGTGAAGGTAACACCTCGCTGTTCCTTTAACGAGCAAACCTCATCTAAGGAATCTCCGGTCATTTGAGCTAAGCAAATTTCTGGATCGAAGCAAGGCCTTGATCGGAGCTTCTCTCATCTCCTTTGATAAGATGAGAGCGTCATATATGCTTAGTTTGGTCTGGTAGTTTCCTAAGATGGGCTAGCACGTTGTAGTCCACTTTATTTCCATGTGTCTCGATTTCTTCCCGAATGTGTATTTCTTCTGCCGGGGTTGGTTCTTCCTGAACAACCACCGGCTTTCCTTTGTCCTTTACACCCATTCTCGGAGGTAGAACTCTTCCACTTCTTATGTTAACTTCTGTAATTTCTCCTGAATCTAGTATTGAGTTTGCTGGTGTCTCCTCCTGAATCAGAATGACAGGTTCTTCTGGATTAGCTTCAGAGTCTGAAGGCTCTAACTCTATTGTGACTGGAGCTCCTCAAAACTCACAAATAGATTCATTGCTTGTTGAACTCTCATAGCCTCCTTGGTGGATGTCTTCTTTGTCATCGTGATCGTCGAGATTGTGTATGATTTGAGAATTGTTATTTGTATCAGAATCTATGTCCGGATTAGGTTGGTTGTCGCTAGTTACGTAATCGTTAGAAACAATCAAAACGTAGCCAACGCCATAACCCTTATCGTTATAAGATCCCACCGGAGTGAGTAAATAATCATACAGAGTCAGAGGTTTGAGGGATTTCTCCCCCGAATCGGAAACAACCATCCTAGGATAAGCAGCCCCTAGTCTAGCCTTAAGAGTCACGGTCTTTTCTTCTTCATCAATTTTCTTCTTTTCTTCAATCGTCTCTTGTTGAAGTGGTTCTTCTATCGCAAGTGATAGTGCCGAATTGACAGGTTTCGAACTCTGAATTGAGGCTCACACCGAAGTAGTGTGGATGCGATCCAAAATCTTCTTCGAAGACTTTGTCCAAGCGGTAGTCCATCTATCATCATTCGCATAGGGATCTATCGGAACAATGAGATCCGTCGAGATAACATTGACGAAACCTCCTTTCTGGGGTTCCTTCATGTATTCCTTCAGGATCGTTATGTTCCCTTTTTGGAGATTGTCGTTGAGCCAACTTTTGAAGGTAATACAATCTTCTATCTTGCGTCCAAGCATCCGGTGGTAAGGGTAAAAGTTGGGATCACCTTTCTTGTCGACTTCTTCTTGTTTCTTAGGCTCTGGCAGTTGGAAATCTGGAGTCTTCATCAGACTGCGGAACATTTTTAGCACTGCCTCATTCTTGAACGGATACTCCCTGCTCAGAAGCTCCCTTAACGTACGTTGTGGACGAGGCGGTTGTTCATACTGTAGAGATGACTGATAGCTGGGTCGGGGTTGCTTGGTAATTCGTTGAATTCTTCGCGGCCGTTCGGCGGTATTTGTATTGGCTGCTTGCCTTTATCGACTGCTGCGACGATCCGGACTTCTTTTCAAAAGTTTTCATGGGCTTCTATTTGTCTGTTTTGTCGGTGAAACTTAATTGCTTCGCCTCCTCTTGCAAGCTTCCGGCCTTGCTTAACAACTTCTCGAAAGTCTTAATAGTAAATCTCTTGAGGAGAAGTGCTATCGGGCCATGAATGCTCTTAAGTAAAACACCGAATGCATGTTGTTCTTGTAGCTGTGGTTCACACTTCATACTTAGATTCCTCCATCGAAGTATGTAGTCCACCAAAGTTTCGTTCGGCTTCTGCTTCGCTACCACTAAATCACCTATAGTGATGTGGTGCTGAGCTCCGGCAAATCGTTTGATGAAGAGGTTCTCTAATTCTGAAAATATCTTCACCGAACCGTTCGGTAATTCCGCATACCAATCAAAGGCGATTCCTGACGAGTCGCTGACAAATTGTCGGAAGAGTAAAGCATCACTTCAGCCGGCATTGCAACAGCTGGCACGAAAATGTGCAACATGCTGTCGAGGGTTTCCGGTTCCATCAAAGGTCTTGAACAGAGGTGGTATGAAGCCTTTCGGAGATTGGACAGCATCGAATTCTTCGAGGTAAGGTCTACCCGTCCGAATGGATGTCCCGCTCTTTGATTGTGCCAAGGCTTCTCGCACCTGTTGTTCCACCATGCTCTTGATATCCTTTTCCGGAATCATGCTTTGTATTGCATCCTTTTTTAACTGATCATCCCCGTTGATGGATGTAATCTCCTTTCCTCCGTCTACAATGTGAATAACTTCTGGGGGTGTTTCTCTTTGGGGTTGAACCTGACTCTGAAGAGTGGCTAGGGCTGCAGCCATCTCTTCCATCTTTTTTGCCATTTGGGCGATCGTATCATCTTTCTCTTGAAGCTGCATCCTCATCACTTCCGGCTCATCTCTTTCTGCGGTTGCAGGAGCATCTTGTGAAGCTGACGAAGCTCGTGTTTCAACCATGTTAATTTCTGCATATTCATCATCCATGAACTCTGACGAGTCGACTTCATCTCCGAATTTTTCTTCTCTTTCTCTTGCTAATCGCTGAATATCAGTTCTTAGCTTTTCCATAGCATCTTCTAATGGTCTCTTCTGTACATCCTTGCAGTTGTCATGCGATAGCTGTCGGGTTTCCTTCTCATGAGTCCCCTTCATTGTGGTAGCACTTTTTTCGGACTCAAGTCTCTCGACGAGACTTTCCTTCTCGGGTTGTTGTTTTAATCTTAATTGTCCGGTAGTGGGACGCCATACCATCCTTCTAGCAGTAGAAGGTCTAGGATTGGATGGTCTGTCAGCCAAATGCTGGAAGGTGGTATCCTCCCTAATTTGTAGTCTTGAAACAACGACAAGTGGACTAGCTTTCATTCTCTTATTCGGCTTTTCTGCAGCGATAGCAGGCTCTACTCGCGGTCCAAGACGGGATTTGGCCGGCACCCGCCCTATCCTTCTTAAAATCTCTGATACAGGGCATTTTTCTTTCTTTGCTAACTTCTCTATCAGGGTTTGTAGTCGAGCAAATGGCGCAATTCTAGCCCTTTTCTTACGGTCGTCGTTGTAATATGCGGGCTGAGGCAATGCAGAAGCAATCTTGCGGACATTTTCCTCATCCTCTGCGGCAGAGAAGGGATGAAAACTACTTCCTCCCAAAAGTGGTATGTATTCAGGCAGTGGTGTATACTCGGGCAGTTCTGGGATTTCCTCCAGGAAAGCGACTTCGAGCGGCTACGGCTTCTCTAGCAATCCTTCTACTTCGTTCCTCCTCCGAGTCCGTGTCAGTGGTGGAATTCTCGAGCTGGACCCGACCTCGAAAATGGGGGGTCTCACAGGAAGATCTGTACCCTCCACAGGTTCATAACAGTTCTGAATTTCCTTCCCCTTTAGTCTGGTAGAACCCGGGGTAGGTACAGAGACAACTAGACCAGTGGGAGTAGCAACAACAGTCCTTCTGCGAACAACGATACTCCTCTCAGTTGGAATCTTTTGCAGAGGAGGGAATTCATGAGTTAACTTGAGGTTAAACTCAATCAACAGCTTCTCAGTTTCCGGTACTTTGCTTGCGAGCGACAAGAGAGTGACGTCGGGGATTTTGATATCGGTGTCCCCGAATCCTTGTATGAATCAAATGATTCCATTATCAGGCAATTCGTCCTTGAACACAGCCAGGTTCAGTCCATTGACGAAGGAGAAGATCAGTTTCGGGCTTCCATTTCTGCAGGGCAGATTCCAAGTGTTAGTCCCCAAATCGTGCTTCTTCTTGTCGTAAAACTTATGATGAAAAAGAAAGAGTCCGAACACATCTCTATTTATCTTAGTGTATTTATGGTATTAAAAGAAAATTTATTTAGATAATTATTTTTCTAAAAGATTTGTTCGTTAGGACGAAGAATTATTAAAAGAAGGAGAGTTGTAGGAAGGGTAAAAGGAATTGATTAGGAACTGGAAAAGGAAGAGAAAGTCTTGTAGAAACTTCTCGACCCGCAAGACTGCTCCTAATCTAATACCTATTGGGGCCCACCCCACCTCAGAAATGAGGTAAAAGGATCTCGGAACCTCTCTGTTTAGGGGTGTCTAAATAGTGGCTCCTAAATCCGAGAGAATGTTGGCTATACTTGTTCAAGGTAGAAATGGACATAGTACTCCAACGGGAAGAAGGGTAGTTTGATCCACTAGGGACATGGATACACTACCGATTTTTTTGAAAGCAGAACTATCTGATTAAAAATGGAGAGAGGAACTATTCCCCAGCGGAGTCTCCAGAAGTTGTCGGCATAATTTAGATTTTAATTTTAATTTAAATATATATATATGGTTTAGAAAGTAATATTTGATTTTGAAAATAATTTTAAGATATGAAATCAAACCGATCTCACATCCCAGATAGTTTATATAAAAGAGCATCGCATCACAAACCGTGTATCTATCCCGAAGAATAGACACACTGTTTGATGATGGGGCTCGGTTAAATAAACTAGGAGATTTGTGACATCCGTTTGGTCTGCGAACCAATTTTATAAGTCGACAAATTCCCCTGCTTAATATAAATGAATTAAGCAGGGTTTATATTACCTGGATTCTTAAAGTTCCCTATAAGTGCAAGCCCCTATAGTTAATTACATCTTAAATGACGAGAATCACTTAAGAAAACACTCGATAATAATCAATAATTCTGCTCTCAAGAATCTCAAAGTTTAAGGTTTCAAGGGATTGAATTTTAGAATTTCAATAAGGAATGGATCAAGTTTGGAACATTTTGTTTTAGGAATTCAAAGAAAGAAAGGTAGGAGAAATTACAGATTCGAAGCGAACTTCGGTAATTTCCTGACTATCCTATTATTTGGCTTGAATTTAGGAAAGTCCCAATGTTTATTTAATGTTTTGATCCTGCCAATTTTAATTAATTAGGACTTATATTCGTATGACATGATCATACAAATAGCCTCGAAGATGTGAGGGTTTATGTTGTATCGAACGGCTACCTCGAAGTCCTAAGACCGGTTAGGGCTTAATTTGCAATGCAAATGCCTAACAAGAGGTTGAGGATTTATGTTGCACTAAGCAAACTAACTCGAAGTCCTATGGTTTGGTTATTTAATTCTAAGAAAGTTTTGCTGAAGTAGACTTAGGTTTTGCTGATGATGATAGCCGTGCTGCCCACCATGCTCCGAGCTCCTTTTTGTTGCAGAGGGTTAGTTTTAGAAGATTGTAATCAAAAGAGAAGAGAAGAGTTTGGTTTTAGAAATCTTAAAGTCCAAGTGTTTTTTATGTTTTAATTAAAACAAATCTTAAAGTTGATTATAACAACACTGGTTAAGATCCCACGGTTCCATCCTTCCGGCATCGTTATTTTTATCGGATTCACTTAGTCCGGATGAATTTGCTAAACTCAACTAAATGAGTTCCACACTTTCATTTAGACTGTGGGAAATCCCGTTAGCAACACGTAGGTTACATCATCCGAGGTATTCCCGATCATCCAACAAGACGTTTTAATTTAGTTGTAATTGTAGTTTTGTGTTCTTTTTGTGATTAAATTTTGAGTTATTTTATATTTTGAAATGTTGTGGCGGTGAATTTTATATTGTAATGACTTTTAATTTAGTTTTGGTTTCAGTTTTAGGGACTATCCTAAAGGTGTGAGTTTTCATGCAACAGTTGTTTATCATGCAAGAAAAAGTAAAGTGCATTTGCAATAAAGTAAATTGCAAGGAGGTAAATTGCAATAAAATAAAAGCATACACGGAGGGTCTTCCCGTCATCCCAAGCTACACTTAAACACAATTTAGGTTATTTAATCATTTAAAGCAAGTTCCTAGATAAAGCTAAGGGAAGGGTTATGGTTTTCTACCAAGGTCCTACTCCTATAGCTAGTCATCTCCTATGACGTCTAGGTTATTGTGTTTTGGTTTGAGGACGATTTTCTTCATCAAAGAATAATTAAGTTCAATTGTTCTTATAAACATCCTATCATATTGAGGAAGTGCTTAAGACGAATCTTAAACATCTTTTCAATACCTCTAGGATTGTTTTAAGTCCAAGAGAATTTAATTATACAAAATGAATTAATCATCCAGGAGTTCGAGTTTTGTTATCTTGTTCGAGTGAACTAGGACATTTGAATATCACTATGAGTGAAGTAATACTTCACATAACACTCCATTTAGGAGTTATGACAACATGAGCTTTTGAGGGCAAATTAATGTTCAAGTGATTTGTGATTTAATTTAATTTCAATTAATGGGTTTAAGTTTGGAATAGTGTTCAAGTTGTTTTAGATTTATTTTGAATTTTTTATGTCTTTGGTGATGTTATATTTAATTCAATTTAATTTAATTTTAGTTTAATTTAATTTGGTTTAGTTTTACTTTCAATTTAATTTAATTTAATTTAATTTAGTTTAATATATTTTAATTTAATTTAATTTAATTTAATATGTTTTAATTTAATTTAATTTAATTTAATTTAATATGTTTTAATTTAATTTAAATTTAATTTAAATTTTTAATTTTAATTTAATATTTTATATCTCTTTTTTTTTATATTTTAAAGATGATTTAATTTAATTGAAATTTTGGAAGGATTTAATTTAAATGTTTTAATCTTTAATTTAATTTAATGATTAAGTCTTTTAACATTTTAAATCTTGAATTTGGATTATCATTTTAATTAGGAATTAAATGTTATTGAGGTGATTAATTTAGGGATTTTTTTAGATTAAAGAATAAATCTCTTCCTAATAATATCCCTATTTTAATAATTCCAATTTTTTTTATTATTCTTCCAAGTTTAATTAGTCATTTAATTAAGGTTTATTTTAATTATTTTCAAATTGTTAGGTAGGTTTCTACCCTTTAACTACCTAGGTTTCAAACATCCAAAATCAACTTAGTATCAAATATTTTACCCACCCTTTTAATTAAACCTAAAATTTTTAATTATAGGTTAAAATTTTAATTATTATTTTGCCCTTTAAACTTACTAATTTCATAACTCAGTAAATTGAGATTAAATGAATTTGAACTTTTTATGTGACTTCACTCATATGTCAATCAAGACATTAGAGAAAAAAATGTGATTTTTCTGTACTTAATTTATTTATGTAATTATTTTTGGTGGAAAATAGGGATTTTCAAGGAAAATTTAAAAATATGACCAAGGGAAAGTTTCTGTCCTTAAGAAAATTATGGGACATTCCTAATGACCGAGAGGACCACTTGGACCAATTTTGGTGATTTGTTGAATTATATTATTTTTATTATAATTATTTTGAGTTTTGGAGTATTAATTAATTTAAAAATAAAATAAAGGTTGAAAAATGAATTTTATATTTTTCAAAAATCTCTCTGATATCAAGGAAACCAGAGAACCAATTTTCATAATTTTCTGATTTTTCTTTGATTTATTAGAATTATTTTAGTGGAAATGCTAGAAAATACATTTTTAAATTTTAAAATTACCTTAGGGCTTTAAAATTTGATATCTCATTATAGAGACTTAAGAAAAATATGGGGTTTATTCCTAAGTGATTAAATTTCAAAATGTGACATTTTGGTTAATTTTATTATTGTTGTGATTTTTTTTTTATTTTTAATTATTAAAAATATTAAAATAATGCAAAAAAATCAACTTTTTTAGAAAATTACAATTTTAATTTTCTTAAATTCCCCTAATATCAGAGAGGCTCCAAAACCAATTTGGTGAATTTTTGAAAAGTATTTTGAAAGTTATGAATTTTTGAAGTTTAAGTTTGGCTAAATGTCTTGATCAACCCATTTGATAGGGCTAACCAAGTTCAATTGACTTCAAACTTTTATGGTGAGTTCCTCTGATCCTAAAGGTCAGTAGAGAATTAATTTCAAGTCAATTTGATGTATGATTAGCTCTAATTAATTAAGGTTCCATTTTGGGTGTTTAAGCCAATTAGGGTCATTCTAACTGAGTTAACTCAAAACCTATTTTTCCTAGGGTCCTCCGGTCATAAGAAACCTCTCCAAATTTTCTTAGAATTTATTTCACAACATGCTAATTATTGGAATTAAAATACTCAGAATAATGACCTAGAATTGAAAAATCAATAACTCTTCATAGGGATGGCCTCTGACTTTGAAAAATCCAGGGAATGTCCCCAAATTCAGAGGCTTCAAAAGCCCTATGGTCTCATGCCATGGTGAATTGTATATATGCATGGAGAATTGAAAATGTGCAGAGAGTAAATAAATTATTAAAAATCAAATACTCAATGAAATTAAATGATTTCTTTTCCACATTATTCTCCTCTGTTCACTGAGCAAGAGGGTATTTTTATTTTATTTTTAGGATTTTCCTACACGAGTTATGAATTTTCTAAGTTCTGGTAATTAAATAAATAAGAAAAATCCTATTTTTCTACTTAAGTGACGTGGCGCCAGCTCAACCTCGGCAGCTCCGAACGCACACGCGTCGTCTCCTGATTCGGCGCCGCCATCCAACTCAGTGCTCCAGGGCCCCGCGGTTCACGTACCATCGCGCTGTCCGACTCAATCCAGACCGTCCGCTCGATACACGCTCGATCCGACGGCTCCCAGTCATCGTCTACGACTGGTGTGCACCCGTGACCGTCAACCTTCTAACCCTAATTTCTCACTCGATTCTCAACAGATTTTTGTGTTCTTATGCTCTATGGATTCGTATTGAAGAGACGAACACATCCATATGGTAAACATGCATTGAAATTGATTCAAATTAAATGGAGAATCTCTTTAAGCTCGGGAAGAAGAGTGAGTACACACCTTTGCTCAGAGAAGTGAAGCTTCGATCTGAGAGTTGTGTCACCTTCGATTGGGTCCAAGCAAGCTCCAGATGAAGTCCCTTGGCCTGGTGAATTGTCCAGGTATGATTTCGACCACAACTGATAACAAAGCTTGGAGTCTGGAACACATGGGTGGCCTGGAGAAGGGGCTTTTGCTGGTAAACTTCTTCTCTTGGTCTGGTGAAGGTGTAGGACCAATAAATTTGGGGATTGGCTCACTTTGGAGAAGTGTCCTGGTTTTTGCCTTGGATTTCAACTCTGAAATTGAGCTCACAGAGAGGAAATGGCAGGGGAATTTCAGTGGGGATAAAGTTCTCTATGTGTGGGGAGTAGTCTGGAATGACTTTGGCAGAGTTTCCTTAAGGTTGGTTCAGCACCTCTTCAATGGCCGAGAGAGGTGGGGTTTATATAGGCATGGCTAGAGGCTCTCCCAAGGGGAGTTAGGGCTTGGGATCAGCTGCTTAGGTCAAGGGAAGAACAGCCATGGCATCAACTGGACTTGGGGCAGCTCAGCAAGGGAGAATTTCAATGTTGGCTCACATGTGAGCTCTCGAGTGTGGTGTTTTCCGGCGATCTAGGCGGCTAGCCGGCAGGCATTGGTCACCCTCAGGTTCAGGTGGGTCAGGGTTGGGGTTTTGTGTAGGAAATGGACCATTACCATGTGTAAAGGGCTTGAATTAAAATGGAATGGAGATAAGGTCGCTTTGGGTTCAAATGGGTCAACCCACCATTTTGGGCTTGGTGCACCTTCCAAGTTCTGGTTTTGGGCTGGGAGGATCATGTGAGTCAACTTACTAAAGGTAGTGAAGTCCACATCAAGGATTAGGTGGCAAAGTATGGTTTAGAGTGTATCATGTTTAAGGTAAAAAGAGTTTAAAAAAGGTTTAAGAAAGAGATCCCCTCCCTTGCCATTAATGGCTTGGTGAGGTGGAAAGTAGATTCCATGGCTCTCATGACTCCCATGTAGTTTATGCATGGCTTCATGGCTCCATTTGGCTTGGGAAAAGTTTAGTCAACTTTCATGAGGAAGGGTGTTGGAATTTTTTATGGATTTAAGGAGAATTGTCTTAAGGCTTGATTTAGATTGGTTTAATGATGGTCTTGAAACTTAGGGATGATTTTGATTAAATGGATGATGAGGGGAAGTGTCATGTGGGCTTTGGATGAATTTTGGGCCTTTTGAAGTCATTTTTGACGGGCTTTTAGGAAGGCTAAAGGGGATTGGGCCTTTAGGTTTAAGAATGAATTCATGGGTGGGAATTTTTGTAGAAGTTTGGGCCAAATAATTGTTGGTTTTGGTTTAGGGATAAGTCATGAGTGATTTGGAATGAGTTTGGAGTGATTTGGGTTTGAATTGGGCTGGATTTGGGCCTCTTCGGTAAATGGGCCAATGTGGGTCAAATTTGGCTAACTTGGGCCAATGTTGGGCTAGGTTTGAAATTGATGTAAAATTAATGTTGGGAAATGAATATGGGAGTGTTTCAAAGAGGATTTGACTTTGGTTGGGTTTTCATTTTGGGGTTTGGGCTTATTTGGGTTAGGTTTGGGTTTAGGTCAAAATTGGGGTTTTTGGTTTTGGGTTGAATTTGAGTGGGGTTTGGGTCCAAATTTTGGGCAAATTATGTTAGTGTTTTGTTTTTCGTGATGTTAGGGAAGGTTTAGAAATGGTTTGGGGTTAATTGAAGTTGAATTGGGTTAGTTTGGGCTAAGTTTGGGCCATGGGTCCAAATTAGGCTTTAAGGTCAAAAGTGAAATTGGATTCAAATGTCAATCAAATTGGACTTGGATTTGGTATAGATTGATATTTTGGATATTAAATTGAAGTTTAGAATTGAGTTGGACCAGAATTTGGGTCAATTGGGTAGGTTTGGTTTGACATTGGGTTCACTTTGGGTTAAAATGGGCCAAATTGGGGATTTTGACAAAAGTGGTGTAAATTGATAAAATTGGCTCATGGTGTAGTTGGACAAAATGAAATTGAAAATATTTGGGATTTTCTGGAATTTTCTGGGAATTTTATGAATTTTTGGATTTTTTGGATAAGAGGGGCTTTTTTGGGTATTTGGAGAGTATTGGGGGTATTTTTGGAATTTTTGGTTTTTTTTGGCTATGGATGATCAATTTGAGTGGAGGGAAATGTTTAGGAATGATTTTGGGGAATTTTGGGTAATTTAGGTGATTTTGCAAATTTTGGGTAGCTTCAAGGGCATTTGGTAGGTTTGGTGGGTCTGGGGTCCCGGGGGTCAAAAATTGAAAATTTAGAAAATTGAAGATTGGGTAAATGTAAGTTGAATGAAATCATTTTGGTTGAGCCATGAAGCCGTATCAAGCCCACATGAGCCATGAAGCCATATCAAGTGAGGCATTCACTATGCTGTTCCTAACCCTCTTAGCCAAGGGCTTAGGGATTAAGGACCATCCATGTGAATCACCTCCATGATTCAGGAGGTCAAGTTGGGTATGGGTGTGGTTTTAGGAGGTGTGTGAAAGTATAGTGTATAAGTGTAGTGTGTGTGTAAGTTAGCCCTCACCAGACCAGGCCACCCAGGGCAGTCCTAAGGCCAAAGAGTCCTATAGGAACTCATCCTTTAAACTTCCACATTTGATTTCAACCCTCTAGGTGATTAGGGGTCTACAATCAAGTTTGTGGAGTTTGCAGGGAGTTAAGAGGTGTTTTTGAAGTTCTAAAAGGTGGGTTCCACTTCTAGTCCTCTAAGATAGTCAAACGAAAAGCCTAAGGCTAGATCCTAAGTACTAGAGAGAGAAGAGAAGACCTCATCAAAAATGAGGTCAACAAAGCCCATACTTTGATTTATGAATAATCAATCCCAAAACAGACTTAACAATTATCGAACTAACATCAATAAGCATCTCCATTTGAATACAATTATTCAGAATAGCACACTCCTTAGTTAATTTACTGATTTTCATTATTGGGAGCAATTTTACACACATGAAATAATGCAAGTGCTTCGATGTAGGATTTAACATTGTGGTCGAAAAAATTACATACCTATTATCTCTTATCTCCCAATCATCACTTTCATCCTTCAAATATATATATATATATCATTCATGATATCCTTCATTAGAGCAACATTTGAATGGTGGCAGATTAGCACATTCTCAATCATGTATAAATCATTAATATTTGCAGATTTAAATGTGACAACCCTACCTCACACATAGACTGATCCTTGGTTGATTCCATGAAAATTTGCATAAAACTCTTCACAACCGGGACAACTACGGTGGTAGTAGTATAACATAGCACTGCCCAACGTCTCTGAATTATGATTTCATCAATTCAAGTAGTAGGAGAATTCAGACCTCGATTCACAAAGCCTCTCTCTTTAGTCAACCTCATATTTGAGATATTTTTGTTGAATAGACGTTGCGCTTCAAAAGTGACAAACTTTCTACGGTTGAGAACATGAAATCTTAAAGTTTCTATTGAGTCAGAATCCATTTGGACAAGATTTGGGATATTCCTTTTTGTTCTTCTGATAGTTCCTACGTCTAGTGGTTATTTTTGGAGTTCAAGTGGAGGAAGTGCCTCCTAGAACCTCCAAACTCAGATTTAAGGAAGACAAACTATTTTTTGAACATCGGCGCGGTCCGGCGCTAGTTCAATTTTTTTCCAAACTTTGATTTGTCTAAATTCTATCCAAACTTCGATTCGATTCATTTCTTTAATGTTGTTAAAGAAAATTAAGGAAGGGTAGGACTTAATTAAGTAACAAACAAACACAAATAATACATCAAACAAAGCAAAGACTCAATAACTATGGTTTGCCTCCCATAAAGTGCTTGGTTTAACGTCGTCAGCCCAACATAACATCAAGTTGTTTAGGTTGATCCAACATTAAAACCTCTTTAAAATTAGGTCTACTGCCTTCAAAATATGGTTTTAATCTTTTTCCATAAACTTTGAATATTCTTTCAGATTTAGGGTTTTTGATAATCACTGCTCCTAATTGATAAATTTTTACGACAATGAAAGGTCATGTCCATCTAGATTTCAGTTTCCCAGGAAATAATTTCAATCTTATATTGTATAATAAAACTTTTTGTCCTGGTTCAAATTTCTTTCTAACAATCTTCCGATCATGCCATATTTTTCTTCTCTCCTTGTATATTCTATCAATGTCATATGATTCATTTCTGATTTCTTCCAATTCATTCAATTGCAACAGTCTTTTCTCACCAGCATTTTTCAAATTAAAATTTAATTTCTTAATCGCCCAATATACTTTATATTCTATATCAAATGGCAAATGACAAGTCTTTCCAAAGATTAATCTATAAGGGGACATTCCTATAAGAGTTTTATAAGTAGTTTTGTATGCCCATAAAGCAATGTCTAATCTAGCAGACCAATCCAATTTCTCAGGATTAATGAATTTCTCCAAAATTCGTTTAATTTTATGATTAGATATCTCTGCTAAGCCATTAGTTTGGGAATGATAAGCGGTAGAGATTATATGGATAATGTTATATTTTTCTGCCAATCTCTGAATCAGATTATTCTTAAAGTAGCATCCACTATCAGTGATGATTTTTCTAGGCATTTCATATCTTGTGAAAATATTTTTCATTAAAAACCTCGAAACACTTCTAGCATCACATCTAGGTAAATCTATTGCCTCAATCCATTTTGATACATAATCAATAACAATCAGTACATATATATTTCCAAATGAAGGTATAAATGGTCCAATAAAATCTAATCCCCAAGCATGAAAAAATTTCAACTTCCAAAGTAAAATTAAGAGGCATTTCATTTCTTCTAGATATATTGCCAATTCTCTGACACCGTTCACAAGTTTTGATAAATCTATAAATATCTCTAAAAATAGTAGGCCAATAAAATCCAGATTACAAAATCTTATGTGTAGTTCTATCAATTCTGAAATGTTCTTCAAATTCAGAATCATGACATTCTCAAATAATTCTTTCAGTTTGTTCATAAAACACACATCATTTAATAATAAGATCTTTACATTGCTTGTAGAGATAAGGATCGTCCCAAAAATAAAATTTAGCATCATGCTTAAATTTTTTCCGTTGTTGCGTTGTTAAGTCAGTTGGTAAAATATTACCGACGATGTAGTTTACAAGATCAGCATACTATGGTAAATTTCCTTTAATAATATTATATAATTGCTCATCAGGAAAAGTTTCGGTAATTTTCCTTTCAAATTCTTCCAAATTAGGTTGTTCTAGTCTAAATAAATGATCAGCTATTTGATTATTAATCCCTTTAACGATCTCAAAATCGAATTCTTGCATTAAATGTATCTATCGAATAGTCTTGGTTTAGCATCCTTCATTTGCATTAAATATTTAATAATAGAATGATTAGTATGCACTATACATTTAGCTCCAATTAAGTAAGATCTAAATTTTTCAAAGGCATAAACAATAGCTAATAAATCTTTTTCTGTCGTGGTATAATTAATTTGAGCATCAGTAAGAGTCTTACTAGCATAATATATAACTTTAAACATTTTATCGTGCATTTGCCCTAAAACCACTCTAATAGCATAATCGCTACCATCGTACATTAATTCAAATGGTTTCTCCCAATCATGTGAAACTATTATAGGGGCAGTGACTAATTTTTCCTTTAATAGATCGAAATCTTTTAAGCATTCATCGTTAAAATCAAACTTCCTATTTTTTTTCTAAAAGTTGGCATAGAGGCTTAGTGATTTTTGAAAAGTCTTTAATAAATCGCCTGTAGAATCCTACATATCCAAAAAAGCTTGTTACCCCTCTCACACTTGTTGGAGGTGGTAATTTCTCTATAATTTGAATTTTTACAGGATCAACTTCCATGCTATATTCAGATATTTTATGTCAAAGCACAATTCCTTCAGTAACCATAAATTGACACTTTTCTCAGTTTAGGACTAAATTTGTTCCTTCGCATACCTCTAAAACTTTTTCTAAGTTGCATAAGAATGCATCAAATGAATCTCCAAATACTGAGAAATCATCCATATACACTTCTATTCCATCATCTATTAATTTACTAAATATGGACGTCATACATCTTTGAAATCTTACAGGCGCATTACATAATCCAAATGACATTCTTCTTAAAGAAAAAGTTTTGTAAGAGCTAGTAAATGTAGTATTCTCTTGCTCCTCAGGAGCAATAGATATTTGGTGATAACCGGTATATCCATCCAAAAAGCAATAATACTTGTATCCAGCAAGTTACGTCTAGCATATGGTCTAAAAAAGGTAAAGGAAAGTGATCTTTATGTCAACTTTCTATAATCAATACATATTCGCCAATCAGTGACTTGTCTTATCGGTATAATTTCATTTCAATCATTTATGTCAACAGTCACTCCTCCTTTCTTAGGAACACAAAGAATTGAGCTTACCTAAACACTATCAGAAATAGGATATATAATTCCAGCATCAAACCATTTTAAAATCTCTTTTTCAACCACTTCTTTCATTATTAGGTTTAGTCTCATTTGTGGATCAACTCTAGGTTTATATTGTTCATTTAACAAAATTATGTGCATACTGATCGATGGACTGATTCCTTTAATATCAGTCATGGATCGACCAAAAGCCTTTTTGTATCTTTTTAAGGTGTTCATTAATTTTTGTTCTTTATATTCATTTAAACCCGAAGATACATGTTGACCTCAATTTTGAGGTCTTTTTTTTTTCTTTCCCCTGAGCCTAAAATCTAGTCTTAAGATTTCAATGTTGCCTTTCTTAGAGGACTAGATCGGGACCTATACCATTTTGGAATTCAAGCCATTTCTTTGCTCCTTGAAGTTTCATATGGACGATCCTAAATTCTCGACGTTTAGTTGAGTCGATTAATGCTGACATATCGGAGCTATTGTTGAGTTCCTATACGGATATTGAAAGCCATTGTGGACCCCGCGGAGTGCAATGTTTGACTTTTTATTGCGACGTGCAACATTTGAATTTTCACCGAGAACAAAATATTTGGCTATGGTTCTCATTTAAATGAAGACCAGTCGTTAATTTGCTTATCGGTCTAAAATAATTTAATTTGTCGCGTAGCACAAATTGAATTTAAATTGTTACGATTGTCAATGAATTTTTCCGGAGGATCCCGCATAGCGAAATGGACTACGCCAATGCATCTGAAAACATCAATTTCAGCCGGACAAGACATATATATTGATAGAGTTTTAAATTGGATGGGATCGTGCACAAATTGATGGAATTAAATGAATAATATTATTAAATATTATAAACTGATGTTTTTTTTTAAATAAAAAAATACTCACGCATGTTCGTTCCTTTTCCCGCTTATTTTCTCTCCGTGCCCTAACCGAACCTCTACTGCCTCCATTCAGCGAGTTCTACGCTAGGGCCATCATTCTCGAAGTTTCTTGACGGTTTTCGGTCTCCTTTTCTTCCTCCTTAGCCTTGCCGCCGGTGATAGCTGTCGGTAATTCCTTTTGTAACTGCTTTTCCTGCTCAAACGAGTATGATAACCTTCCTTCTCAAATCTTGGCTGGCTTTCTTGCACTTGTGATGTTTCCCCTCACCGCCGGTCTTCACCATTGGTAGTTTCGTGGGTAAGCTCTCTCCTTTCCTTGTTCGGCTATAAATACCCCTTTCGGGGAGAGTAAAGGGTGGGCGATTCATTTAGTAAATTTGAGATTTCTGAAGCATTTTGGAGATGGTCTATTTTACAAGGGTTCATTTCCTTCTGAATTCTGGTCTCAAGGATTTCTATTTCATTAATTCATGCTTTAACTGATATTGGGAGGTAAAGTCTTCTTCCTTTTCATCTTTGATTAATGGGGTTTTTTTTTTTTTTGGAGAAAGTTCTTTCCTCTTCTACTTGAACCTAACTAGAATGATTTTCAGTAACCTATTTTAGTATTCCAAGATTAAGAAAGGATGGTTCCCTGATAAGTTCCTTTGATATTGGAGAGTTTGATTTTTTTTATTTCACCTGTTATTCTTACACTTCATTGAATTTTTGTTGTATATAATAGATTCAAATTATGTGAGGGCGGAATTAGTTGAAATATGAAGCAGAATTGTTCATCGTGTCTTTTCGGTTTGATGATTTTATACAAAAAAATGGAAGGTGATGTTATAATAAATAAGCAACATGTATATTGAAACTTCTGTTAATCTGATATTTTGAGTAAGTCTTTTGCTCACTTATCTATTTACTGTGTGGTTTAACTTGAAAAGAATTCATACATGAAAGTATACACCATGGATTAGCTTTTGAATGATACATTGCATGGAATCAGAACTTACTTATACTTTAAGTTAATTCATAAATTTAGAATGAGAGTATGTGATCAATACTCTTGGGAATTTGTGGATGGTTGAATCAGAGAAGGATTCTTTTAAGGCTGGATGGATTTTGGGATTAATTATTACATTCTTAATTATCTCTATTCCCATTTTTATTCTCGAATCACTTTCTTTGATGAACTGGTCATACATTCCAGTCTCTATAAAAATTCAAATGGTATATAAATGATCGTATTCTATATCAAACTTTGAGTTCTTGCTAAGAAATTATGGAGGCATTTTACATGTATACCACTAATTTTATAAGTATTTATGCAGGCTGTATTCCATTTTTTTTTTAAAGTGTAGAATTCTTTGATCTATTCTGTTTGAACTTGGGATATGATTCTTATTCTATTATAGCAGGCCTTAGCCTAGCTATATGGATTTTTATATACTTTTTTTGGTTGAATTCATGAATCAAATTTTTTATTTTATTTTAGAAAAGCATGTTTAGTGATAAAGATGAGATTTGGCACTTCTCCTTTGATATTTGTTCCCAATAATATAAGATGAAGGTTGGTTTGCTAGCCTGTGTTAATTGATGTTTTTGCAAGTTTAAACCATTGTTATTGCATACTTATTTGTGCTGGAAGTAAAAAAAATGGGAAGAGGAAAGAAGGGAGTTTTACTTTACTCTTTCTCGCTCTTGTTCGTTGAGAAATGGTGGGTTTGAAGATATTTGAATTCATAAGAAACTCAAATGAAATATGCAAGGGTTTTATTAAATTAGTTACTTCTGGTATATTGATGTTCACATACCATTTATTTCTTGACTTTATATATATATAGGTGATACCTGAAATCTAAAGTAAATTATTTGTTTTAAATTCTTAAAAATTTACTTATTTAACACTTTAGCTTCAAACTTCATGTATATAATATTATAATGCATATACATATTGGTGGCTTATCTTGCATCGAGTTGTGTTTGGTTTCTTCAAATTATACAGTTTTGAAAAATAAACTAGAGCTCTACTATTTTGTTATTTTAAGTATAAAGTAGTTACACCTTTACGATTTTCTTTTAATACATATTCTGAATTTTAAAATAATGGAATCTTCTTTTAAAAAAATATTAACATACATACCTATAATTCTTATGTATTCACACATTATTATTATTTTTTTGGGCATTTGTAACGTTATTCTCTAGTTCTTAAGGTACATCAATGTGGGCAATGGCTAGCTGGTTTATAGCTTCAAATAAGAAAGGCCGCAGCTTTGTTTCCTTAATTGAATTAATTATGTTGTGACCCATATATCTATTTTGAGCTGAATATTTGGGAAAATTATCTTATTTTGCTCGAGTAAATATTCACAGGCAAGTTTATTTGCTATGGTTAGCCAGTTCATGGCCTTATATGGAAAGGCTGCAATATTTTTTTTTTACTGTGAATTATTTTGGAATAGCTTTTGGCTATGCTACAAAAGATTTGATGGAATAAATGTTGAAATAAAATTTTGGCGTTGAACATGTGAATATAAAACAATTGAATAACATATGTCTCATTCATTTATATTATAATTATGTCTACTAAATACTCTTTTGTTTTTAAGCGGCATTAATTCCTAGTTACATTCTTCGGTGCCTTCATATAATGCTGAATATTGCTGAATAAATAGGTATAGTGTTTAGGATATATGAAATTGATTTTGAAATATTATGATTGATAACTTATTCTCTCTGTAAAACTTAAATTATAATAAATTATAAGTAGGCACATTCAACTGTTACATCTCTATACTATGATATTTGGATATTTATGTTCTATGCCCCATACATAGTTTATGGAGATTTGTATTTTTTTTTCACATGCTATACATACATTCACATACAAGACTTTGATATTCATATCTTTGTTTAATCATTTAGATGGCAAAGTTATTAGCTGGCTCGTGATTTAGATTAAAATGACATGTGATAGTTTCTCTTGATACACTGACAAGTGTGGTGTCGATGAATTATATTACAATTGGCCTTTCAAATCATATATATATACATATGAGATAATATTGGCACCATGCATGATTGAATTTCCTTGATAGTGTACTTGAGATAAGAGAATTAAGTTCATAAAAAGAATATTTTTAATGAATTTAGTGATAAGAATAAGGATGGTTATAGAATTAAGAAATTTGTTTCCTCTGTCTATATTATTTGAATGACAGATTTTCATCGATTTGGAAAAGCATGTGAAATATCAAAGTTGGTTTATAAGTTGGACATCCAGGGTAAAGGCAATGATGTAATAACTTCTATATCATGCTTTTATTGGTGAAAATTCAGAATCAATAATCAATTATCGATGCCCCTTTTACCCTTTGAGTAGATATTTTTGTCCCAACCCTTAAGAAATTCGTGAACCAGTAACAGATACTACAATCACAGGTATTACACTAGTTAGTAACTGATATCACAACAACATATACTACAACAGATACTACCTTTGTATGACAATACATACTACAGTTCCACAACAATAATAAGCTCTACACTTGTATGACACCACCTATCACATTCATAAAAAAAAAACACAACACATTCCAAACTATCACCACATTATAACACATCCCTATATATCACAATAGATCAGACACTATATCAAACATCACATATCAAATCACAATGTATAAAATATCACATATCAAATATCACACAACATGCATCACATATCAAATATTACACGACACACACTACATACCACATACTATACAACGAACACCACATACTGAACACTATACACTATACACTATATACTAGCTACTACACATCAAACACTACACACCAGATACTACATGTCAAATATTAAACTTTTAAACTTTTAAGATTTTAGATCCATGACTGAATAATTCTTTCAGTTTCTTCATAAGGCACACTTCTCCTAATAATAAGATCTTTACATTCCTTGTTTAGATAAGGATCATCCTACAAATAAAATTTAGCATCATGTTTAAATTTTTTCTGTTGTTACATTGTTAAATCAAATGATAAAATATTATTAAAGATGTAGTTCACAATATCAGCAAACCACGGTAAATTTCCCTCAAAAATATTATATAATTGCTTATCAGGAAAAGTTTCAGTAATTTCCTTTTCGAAGTCGTCCAAATTTGGTTGTTTGTCTAGATAAATGATCAGCTATTCGATTATCGACCTGTTTTCTATTAATGATCTCAAAATCAAATTTTTGCATTAAAAGCATCCATAAAATCAGTCTTGGTTTTGTGTTCTTCTTTTGCATTAAATATTTAATACCAGAATGATCACTATGCACTATACATTTAGCTCCAATTAAGTAAGATCTAAATTTTTTGATGGCATAAACGATCACTAATAACTCTCTTTCAATAGTAGTGTAATTAATTTGAGCATCAGTAAGACTCTTAGTAGTGTAGTACATAATTTTAAATATCTTATTATGTCTTTGCCCTAAAACAACTCCAATAGCATAATCGCTAGAATCACATATAAATTCAAATGGTTTCTCCCAATCAGGTGAAACTATTATTGGTGCAGCGATTAATTTTTCCTTTAATAGATCGAAAGCTTTTAAGCATTCATCGTTAAAATCAAACTACCTATCTTTTTCCTAAAGTTGGCATAAAAGCTTAGTAATTTTTGAAAAGTCTTTACTATATCGCATGTAGAATCCTACATGTACCAAAAAGCTTCTTACCTCTCTCGTAATTGTTGGAGGTGGTAATTTTTTTATATTTGAATCTTCACGGGATCTACTTACATGCCATATTCAGATATTTTATGCCCAAGCACAATTCCTGCTGCAATCATAAATTGACACTTTTCCCAGTTTAGAACTAAATTTGTTCTTTCGCACACCTCTAAAACTTTTCTAAGTTGCATAGTCACGCATCAAATGAATCTCTAAATACTGAGAAATCATCCATAAATATTGCTATTCCATCTTCAATTAATTTGCTAATTATGGACGTTATACATCTTTGAAATGTTGCAGGTGCATTACATAATCCAAAGGTCATCCTTCTAAAAAGCAAAAGTTCCATAAGGGCTAGTAAATATAATCCTCTCTTTATCCTCAGGAGCAATAGGTATTTGGTGATAACCGGTATATCCATCTAAAAAGCAATAGTACTTGTGTCCAGCAAGTCTATCTTGTATTTGGTCTAAAAATGGTAAAGGAAAATGATCTTTTCTGGTGACGACGTTTAATTCTCTATAATCAATACATATTCACCAACCAGTAACTTGTCTTGTTGGTATAATTTCATTTCGATCATTTACATCAATAGTCACTCCTCCTTTATTAGGAACACAATGAATTGGGCTTACCCAAACACTATCAGAAATAGGATATATAACTCCAACATCTAACCACTTTAAAATCTCTTTTTTAACCACTTCTTTCATTATTGGGTTCAGACTCCTTTGTGGATCAACTCTAGGTTTGTGTTGTTCATCCAACAAAATTCTATGCATACAGATCGATGGAATGATTCCTTTAATATCAGATATGGATCAATCAAAAACCTTTTTGTATCTTTTTAAGGTGTCGAATAATTTTTTTCTTGATATTCATTTAAATCCGAAGATACAATGACTGATAAAGTAGATGATTCTCCTAAAAACATGTACTTTAGATGATTAGGGAGAATTTTTAGCTCAAGTTCAGGGGGTTTAACGATAGATGAAATTAAACTTTTATCTCCATTTTCCATAGTATCCAATCTTTCAAAATTTTCCTGAATAAATTCTATCTTTGCATTTGTCACATCATCAAAATCTTCATCATTTTCACTTTCATTTTCATCCTCACATTCCACATTTTTTCAAATACTTCCTTGAAATGATCTTCTCTCAAATAATCATAGATTTCCATTCGAAAGCACTCATCTTCTTTTTCAGTTGAAGGGTATTTCATAGATTTCAGAATATTGAAAGTTACCACTTGGTCATTAACTTTCATAGTTAGTTCTCATTTTTGAACATCAATCATAGCTCTCTCAGTAGCAAGGAATGGTCCTCCCAAAATAATTGGAATTTCTTTATCTTCCTCCATGTCTAATACAATAAATTCAGAAAAGATAAATTTATCCACCTTTAATAATACATCTTCCACAGATTCTTTAGGATAAGTGATAGAACGATTAGCCAGTTGAAGAGTCACAGATGTTGGCAAACTTTCTCTTATTCCCAATCATTTGGAAGTTGGTAAAGGCATAAAAGTAATACTAGCTCCAAGATCACATAAATCACTTCCAAAAAATTTCTCACCTATAGCACACGGGGTTAGTGAAACTACCTAGGTCTTTAAGTTTTTTAGGAAGCTTCTTCTGAATAATTGCACTACACTCACCACTAAGTGCAACAGTCTCATAGTCTTTATACTTTATTTTCTTTTTAAGAATATCCTTCATAAACTTTTCATAATCAGGCATCTGCTCTGATGCTTCAACAAAGGGAATCTTAATGATTAATTTCTTAAGAGATTCCAAAAACTTTACAAATCTGTTATCCCTGTTCTGTTTATTTAGTCTTTGAGGAATAAGAGGTGGTGGTTTTTCAACAGTTATCTTCATTGGTTCTCGCAGATATTCGTCCGGATATATCTTATTATAACTTTTCTTAATGTTCACTTCCTCTCTTTCAACATTGACTTCTTTTTGAATTCTTGGCTTCAATTCTTTTCCACTCCTTAATTGAATGCCCTTAATTTGCTCTTTGTTTTGATCTTTTGGGTTGATCTCAACATTGCTAGGAAGATTTTCAGAAGGTCTATTATTAAGTGCAGTAAAGATATGTTCCAATTGATTCCCAATGTTCTTCATTGCAACGTTTTGAGCTTGAATTTGATTACCCATATTCAAAATCATTTCTTCAGTAGATAACTTCTTTTCCTTAAATTGTTAATTACTATTAAAATAAGGAGGATAAGAAGGTCTATAATTAGTATTTTCGTGGTTTTTTAGATTTCCAACAAGTTTCATAGGATTATTTCCCCATTGCAGGTTAACAACAACATTGGTGTTATTCCAATTGAAGTTCGAGTGTTTCCTCCAACTAGGATTATAATAATTTGAATAAGGATTATTGACTTTGTTATTTATGACATTCAATGTTTCATAAGACATTTGAGAGCCTATCATCTATCCTGATGAATTTTCTTCTAACACTGAGGGTGTTAGAGAATAATTCATTCCATATTGATCTATTTTCTGGGAAAGTCATGCAATTTGAGAGACTATCATAGTTATCGCATCAAAATCATGAATACTAGCAACTTTCTTAGGATTTACCAGCTCAGAGGGTTATTAAAAATTATTAGTAGCCATCTCGTCAATTAATGAATATGCTTCATCAAAAGGTTTTGACATTAATGATCCACTAGAAGCAACATCGATAATTGATCTCAAAGATCCCACTAATCCATTATAAAAGGTTTCAATTATTAACCAGTCTGGTAAAACATGCTGTGGACATTTCCTCAAAAAATCTTTAAATATTTCTCTAGCTTCATATATGGATTCTCCATCGAACTGACTAAAAGATGTGATATCATTCCTCAACTTAGTAGTTTTAAAAGGAGGAAAATATTTTGGAAGAAAGTTTTATAAAAGCTCTCCCCAAGTTCTGATAGATCCAGGTGCTAACGAATTTAACCACGCCCAAGGCTTATCCCTTGATGAAAAAAGAAAAAATCTAAGCCTAATAGCATCGTTTGACACTCCATCATATTTAAAAGAAGCACACAGTTCTAGAAAACTAGCGAGATGTATGTTAGGATCTTCATTAGGTGTTCCTCTAAATTAATTATTTTAAACCATTTGGATAATAGCATGTTTAAGCTCAAATGAATTAGCATCAACATAGGATTTTGGATAGTTAAGTGAATTTCATCTGTTGTTGGATTAGCATAATCCCTTAAAAGTCTTGGTATATTTTCATTTTGAGTGTTTAAATTCTTCACCATCTTGTAAGGATTTACAAATTTTTTTTATTGTTTTTGAATTTTTCTAATAGTACACTTGTTGACCTCATTTTTGATGAGGTCTTTTCTCTTCTCTCTCCTTAGTACTTAGGATCTAGCCTTAGGCTTTCCCTTTGACTATCTTAGAGGACTAGAAATGGAACCTACCACTTAGAAATCCAAACACCTCTTAACTCCCTGCAAACCCCATAAGTTTGATTGTAAACCCCTAAGTCACTTGGAGGGTTAAGATCAAATGTGGAGGTTTAAAGGATGAGTTCCCTATAGGACTCTCTGGCCTTAGGACTACCCTGGGTGGCCTGGTATGGTGAGGGTTGTCCTGCACACATTACACTTTCACACACATTCCAAATCATAAAACCATTCATACCTAGCTTGACTTCCTGACTCATGTAGGTAATTCATATGGATGGACCTTAACCCCTAGGCCCTTGGCTAAGAGGGTTAGGAACAACATAGTGAATGCCTCAAATGAGTCCTCTCATGGCTCTTATGGGCTTGATATGGCTTCATGGCTCAACCAAAGTGATTCTATTCTACTCAAACTTGATCAATCTTTATTTTTCCAAAATTTCAATTTTTGACCTTCGGGACCCTACACCCACCAAACCTACCAAATGCCCTTGAAACTACCCAAAATTTGCAAAATCACCTAAATTATCCAAAATTCCTCAAACCAATCCGAAACATTTCACACCATTCAAATTGATCATCCTTAGCCAAATATTCCAAAATTTTCAAAAATACCTCCCAATACCTTCTAAATACCAAAAATGTCCTTTTTAACGTAAAAAAATCCCAAAAATTAATAAAATTCTCAAAAAATTCGAGAAAATTCAAAATATTCTTAATTTTATTTTGTTCAACTACACCATAAGCCAATTTTATCAATTTAGCCAACTTTTACCAAAACCCCCAATTTGGCCTATTTTTAACCTAAGTGAACCCAATTTCAAACAAAATCAACCCAATTGATCCTAATTTTGATCCAATTCAGTCTTAAACTTCAATTCAATATCCCCAATATCAGTCTAGACCAAATCCAAGTCCAATTTGATTGACATTTGGATCCCATTTCAATTTGAAGCTTAAAACCCAATTTTGGCCCATAACCTAAACTTAACCCAAACTACCCAACTCAACCCCAACTAGCCCCAAACCTTTTGTAAAACTTCCCTAACATTCCCACAAACAAAAAAATAACTTGATTTGCCCCAAATTTGAACCTAAACTCTACCCAAACCTAACCTAAACCAAAAATCCCCAATTTTGCCCTAAACCCACCATGAACCCAAATGGGCCCAAATCCCAAAATGAGAGCCCAAAAAAAGTTGAAAACTCTTTGTAACACTCCCATAAACATTTCTCAACATTAATTTTACATCAAATCTAACATTAGCCCAACCTTAGCCCAAGTTATCCCAATTTGACCCTCTTTGGCCCCTTTACCAAAAAAGTCCCAAATCAAACCCAATTCAACTCCAAATCACCTCAAATTTGTTTCAAATCACTCATGACACATCCCTAAACAAAACCCAACATTTGATTGGCCCAATCCTTCACAAAATTTCCATCCACCAATTTGTTTTCAAACCTAAAGGCCCACTTTCTTAAACCATTCTAAAAGCCCATTTTCACCAAATCCAAAAGCCAAAAAATCCATTCCCAAGCCCACATGAAACCTTTTCTTCATCATTCCTTTGATAATACTATTTGACCAAAGTCTTAAATCATCATGAAATCAACCCATTTGTAGCATCATGACAAATCCCATCAAAAGAATCCAAAGTTTTCAAAATTCCAACTAACTCACTTTCATGTAAATGAGCAAAGTCATAGAGTCATGGAGCCATGCCCAAGCCATATGTAAGCCATGAGGAGCCATAGACTTGTTATCACTCCCTAAATGGCAAAAGGAGGAGATCCTTTAAGCACTCCCTAAAAGTCATTAACCCATTACATGATTCTCCTTAACCTAAATTTTATCCAAATAATCCTTGATGGGGACTTCACCACACATGTGAGGCTGACCCAACCGATCCCCTTCAGCCCAAATCAGGTCATGGGGGGGTGAACCTAACCCAAATCCATAGGTTGACCCATTTTGACTCAAAATCACCCCTCTCCCCATGTCACTTAAAATCCAATCCTTTACACATATCCAAAGGCAATTGACTGCACCAAACCCCAGCCCTGATTCTCTTGAGTCAGATGGTGACCTAACTCTGGCTGGACAACCACCAGGCCACCGGAAAACGCAATGGCTGAGGAGCTTGGAATGAGTCAAATTTCAAATTCTCACCTGCTGAGCTGCCCCATTCCAATTGGCCACCACAGCTCTTCATCTCCTCCCATAGGAAGCTGATCCCAGCCATCAATTGCCCCTAGGAAGCCCTGGCCATGTCTATTTAATCCAGCCACCCCCTCTCGGCCAAAAGGTTGGCTAAAATCAACCTTCATGAAATCCCTCCAAAGTCCTCACAGAGCTTCCCCTAGCCAAGATCAATATATCCCCACTGTTCTCCTGCCCTAAATCCCATTGATTGAGCTCAATTTTGGAGCTCAATTCTCAGGCCAGAACAGGACATCTCTCAAACCTCCATGAAAATCAAATTAAACTCACCCACACCTGCACAGGACCAAGAGAAGGAGTTCCCCGGTGAAAGCCCCCTCTCCAGGCCACCCAATTGCTCTAGCCTCCAAAGTCTGAAAATGAGCCTGGTCACTTTCATACTTAGATCTTTCACCAGGCCAGAGGCTTCATCCCTAGGCTCATCCAGCTCCAACGAACGTGCCGAGCATATTCAGTTGAGGCCTCACCTTTTGAACCAAGGTATGGAGACTTCTCTTTAACTCGCGCCTCCAGTGAATCTCCATTTTGTTTGAGTTAATTTAGTAGCATGCAAACTGTATGAATGTGTTCGTCTCTTCAAGATGAATCCATAGAGTATAAGAACACGAAAATCCATAGAAAAATGAGGGAGATATTAGGGTTTGAGTGTGGACGGTCATGAGTGCACACCAGTCGGAGACGACGACCAGCCGTCGTTGGATCGAGCGTGTACCGAATGGACGACTCAAATTGCGTTGGAACAGGGAACAATACGTGAACCGCGGGCCGCGTGGCGCTGAGTCGGATGGCAGCGGCGAATGGGAGCGCATCGCGTGGAGCTTCGGAGACGCTAAGGTTGTCGTGGCGCTGAGTCGGATAACTAGGAAAATATGGAATTTATGATTTAATTAAATGCCTGAAACTTAGAAAATCCATATCTTTGTGTAGAAAAATCTTAAAAATAAAATAAAAATACCGCCTTGCTCAGTGAACAAAGGAAAATAATGTGGAAAAAGAATTGAGTTAATTTGATGAGTATTTTATTTTTAATTAATTATTTACTCATTTCAGTATTTTAATTCTCCATTTGCATAGACAATTCAACATGGCATGAGAACATAGGGCTTTTGAAGCCTCTGATCTTGTGAACATTCCCTGAATTTTTTAAGATCAGAGGCTATCTCTATAGCAAGTTATGTACTTTACATGTTCATGTCACTATTTTTGGTATTTTAATTCCATTAATTAGCATATTGCTTAGAATATTCTAGGAAAATTTGGGAAAGTTTCTTAGGACCAGAGGACCTAGGATAATTATGTTTTGAGTTAATTCATTAAGAATAACCTTAGTTGGCCTAATCACTCAAAACTGAACATTAATTAATTAGGGTTAAACACACATCAAAAGAACTTGAAAATAATTCTCCACTGGTCTTTAGGATCAGAGGGACGTCACATAAAAATTTGGAATCAATTGGAAATGTTTAACCCCATTAAATGGATTAATTAGGTCACATGAGTAAAATTAAACTTTGAAAATTCATAACTCCAAAAATACATTTTAAAAATTCACCAATGTAGTTTTGGGACTTCTCTGGTAACAGAGGAGTCTAAGAAAATTAAAATTGGAATTTTTCAAAAAAATCTTCATTTTTCACCTTATTTTAAAATTTTAATAATTAATAAAATAATTAAAATCACAAAAATATTTAAAATCATAAGAATGTCACATTTTAACTCCTAATCACTTAGGAATAAACTAAATTTTTTACCCAAGTCCCTAGGATAAGGTATTGAATTTTAAAAGCCCTTAAACAATTTTTGTGATTTTCCAACATTTTCACTAAATTAATTCTAATAAATCAAAGAAAAATTCAAAAAATATAAAATTTGTTTCTCTGGACTCCTTAAGGTCAGAGAGATTTAAGAAAAATATAAAATCCATTTTTCAACTTTAATTTTATTTTATAATTGATTAATACGCCAAAACTCAAAATAATTATAATAAATAAAATATAATTCAAAAAATCATCAAAATTGGTCCAAGTGGTCCTTCGGTCATAAGGAACATCCCATAATTTTCTTAAGGACAGAAACCTTACCTTGGTCATCTTGTTGAATTTCCATTGAAAATCCCTATTTTCTATTAAAATAAATATATAAATTAAATTAAAAACAGAAAAAATGACATTTTTTCCTCTAATGTCTTAATTGACATGTGAGTGAAGTGACATAAAAAATTTCAAGCTCATTTGAGCTCAATTTTATAAGTTATGAAATAATTAAGCTTAAAAGGGCATATTAATAATTAAGAATTTTAACCCCTAATTAAAACTTTAGGTTTAATCAAAATGGGGGGGGGTAAAATATTTGATCTTAATTATTTCTTAGATGATTGAAACTTTGGAAAATAAAAGGGTAGGAACTCATTGATCACTTTTAATAAACCAAAAAAATGAAACCTTAATTAATTAAATAATTTGAATTTTGGAAGAATAATTAAAAAATTGGATTATTAAATGGGGATATAATTTAGAAAGACTATAATCACTTAAACTAAAATCCCCAAATGAATTACCTTAATTATATTTAACTCTTAATTAAACTTAAGATGATAATTGAAATTAATAAATTAATAATGAAGAAAAGGTAACCCTTAATTAAATTAAAACTTAAAACATTAAATAACTTGATAATCAAATTGAAATAAATTTAAAACTTTAAGAAAAAATTAAATTCAAATATCACTTGAAAGCAAATTTAAAACAAACTTAAAACATCAAAATCAATTTCAAAAAATAATTCTTAATTAAAAAATCAAACCAATTAAAAGTTAATCTAGAATAATGCAATTAAATTAAAATTAAATCATTAAAGTCTAAATTAAATAATTTAAACTCCTCTTTTAATTCAAATAGTTTAAAACACTTAATAATAAAACAAATTGAACACTATTCCAAACTTAAATTTATTAAAATTTTATAACTAAATTAAATCACCTTAAAACATTAATTCTAATTTTAAATCGTTGAAAGTCTTAATAAATTGATTTGCCCCTAAAGACTTTTATCATTATAACTCTTAAATGGAGCATCAAGTGAGGTGTCACTTCATTCATGGGAAAATCAAATGTCCTAAGTTCACTGAGCAAGAGTTAAAACTTAACTAAAAATTTTTGGATGATTGATTCATCTCTACAATAAAAGTTCATTTAGACTCGAAATAATCTCAGAAGTATTGAAAAGATGTTTAGAACCCGTTCTAAGCACTTCCTCTATACAATGAGGTGTTTTAAGAAGAATAATTGAACTTAATTGTTCTTTGGTCAAGAAAATCATCCACAAAATACAAAGAACCTAGACGTCATAGGAACTAACTAGCAGTAGAATTAGGATCTTGGTAGACAAGCAAAACCTTTCCCTTAGCTTTACCTAGGTACTTGTTGCAAATATTTAAATGTTCTAACATGTGTTTTAAGTACAGCTTGGAATGATGAGAAGACCCTCCAGGTATGATTTTACTTTATTGCAATTTACTTTATTGCAACTTATTTACCTGCACTGCGCTTTACTTTTCTTGCATGATAAACAAGATTGTTGCTTGAAAACTGAAACCTTTAGGATAGCCACAAAACTGAAACCAAAACTAAATTAAAACTCACACAAGATAAAATTCACCTCCACAACATCTAAAATATAAAACAACTCAAAATTTAATCACAAACAGAGCAAAAAATCACAACTTTAACTAAATTAAAACGTCTCATTGAATGATCGGGAATACCTCGGATGATGTAACCCACGTGTTGCTAACAGAATTTCCCATTGTCTAAATGAAAGTGTGGAACTCATTCAGTTGAGTTTAGCAAATTCATCTGGACCAAGTGAATTAGATGAAAATAACGGTGCCGGGATGACAGAACTGTGGGATCTTAGTCGGTTCTGTTTAATCAACTTTAAGATTTGTTTAAATTAAAACACTAAAGACATTTAGACTTTAAGATTTCTCTAAAACCAAGACACTTTTCTCATCCCCTAATTTTTACCTTCTAAAACTAAACCACTGAAACAAGAAGGAGCTTGGAGCATAGTAGGCAGCACGGCCATTGTCATCAGCAAAACATGAGTGTACTTCAGCAAAACTTTGCTTAGAATTAAATAACCTAGCCATAGGATTTCGAGGTAGTTTGCTTAGTGCAACATAAATCCTCAACTTTTCATTGGGCATTTGCATAATCATATTGTGTAAATTAAGCCCTAACAAGTTTTAGAATTCCGAGGTAGTCGTTTGGTACGACATAAACCCTCACATCTTCGAGCCTATTTGTATGATCATGTCATATAAATATAAGTCCTAATTAATTAAAATTGGCAGGATTGAAACATTAAATAATTTTCTCAAATTGAAGCCAAACAATAGAATAGTTTGGGATGTTTCCAAGATTCCTCTTGGATCCTTAACTTCTCCTACTTTTCTTTCCATTGGATTCTCAAAACAACTATTTCAAATTTGAGCTATTCCCTATTGAAAGTTCCAAAATCCAATCCTTTGAAAACCTTATACTTTGAAATTTTTGAGAGAAAAACCACTGGTCATTATCGAGAGTTTTCTTAAATGATTTCTGTCATTTAAGATGTAATTAACTATAGGGGCTTGCCTTATAGGGAACTTTAAGAACCTGTGTAATATAAAGCCTCGCTTAATTCCTTTATATTAAGCAGGGGAACTTTTCAGCTTATAAAATTGGTTCGCAGACCAAAAGGATGTCACAAATCTTCTAGTTTATTTAATCGAGCCCCATCACCAAGCAGTGTGTCTATTCCTCGAGATAGATACACGGTTTGTGGTGTGGTGCTCGTTTATATAAACTATTTGGGATGTGAGATCGGTTTGATTTCATATCTTAAAATTTTCAAACTTAAAAATTATTTTCAAAAATCAAATGCTACATTTCAAATTATATATAAATTTAAATTAAACTTAAAATCTAAAATTCGCCAACAATTTATGTAGGCGACCCCCTTTTTTTCAAAATACAATACAGACCTAAAAATATGCCGACATACTTCTGGCGACTCCGCTGGGGACTGGTTCCTCTCTCCATTTTTATCAGATAGTTTTGCTTTCATAAATCGGTAGTGGATCCATGTCCCTAGTGGAGCAAACCACCATTCTTTCCATTGGCATACCACGTTCATTTCTATCTTGACGGGTATAGCCAACTTCTCTCGGATTTAGGAGCCACTGTTTAGACACCCCTAAACAGAGAGGTTCCGAAATCCTTTTACCTCTTTTCTACTGTGGGGTGGACCCTCAATAGATGTTAGCTTAGGAGCGGTCCCTCGGGTTGAGAAGTTTAGCGAGACTTTCTCTTCCTTTCCAATTCTGAATTGGGTCCTTTACTTTTTCTATAACCTTCCTCGTTTAATTGTTTTGTTCCTAACAAATAAATCCCCTAACAAACGAATCTTTTAATGAATGAATTCTCTTAGAAATCATAAATACACTAAGATAAACGAAAATGTGTTTGGACTCTTTCTTTTTCATCCTAAGTTTTGCGACAAAGGGAAGCATAATTCAGGACTGATGTTTGGAATCTGCCCTGCAGAAAATGACTGCCCCAAAGTTAATCTTCTCCTTCACCAACAGACTGGACTTGGTTGTCTACAAGGATGAGCTACCTAACAATGGGATCATCCGTTTTGGACAAGTATTCGGTAATACAGATATCAAGTTCGCTGACGTCACTCTCTTCGCACTAAAGGACAAAGTGCCTGAAACTGAGAAACCTCTGATTGAGTTTAACTTGAAGTCGACTCAAGAATTCCCTCCTCTGCAAAGGGTTCCATCTGAAAGAAGTACTGCTATTCGTAGGAGAACTGTTGTCTCTACCCCCACCGGTTCAGGTATCTCTGCACCTACCCTGGCTTCTGCCAAACTGAAGGGGAAGGAAATCCAAGTCTGTGATGAGCCTGTCACCGTGGAGGGTACAAATTTTGCTACAATACCATCTGTTTTCAAGAATGGGTCTAGTTCAAGAGTTGCACCCCTAACTCAGACTCAAAGGAGAAATAGAAGCAGAAAGATAGCCAAGATTGAGAAAGCCAAGGCCGCTGAAGTTGCTTTCCTGGAAGAGATCCCTGAACTGCCAGAGTATACACCATCGTTGGAAGGAAGTAGGTTTCACCCCCTCTCTGCTGCATCGGATGAAGAAGACGTCTGAAGGATTGCCGCTACATTACCTTGATCTGCATACTATAGTAACTACAAAAGAAAAAGGGTTAAAACTACGCCATTTGCTCAGCTATAAGCTGTGATAGAAAAATTGACAAAGAAAGAAAGATGCCCCGGGTCAGAAATCCTAAGAAGAATGGGACGAGTTCCAGCTAGATCCCTCCTCGAACTGCGAGTAGAGCCTGTCACTGCCGTAGAGAAACCAAGGAAGAAAATTAGAGCTAGTTCACCTGTTGTTGTATCAGGCCATCATATTAGGGAGGACACCACCTACCAACATATAGCCGACAGACCGTCCGGTCCTAGGCCTTCTGCTGCAAGAAGGATGGTGTGGTGACCTATTATTACCGAGTCGAGACCAACACAACGTCCTAAGAAGAAAAGCCTCGTCAAAGTGCCTAAATCAGAAGAAAGTGCTACTGCAATAAAAGAAACTCCCAAAAAAGAAGTTCAACAGCCATCACATGGCAATCGCGAGACCATCTGGAAGAGACCCCTCGAGGATGCTATAGGAAAGCTAAGGACGGATATCAGACGGTTGGTGAAATAAAGAGGAGAAAAGTTGGAAAATGAAGATGATTCATCAGAGTTCATGGATGAGGAGTATGCCGAGATCAATATGGTTGAGACACAAGCATCATAAGCTTCGCAAGGTGCTCCGGCAGCTGTGGAAAGAGATGAATTGGAAGTGATGAAAGCACAGCTTCAGGAAAGAGATGACACAGTTTCCCAGATGACAAAGAAGATGGAAGAGATTGCTGTTGCTTTAGTCACTCTCCAGAGTCAGGTACAACCTCAGAAAGAAACACCCCCAGAGATCATTCGTATTGCAGATGGAGGAAAAGAGATCACATCTGTCAACGGAGATGAGCCACCAAAGAAGGATTCTACACAGAATATGGTTCCCGAAAAGGACATTAAAAACATGGTAGAACAGCAGGTGCGAGAAGCCTTAGAACAATCTAAGAGCGGAGCATCTATTCATACGGGTAGACCTTACCCCGAAGAGTTCGATGCAGTCCAATACCCAAAAGGCTTCGTACCACCTCTGTTTAAGACTTTTCATGGAATGGGAAACCCCCGGCAGCATGCACACATTTTCATGCTAGTTGTTGCAATGCCGGTGGGAAAGATGCTTTACTCTTCCGTCAGCTCGTCAGCAGTTTGTCAGGGATCGCCTTCGACTGGTACGCAGAATTGCTAAATGGTTCAGTTAAGACCTTTGCAGAATTAGAAAACCTCTTCGTTAAGCGGTTTGTCGGGGCTCGACACCACATCACTATCGGTAATCTAGTGGTGGAGCACCAGAAACCGAACGAGACTTTAGTGGATTACATACTTTGATGGAGGAACTTAAGCATGAAGTGTGAACCACAGCTTCAAGAACAACATGCGGTTGACATCTTGCTTAAGAGTATCCATGGCCCGATAGCACTTCTCCTTAAAGGATTTACAATCAAGACTTTCGAGAAGTTTCTTAGCAAGGCCGAGAGCTTGCAAGAAGAGGCAAAGAAGTTAAGTTCGTGGACAAGAACGATAAGTAGAAGCCCGTAAAAGCATTTGAAAAGAAATCTGGAATCGTCGCGGCAGTAGATAAAGGCAAGCGACTGGTTCGGATACAGACGGAGCGGCCACGACCTAGTTATCAACCACCGCAATGGACATACCGAGAACCGCAACGGATCATGAGAAACCTCGGCGAGGTTATCAACGGCCTCGACCGAGCTATCGGTCGCCTCAGCATTATAAACAACTGCCTCGTCCACAGCGTACCCTGAAAGATTTTTTGAATAAGGAATATCCATTCAAAACTGAAGCAGTAGCGAAGATGTTCCGCAGTTTAATGAAGACACCAAATTTTCAGCTATCGAAGCCCAAGAGGCCGGAAGAAGTCAACAAGAAAGATCATCCGAATTATTGCCCTTACCACCGAATGCTCGGACAAAAAATAGATGATTGCATCACTTTCAAGAGTTGGCTTGATGATAATCTCCGGAAAGGGAACATAACGATCCTGAAGGAATACAAGAAGGAACCCCAAAAAGGAGGTTCCGTCAATGTTATCTCGATGGATCCTATTGTTCCAATAAACCCGTATACGATCAATGATGGATGGAGTACCGTCTGGACAAAGGCTTCAAAGAAAATTTTGGATCACATCCAGACCGCTTCGGTACGCGCTTCAACTCAGAGTTTGAAACCTGCAGAGCCGACACTATCTCTTGCGATCGAAGAATCACCTCAGAAGGAGGAGAAGATCGCAGAAAAGAAGAAGATCGAGGCTTGGAAGGGTAGACTAGGGGCTGCTTATCCTAGGATGGTTATTTTTGATTTGGAGGAGAAATCCCTCGAACTTCCGACTTTGTATGATTATTTGCTCGCCCCGGTGGGATCTTATAATGATAAGAGATATGGCGTTGGCTACATTTTGACTGTTTCTAACGATTACGTAACTAAAGACAACCAACTTAATCCGGATCTCGATTCCAATACAAATAACGATTCTCAAATCATACACAACCTCGATGACCATGACAAAGAAGATGTTCACAAAGGAGGCTACTGTTGACCTCATTTTTGATGAGGTCATCTCTTCTTCTTTTTAGTACTTAGGATCTAGCCTTAGGTTTTTCCTTTGACTATCTTAGAGGAATAGAATTGGGACCCACCACTTAGAAATTCAAACCACTTCTTAACTCCCTGCAAACTCCACAAACTTGACTATAGACCCCTAATCACCTGGAGGGTTGAAATCAAATGTGGAAGTTTAAAGGATGAGTTCCTATAGGACTCTTTGGCCTTAGGACTACCCTGGGTGGCCTGGTCTGGTGAAGAGATGACTTACACACACACACTACACCTATACACTACACTTTCACACACATCCTAGAAACACACCCATACCTAACTTGATCTCCCGACTCATGAAGGTGATCCACATGGATGGTCCGTAACCCCAAGCCCTCGGCAAGAGGGTTCGGAACAACATAGTGGATGCCTCAAATGAGTCCCCTCATGGCTCATGTGGGCTTGATATGGCTTCATGGCTCGACCAAAATGATTTTATCCCACTTACATTCACCTAATCTTCAATTTTCCAAATTTTCAATTTTTGACCCCCGGAGCCTACACCCGCCTAGCCTACCCAAAACCTTTGAAACTACCCAAAATTTGCAAAATCACCTAAATTACCAAAAATTCCTCAAAATCAATCCCAAACATTCCCACATTACTCAAACTGATCATCCATACCCAAAAATACCAAAAATTCCAAAAAATACCTCCCAATACCCTCCAAATACCCAAAATACCCCTCTTGACCCAAAAATCCAAAAAATTCCGAAAATTCCCAGAAAATTCCAAAAAATCAAAAATATTCCCAATTTCATTTTGTTCAACTACACCATGGGCCAATTTTGTCAATTTACCCTACTTTTGTCAAAACCCCCAATTTGACCCATTTTAACCCTAAGTGAACCCAATGTCAAACCAAACCTACCCAATTGACCCAAATTCTGGTCCAATTCAATTCTAAACTTCAATTCAACATTCCTAACACCAATATAGACCAAATCCATGTCCAATTTGATTGACAATTGGATCCAATTTCACTTTTGGCCTTAAAGCCCAATTTGGACCCATGACCCAAACCTAACCCAAACCAAACCAATTTAACTCCAATTAACCCCAAATATTTTCTAACCCTTCCATAACATCCCCACAAAAAAAACACTAAAATGAGTTGCCCAAAATTTAGACCCAAACCCCACTCAAATTCAACCCAAAGCTAAAAGGCCCAATTTTGACCTAAACCCAAACCTAACCCAAATAAGCCCAAACCTCAAATTCAAAACCCAACCAAAGCCAAAACCTCTTTGAAACACTCCCATAAACATTTCCCAACATTTATTTTACATCAATTTCAACCCTAGCCCAACATTGGCCCAAGTTAACCCAATTTGACCCATATTGGCCCATTCACCAAGGAAGCCCAAATTCAACCCAATTCAAACCCAAATCACTCCCAACTTGCTTCAAATCACTCATGACACATCTATGAACTAAACACAACATTTTTTTGTCACAATCCTTCATAAAATTCCCATCCATGAATTCATTCTTAAACTTAAAAGCCCACTTACATGAAACCTTCCTAAAGCCCATCTCCACCAAAATCCAAAGGGCCAAAATCAATCCAAAACCCATATGACAATTGCTCTACACCATATTTTCAATTAAATCAATCCCTAAGTTTCAAAACTCATCATGAAGCCATTCCAAATTAAGCTCCATACAAATTCCCATCAAAATACCAAAATTTTCTTAAACCCATTTCCATGAAATTGACTTAACTTTTCCCAAGCCAAAGGTGAGCCATGAAGCCATGCATGAGCCACATGGGAGCCATGAGAGCCATGGAATCTACTTTCCACCTCACCATACCCAAGATGGCAAGAGGAGGAGGCCCTTTCCATATTCTCTTAAGGGGGATTAGCCACTTCCATGACTCCACTAAACCATGCTTAAACTTAATTGTACTTGGATGGTGACCTTTCCCCACTAATTAAGCTGACCTAAACCACTTTATCTTCAGCCAAACTAGCCATGGGAAGGTGCACCTAGCCCAATCCATGCATTTGGCCAATTTGAGCCAAAATATACCCTTACCCCATTCTACTTTGATTCAAACACTTTACACATGTCCAAGCCCAATTGCCTTCACCAACTTCAAGCCCTGGACCTCCTAACCCTGAGGGTGACCCATGCCTGTCGGCCAGCCACCTGGGTCGCCGGAAAACACCATGGCCGAGACATGGGAAGGAGCCAAGCATTGAAATTCCACCTTGCTGAGTTGCCCCATGCCCAGTGGCCATTGTACCTGTTCTTCCCTTGATCTAAGCAGCTGATCCCAACCCTTGGCCATCCCTGTGAGGCCCTCCAGCCACCTCTATTTAAACCCGACCCCCTCACGGCCATGGAGGAGAGTTGCACAAACCTTGCCGAAACTCTGCCAAAATTGTTCCAAACCCTACTCCATACTTAGAGCAGTTGATCCCCAATGTCAATTTGCCCTAATCCCCACCAACAAAATCCAATTTCCCAACTGAAATTTCACCCAAAAACCAGGACACTTTGCCACAGTGAGCCAATCTTCAAATTGACTGGCCCTACACCTTCACTAGACCAAGAGGAGAAGTTTCCCATTGAAAGCCCCATCTCCAGGCCACCCAGTTGTTCCAGACTCCAAGCTTTGTGAACGGGCTTGGTCGAAATCATACATAGACAATTCACCAGGCCAAGGGACTTCATCTGGAGCTTGCTTGGACCCAATCGAAGGTGGCACAACCCTCAGATTGAAGCCACACTTCTCTGAGCAAAGGTAAGAGCTAACTCTTTATCCCGAGCTTTTGGAGATTCTCCATTTCAAATGCCTTAATTTCAATGCATGATCACCGTATAGATGTATTCGTCTCTTCAAGATGAATCCATAGAGCACAAGAACACGAAAATCCGTTAAATATTGAGTGAGATATTAGGGATTTAGTGTCGACGGTTCTCGGGCTAGGAGGCTTGGGGACGATGAACGGATGCCGTTCATTTAATACACGCACGGACGGACAGCCAGGATCGTGCCAGATGAGGAGACGGAACGATACAGCGGGCCCTCGGAGCGCTGAGTTGGATGGCGGCGCCGAATCAGAAGGCGACACACGGCGTTTCGGAGCTGCCGAGGTTGACGCGGCGCCGCGTGGATAAATAGAAAATTAGGGTATTTTTCTATTTATTTAATTCCCTAAACTTCAAAAATCCATAACTTTGTGTAGAAAAATTAGAAAAATAAAATAAAAATACTCTCTTGCTCAGTGAACAGAGGAGAATAATGTGGAAAAGAAATCATTTAATTTCATCAAGTATTTTATTTTTAATGATTTATTTACCCTCTGCATTATTTTAATTCTCCATGCATATAGGAAATTCACCATGGCATGAGACCATAGGGCTTTTGAAGCCTCCGAATTTGGGAACATTCCCTGAATTTTCCAAAGTCGGAGGCCATCCCTATGAGAAGTTATTGATTTTTCAAATTCATGTTACTGTTTTGAGTATTTTAAATCTAATAATTAGCATGTTGTGAAATAAATTCTAGGAAAATTTGGTGATGTTTCTTATGACCAGAGGACCCTAGGAAAAATAGGTTTTGAATTAGTTCATTTAAAATAACCCTAATTGGCTTAAACACCCAAAATAGGTCTCTAAGTAATTAGAATTAACCATACATCAAATTGACTTGAAATCAAATCTCCACTGACATTTAGGATCAGAGGAAACCACCATAAAAATTTGAAGTCAATTGGACTTGGTTAGCCCTACTAAATGGGTTGATTAAGCCATTTAGTCAATTTGAACTTTAAAAATTCATAACTTTCAAAATACTTTTCAAAAATTCACCAAATTAGTTTTGGAGCCTCTCTGATATCAGGGGAGTTTAAGAAAATTAAAATTTCAATTTTCTAAAAAATTTGATTTTTTGTATTATTTTAATATTTTAATAATTAAAAAAAAATAAAAAAAATCACAAAAATAATAAAATTCACTAAAATGACATATTTTGAATTCTAATCACTTAGGAATAAACCCAATATTTTTCTTAGGTCTATTTGATGAGATATTAAATTTTAAAGCCCTAAGGTAATTTTAAAATTAAAAAAAATGTATTTTTTAGCATTTCCACTAAAATAATTCTAATAAATCAAAGAAAAATCAGAAAATTGTAAAAATTGATTCTCTGATTTCCTTGATATCAGATAGATTTTTGAAAAATATAAAATTTATTTTTCAACCTTTATTTTATTTTTAAATTAATTAATACTCCAAAATTTAAAATAATTATAATAAAAATAATATAATTAAAAAAATCACCAAAATTGGTCCAAGTGGTCCTCTAGTCATTAGGAATGTCCCATAATTTTCTTAAGGACAGAAACTTTCTCTTGGTCATATTATTAAATTTTCCTTGAAAATCCCTATTTTCTACCAAAAATAATTACATAAATAAATTAAATACAGAAAAATCACATTTTCTCCTCTCATGTCCTTATTGGCATATGAGTGAAGTCACATAAAAATTTTAAGTTCATTTAAGCTCAATTTAGTGAGTTATGAAATTATTAAGCTTGAAGGGCAAAATGGTAATTAAAATTTTAACCCTTAATTAAAACTTTAGGTTTAATAAAATTAAAAAGTAAAATATTTGATCTTAATATGATTTGGATGATTGAAATTTAAATAATTAAGGGATAAAAACCTATTAAAAAATTTAAAAATAATTAAAATAAACCTTAATTAAACAATTGACTAAATTTGGAAGAATAATAAAGTTGGAATTATTAAATAGGGATATTATTAGGAAGAGATTTGTTTTTTAATTTAAGAATCCCTAAATTAATCATCTCAATAATATTTAATTCCTAATTAAAATGATAATCCAAATTTAAGATTTGAAATGCTAAAAGACTTAATCATTAAATTAAATTAAAGTTAAATTATTTAAATTAAATCCTTTTAAAATTTCAATTAAATTAATACTTTAATAATTAAAATTAAATCATCTTTAAAACATAAAAAATAAAATATTCAACTAAAATTAAAAATTAAATTAAATTAAAATTTAAATTAAATTAAATTAAATTAAATTAAATTAAATAAAATTAAATTAAAACATATTAAATTAAATAAAATTAAATAAAATTAAATTAAATTAAATTAAATTAAATCAAATGAAATTAAATTAAATTAAATCATATTAAATCAAATTAAATTAAATTAAATTAAAATAAAAAAAATAAAATCAAGTTAAAATTAAAATTAGATTAAATTAAATAAATTAAATTAAAATTAAAACTAAACCAAATTAAATTAAATTAAAGTTAAATTAAATTAAAAATAACATCACCTAAGACATAAAGAAACTCAAAAATAAAAATAAAGCAACTTGAACACTATTCCAAATTTAAACCCGTTAACTGAAATTAAATTAAATCACAAATCATTTGAACACCAATTTGCGCTCGAAGACTTTTATTGTCATACCTCCTAAACAGAATGTTAAATGAAGTGTTACTTCACTTATAGGATATTCAAATGTCCTAGTTCACTGAGCAAGATAACAACAAAACTTGAAATTCTCGGACGATTAATTCATTTGTATAATTAAATTCGTTTGGACTTAAAACAATTCTAGCAATATTGAAAAGATGTTTAAGATTCTTCTTAAGCACTTCCTCAATATGATAGGATGTTTATAAGAACAACTGAATTTAATTGTTCTTTGATGAAGAAAATCGTCCTCAAACCAAAACATAAGAACCTAGATGTCATAGGAAATGACTAGCTATAGGATTAGGAACTTGGTAGAAAACCATAACCCTTCCCTTAGCTTTACCTAGGAATTTGCTTAAGTATTCTAAATTGTGTTTAAGTGCAGCTTGGGAAGACAGGAAGACCCTCCGAGTACGCTTTTATTTTATTGCAATTTACTTTTCTTGCAATTTACTTTATTGCAAATGCACTTTACTTTTCTTGCATGATAAACAACCGTTGCATGAAAACCCACACCTCTAGGGTAGTCCCTAAAACTGAAACCAAAACTAAATTAAAAGTCATTGCAAGATAAAATTCACCGCCACAACATTTCAAAATATAAAACAACTCAAAATTTAATCACAAACAGAACACAAAACTACAATTATAACTAAATTAAAATGTCTTGTTGGATAATCGGGAATACCTTGGATGATGTAACCTACGTGTTGCTAACGGGATTTCCCACGGGCTAAATGAAAGTGTGGAACTCATTCAGTTGAGTTTAGCAAATTCATCTGGACTAAGTGAATCCGATAAAAATAACGATGCCGGAAGGATGGAACCGTGGGATCTTAACCGGTGTTGTTATAATCAACTTTAAGATTTGTTATAATTAAAACATAAAAAACACTTGGAAATTAAGATTTTCTCTAAACCAAAACACTTTTCTCATCTCCTGATTGATGACTTCTAAAACTAAACCACTACAACAACAAGGAGCTCGGAGCATGGTGGGCAGCACGGCCATCGTCGTCAGCAAAACAAAAATCTACATAAGCAAAACCATTCTTAGAATTAAACAACAATCCATAGGATTTCGAGGTAGTTTGCCTAGTGCAACATAAATCCTCAACTCTTCGTTAGGCATTTGCATAGCAAATTATGCCCTAACAGATCTTAGGATTCCGAGGTAGTCATCCGATACGACATAAACCATCATATCTTCGAGGCTATTTGTATGATCATGTCATATGAATATAAGTCCTAATTAATTAAAATTGGTAAGATCAAAACATTAAACAAACATTAGGACTTTCCTAAATCCAAGCCAAACAATAGGATAGTCGGGAGATTACCGAAGTTTGCTTCGAATCTGTAATTTTTCCTACTTTTCTTCCTTTGAATTCCCAAAACAAAATGTTCCAAATTTGATCCATTCCCTATTGAAATTCCAAAATTCAATCCTTTGAAAACTTAAACTTTGAAATTCTTTAGAGCAGAATTATTGATTATTATCGAGAGTTTTCTTAGGTGATTCCCGTCACTTAAGATGTAATTAACTATAGGGGCTTGCCCTTATAGGGAATTTTAAGAACCCGGGTAATATAAACCCTGTTTAATGCTTTCATATTAAGCAGGGGAATTTGTCGGCTTATAAAATTGGTTCGCGAGACCAAACGGATGTCACAAATCTTCTAGTTTATTTAATCGAGCCCCACCATCAAGCGGCGTGTCTATCCTTAGGGATAGATACACGGTTTGTGGTGCGGTGCTCGTTTATATAAACTATTTGGGATGTGAAATCAGTTTGATTTCATATCTTAAAATTTTCAAACTTAAAATTATTTTCAAAATTGAATGCTACTTTCTAAATTATATATATATATATATTTAAATTAAATTTAAAATATAAAATACGCCGACAATTTCTGGCGACTCCGCTGGGGAACAGTTCCTCTCTCCATTTTAATCAGACAATTCTGCTTTCAAAAATCGGTAGTGTATCCATGTTCCTAGTGGATCAAACTACCCTTCTTTCCGTTGGAATACTATGTTCATTTCTACCTTGAACAAGTATAGCCAACACTCTCTCGGATTTAGGAGCCACTGTTTAGACACCCTTAAACAGAGAGGTTCCGAGATCCTTTTACCTCATTTCTGAGGTGGGGTGGACCCCCAATAGGTATTAGTTTAGGAGCTGTCTTGCGGGTCGAGAAGTTTCTACGAGACTTTCTCTTCCTTTTCCAGTTCCTAATCAATTCCTTTTACTCTTCCTACAACTCTCCTTCTTTTGTTAATTCTCCCTCCTAACGAACGAATCTTTTTGAAAAGACAATTTTCTTTTAATACCACAAATACACTAAGATAAACAGAAATGTGTTCGGACTCTTTCTTTTCGTCATAAGTTGTACGACAAGAAGAAGCACGATTCGGGGACTAACACTCGGAATCTGCCTTGCAGAAATGGAAGCCCCAAAGCTGATCTTCTCCTTCGTCAACGGACTCGACCTGGCCGTGTTCAAGGACGAACTCCCTGATAATGGAATCATTCGATTCGGACAAGGATTCGGGGACACCGACATTAAAATCCCCGACGTCACTCTCTTTTCACTCACAAGAAAAGTACCAGAAACTGAGAAGCCGTTGATTAAGTTCAACCTCAAGTCAACTCACGAATTCCCTCCTCTGCAAAAGATTCGAACTGAGAGGAGTACTGCTGTCCACAGAAGGACTGTTGTTGCTACCCCCACTGGTCTAGTCGTCTCTGCACCTACCCCGGCTTCGCCAAATTAAAGGGGAAGGAAACCCGGAACTATGGTGAACTCGTTATGGTGGAGGGTACAAACCTTCCCGTGAGACCTTCGTTTTTGAAATCGGGTCCGGCTCGAGAATTCTATCACTAACACGGACCCAAAGAAGGAACGAAGTAGAAGGATCGCTAGAGAAGCCGTAGCCGCCGAAGTTGCTTTCCGGAGGAAATCCCGAACTGCTCGAATATACACCTCTGCCCGAATACATACCACTTTTGGGAGGAAGCAGGTTCCATCCCCTCTCCGCCGCGGAGGATGAAGAAAATGTTCGTAAGATTGCTGCCGCATTGCCTCAGCCCGTATATTACAACGATAGCTGCAAGAAAAGGACTATAACTACACCATTTGCTCGACTGTAAACTTTTATAGAGAAGTTAGCAAAGAAGGAAAAGTGCCCTGTATTAGAAATTTTAAGAAGGATAGGGCGGGTGCCAGTCAAATCCCATCATGGGCCACGAGTAGAACCTGCTATCGTTGCAGAAAAGCCAAAATAAGAGGATGAAAGCTAGTCCGCCTGTCGTTGTTTCAGGACTACAGATTAGGGAGGATACCACCTTCCAAGATTTGGTCGACGCACCATCCGGTCGTAGACCTTCCGCTGCTAGAAGGATGGTATGGCGTCCTACTATCGGACAATTAAGATTGAAACAACAGACTGAGAAGGAAAGTCTCGTCAGGAGACTTGAATCCGAAGAAAGTGCTACTGCAGTAAAGGGGACTCATGAGAAGGGAACCCGACAGCTATCACATGACAACTGCAAGGATGCACAGAAAGGACCACTAGAGGATGCTATGGAAAAGTTGAGGACTAATATTCGACGATTAGCAAAGGAAAGAGAAGAGAAATTCAGAGATGAGATTGATTCGTCAGAGTTCATGGATGATGAGTATGCAGAAATTAACATGGTTGAAACACGAGCTTCGTCAGCTTCACAAGGTGCTCCTGCAGCCGCAGAAAGAGAGGAGCCGAAGGAATGAGGAGGCGGCTTCAAGAGAAAGATGATACGATCGCCCAAATGGCAAAAAGGATGAAAGAGATGGCCGTAGCCCTAGCCACTCTCCGAGTCAAGTGCAACCCCAAAGAGAGACACCCCCAGAGGTCATTCACATTGTCGACGGAGGAAAGGAGATTACGTCCGTCAACGGGGATGATCAGTTAAAGAAGGATGTAACACAAAGCATGATTCCGGAAAAGGATATGAAGAGCTTGGTGGAACAACAGGTGCGAGTGGCCTTGGCACAATCAAAGAGCGGGACATCCATCGGACAGGTAGACCTTATCCTGAAGAATTCGACGCTGTCCAATACCCGAAAGGCTTCGTACCACCTCTGTTCAAGACCTTTGATGGAACCGGAAACCCTCGGCAGCATGTTGCACATTTTCGTGCCAGTTGTTGCAATGCCGGCGGAAGTGATGCCTTACTCTTCAGACAATTTGTCAGCAGCCTATCAGGGATCGCCTTTGATTGGTATGCAGAATTACTGAACGATTCGGTGAAGACATTTTTCAGAACTAGAGAACCTCTTCATCAAGCGATTTGTCGGAGCTCAATACCACATCATTATAGGTGATTTAGTGGTAGAGAAGCAGAAACCCAACGAAACCTTGGTGGACTACATACTTCTATGGAGGAACTTAAGTATGAAGTGTGAGCCACAGCTACAAGAACAGCATACAGTCGGCATCTTACTTAAAAGCATTCACGGCCCGATAGCACTTCTCCTCAAGGGATTCACTATTAAGACTTTTCAGAAGTTGTTAAGCAAGGCCGGGAGCTTACAAGAGGAGGCGAAGCAATTAAGTTTCACCGTCAAAACAGACAAACAGAAGCCCGTAAAGACTTTTGAAAAGAAGTCCGGGATTGTTGCAGCAGTCGACAAAGGCAAGCGACCGATACAAATATCGTCGAACGGCCGCAACGAACCTCAACGGAATTATCGAACACCCGACCCAACTATCGGTCATCTCGACGGTATGAACAACCGCCTCGTCCGCAACGTACGTTAAGGGAGCTTCGAGCGAGGGAGTACCCGTTCAAGAATGAGGCGAGTGCCGAAAATGTTCCGTAGTCCGATGAAGACTCCAGATTTCTAACTGCCAGAACCTAAGAGACCAGAAGAAGTCGATAAGAAAGGTGATCCCAACTTTTGCCCTTACCACCGGATGCTTGGGCATAAGATAGAAGATTGTATTACCTTCAAAAGTTTGCTCAACGACAATCTTCGGAAAGGGAATATAATGATTCCGAAGGAATACATGATGGAACCCCAGAAAGGAGGTTCCGTCAATGTTGTCTCGACTGATCTCATTGTTCCGATAGATCCCTATGCGACTGACGATGGATGGACTACCGCTTGGACAAAGTCTTCAAAGAAGATTTTGGATCACATCCAAACCGCTTCGGTGCGAGCCTCAATTCAGAATACGAAACCTGTTAAGTCGACACTATCACTTGCGATAGAAGAACCACCTTAACAAGAGACAATTGAAGGAAGAAGAAAGTCGACGAAGAAGAGAAGGCCCAGGCTTCTAAGGCTAGACTAGGGGCTGCTTATCCTAGGATAGTTGTTTTGGATTCAGGGGAGAGATCCCTCGAACCTCTGACTCTGTATGATTATCTGCTCACTCCGGTGGGATCTTATAATGATAATGGTTATGGCGTTGGCTACGTTTTGACTGTTTCTAACGATTACGTAACTAGCGACAATCCGGACATTGATTTCGATACAAATGACAATTCTCAAATCATACACAATCTCGACGATCACAATGACGAAGAAGACATCCATCAAGGAGGCTACGAGAGTTCAACAAGCAACAAATCTATTTGCGAGTTTCGAGGCGCTCCAGTCACAATAGAGTTAGAGCCTTCAGACTCCGAAGCTAATCCAGAAGAACCTGTCATTCCGATTCAGGAGGAAACACCAACAAACTCAATACTAGAGTCAGAAGAAATTACAAAAGTCAACTTAAGAAGTGGAAGAGTTCTACCTCCGAGAATGGGTCCAAAGGACAAAGGAAAACAGGTGGTTGTTCAGGAAGAACCAACCCCGACAGAAGAAGTACCCATTCGAGAAGAAATCGAGACACATGAAAATAAAGTGGACTACAACGTGCTAGCCTATCTTAGGAAACTACCGGCCAAACTAAGCATCTACGACGCTCTCATCTTATCAAAGGAGATGAGAGAAGCTCTGATCAAGGCCTTACTCGATCCGAAATTTGCTTAGCTCAAATGGTCGGAGATTCCTTAGATGAGGTTTGCTCGTTAAAGGAACAACGAGGTGTTACCTTCACGGACAATGACCTACTACTTGGGACAGCAGATCACAACCGACCGTTGTACATTTCAGTTACAATTGGGAAATTTACACTCTCTAGAGTATTGGTGGATCCAGGAGCATCAATTAATATAATGAGTCTTCGAACACTAGCATATTTGGAAATTGATGCTCGCGAGCTCGAAGCCGACAAAATGTTATTAAGAGGATTCAACTAGAAAGGAGAAAGAGCCCTCGGATCAATAACGCTGCTAATGAAGACCGGTGACTTAGCAAAGACAACCGCGAAATTTCACATAATTGATTCAGAAACATCGTTCAACGCTCTACTGGGCCGACCATGGATACATGAAAACCGGATGGTACCATCATCTCTACATCAGTGCATCAAATACTACGATGGAGGGGAACGAGTGCATCAAAGGTGACTTACAACTATTCTCCGTACATGAGATTGGAATCCATGAAGATGCAGCTTATTATGCACCTCCGAAGAAAACAATCTTCTCCAGAGATACCATAACAAATGAAGCAAAGGGAATTCGGGATGACGAAGAACCTGAAGTTCTAGTCCAACAGTCACTCACCACTCCCTTACGGCGAGATGGTGAAGGTTTCTCCACAACTCGCATCCGAGGTCGAGGCCGGGGACGAGGTCGTGGCAGAGACGTTAGGACAGTTGGACAAAGGAAACCAGCCATCAATGTTGATTGGGAAGTTAGTTCTGAAGAAGAAAAAAAGATCAAACAAGAAGCAGCGACAATAAGTCGGAAGAAGCTGCAATTCAAGATTTCTCTCGAAGATGAGAAGAACGAAGAATACAAATCGATGTACGAGAAGATTAACCACTATGTACATACTATGACCCTGACCCCGATTCATTCTAATAAGATCGAGGGTATGGTGGTCAAAGAGGTACGTAGCGGAGGTGCAAAGCCAATCAAATTCTACCGTGGTGCTCCTTCCTCCAAAACTGAAAATAATGTACAATTTGAAGATGTCACTTCATCAGAATTAATGAAATTGCCTTTTGAGTGGTACTCTCCCTGTTCAAAATTTAATTCCGCGTGGTTTATTACCTCGACAATGGACAAAAGGTCAATCACAACATTTTGAAAAATTATGGAATAACTCTGGTCGTCCACCCAATTCAAAGCATGGTCTCGGATTCGGCACAGTAGGATCAGTTGACGATACTGAATTTTGCTTGGTTGTCACTTGCAAGTCCAATGAAGACTGCATGGAAGCTATAGAAGAACTTGAAGATTTACAAATTGGAGACGCTCCACCAGAATTCGAAGAAGAGATTAAATCTACAATAGATGAGTTAACGGAAGTTAACTTAGGTACTAGCGAAGAGCCTAGACCTACCTTTGTTAGCTCCTTACTCAATAAAGAAGACTCCGAAGAAATAATCAAGTTATTAATGGAATTTAAAGACCGTTTTGCTTGGAACTATGACGAGATGCCGGGATTAGCTCCGGAGGTCGCAGTCCATAAGCTAGGAGTGGATCCTACTTCGTCCCAGGTCGGGCAAGGTCCCGGAAGAATGCGTCTAGAAATCGAACAACAAGTCATAACCGAAGTTAAAAAGCTAATAGACGCTAAATTTGTCCGTGAAGAGCAATACCCGACTTGGTTAGCCAATGTGGTGCCGATCGAAAGAAGAATGGTCGGATCGGAATTTATGTGGATTCAGAGATTTAAACAAGGCATGTCCAAAGGATGAATTCCCTCTACCGATCCCGGAACTAATGATCGACATCGCTTCGACACATGAAATATTCTCATTCATGGATGGATCTTCAGGATACAACCAGATAAAAATGGCTCCAGAAGATGAAAAACTTACGGCATTCGAACGCCGATCGGAGTATATTGCTACACGGTGATGCCATTCGGATCGAAGAACGCAGGAGCAACATACCGGAGAGCGATGACAAAAATTTTTGATGATCTCATCCACAATCAAGTCGAATGCTACGTGGACGATGTGGTCATCAAAAGCAAAGTAAAGGACAACCACTTCGTATGATTTGAGAATTTTTTCGAACGATTAAGACAATTTAACCTTAAGATGAATCCCTTAAAATGCGCCTTCGGCGTCACCTCCGGGAAATTCTTAGAATTCGTTGTCCGACATCGTGGAATTGAAATCGACCCGGAAAAGATTAAAGCCATCTTAGAAATGCCGCCTCCCAAAACCTTATAGCAACTACGATCTTTTCAAGGAAGCCGGCATATCTTCGACGCTTTATCTCAAACTTGTCGAGTAGGTGTCGGCCTTTCTCGGCACTAGTTAAAAAGGACGCCAAATTTATTTGGGAAGAGAAATGCCGAGAAGGCCTTCGAGGAAATTAAACAATATTTAATGACACCTCCTGTCTTAGCGGCCCAGGTCTTAGGTAGACCATCGATACTTTATACCGTGGCTTTAGACGACTCACTCGGAGCCCCGTTAGCCTGAGTCGATGATGAGGGTAAAGAAACCGCTCTTTACTACCTAAGTCGTCGTTTACTTCCAATGGAAATAAGGTATCCCGCAATTGAAAAGCACTGTTTGGCCCTGATCTTTGCCGCTCAAAAGCTCAGGCACTACATGCTTTCTTATATGGTCAACCTGATCTCGAAATTTAATCCATTGTAATACTTGATGACCCGTCCAACGCTTTCTAGCAGACTTGCCAGATGGTCAATGATATTATTGCAATTCGATATAACTTTCGTGCCTCTTCATGCCGTAAAGGGACAAGTCTCAGCGGACTTCCTCGCAGCACACCCTCTGCCGGCGAATCTCCTCCGAATGACGACTTGCCGGATGAACAAATAATGAGCTTAGAAGACCACGATGATCGACGTTGGGAATTATATTTCGACGGAGCATCTTCGGCACACAAAGACAAAGAATCACAAGTGATAGTGCCTGTGAAGGCGGGAATCGGACTAATCTTTATAACACCGGAGCGGGGGATGTTAAGATACTCCTACCACTTGACAGAGCCGTATACAAACAACGAAGCAGAATACGAAGCCCTCATAACAGGACTGGAATTAACTATTCAAATGGGGATAACATACATCAACATCTACGGGGATTCGCAGTTAATCATTCAACAGATCTCCGGACAGTACATAATTTTAAAGACAAGACTCGAGCAATACTTCGAGTATGCCATACAGTTGTTGGAACAGATTCGAATGTGACAATCTACAAAATTCCCGGAAAGAAAATGCTTTAGCGAGATGCGTTAGCCCGTCTCGCAAAAGAATTTGCTCGTTTGCAAGATGAATCGGTGGAAATGTCGGTTCACGGACGTCGGGTCCTATCACGGCTCGACATAGACACAATACACAAATCAGAAAAAGAAAAAGAATTAGTTGCGGCGATGTGAGAAAACACAAAAGATTGGCGACAACCATTAATAGACTACACGCAAACGGGAAAACTACCGGACGATAGGTCGTTAGCCCATCGGATCAAGAAAAGAACTCGTCCTACGCATTAATAAACAACACGTTATATAGAAGGTCTTTTGATCAAACGTGGCTAAGGTGCCTAAGCGGGTCCGAGGCCCGTGAAATTGTTAAAGAGGTGCATTCGGGACTGCGTGGCGCTCACCGATCGGGTCCGAAGATGAAAATGAAAGTTAAAAGACTAGGGTACTACTGGCCCTCGATGATGACCGATCGCATGAAAATCGCCAAGAGCTGTCACCAATGCCAAGTGCACGGAGTGGTTCTACACCAACCTCCAAATGTGCTACATCCGACAATTGCGTCATGGCCATTTGAATGTTGGGGCACAGATATAGTGGGTCCAATAGAACCACCATATTCAAAAGGACATCGCTTCATTCTTGCGGCTACAGATTACTTTTCCAAGTGGGCAGAGGCGGTTCCACTTAGAGAAGTGAAAGCACACCACGTGCTACGGTTTTCAAGAACCAAGTTGTCTACCGTTTCGGAGTACCGCGTAGGATCATCTCGGATAATGGGTCGGCATTCGAAGCACACAAATCAACAATTTTGTCGGGAGACACGGAATCGATCGGCGATATTCAACAATTTACTACCTAAGAGCAAACGGCTCGGCCGAGGCTTTTAATAAAACTCTCGTTCAAATCTTAAAGAAAACCTTGGACGATAATAAGAGAAATTGGCACGAGAAGTTATTAGAAGCCTTATGGGCCTACCGGACAACCTTCGAACTCCTACTCGAAGCTACACCTTACGCTCCGGTGTATGGGTCGAGGCGATGTTACCCTTAGAGGTCCAGCTTCCTTCACTCAGAATTGCAGTTGCAAACAAAATCACGACATAAGAGAATGCCAAATTACGACTAGAAGAATTGGAAAGCCTGGAAAGGGAAAGACTTGCAGCGCAACAGAATTTAGAACTATACTAAGCTAAGATGGTTCAAGCCCATGACAGATTGGTCCACCCAAGAACCTTCAAAGTTGGTGACTTAGTTCTCGTTCTTAAAAGACCTATTCTTGCACACCGCAAGATAGGAGGAAAATTTGAACCCACTTGGGAAGGACCGTTTGTGGTTGAAGCAGTATACTCAGGAGGCTCTTACAAGTAAGTGAATTGCCAAGGAGAACGACATATGCTTTCGATCAATGGACGATACTTGAAAAGTATTACGCTACCTGATGTTTCGAAGGAATGAATTTTTATTTTTCATCCCTAGAAGCACGGGTTAAGTAATTACTTATGACTGGGTTCGAACCCAAAAATAATAAAAAATGTGCTAAAATAAATAAAATCATGATAATAAAATTTTCCTTCCATATCAAAATCTCTTTCCCGATCTTATCACACTTCATTCACGTTAAATTTAAAAAATATAAAAGTAATAAAAAACTGTCTTTAATAAACATTTTCTTAATGTTCTTGTTCTTAGTACAGCCCCTGATCCTTTTCCTTGTCTTTTCGTAGGGAAATGTCGAACGGGCAGTTGGTCCTGAACTTTAGAAATGGCGTGAGTCTTGCACTCAACGAAAAGAGGGTGAAAGATGGGGCGATAATAGAGATTGACTCAGACTTCGCACCAGCAGGCCTGCAATACGAGGAAAGTGACTGGGTCCCGATTGACCGAGAGGAACCGCCCAGTCAGACAGTAATGAAAGTGGGTGGCCCAAGCCACCAATCCAGCAGCAAGAAAAGGAAAACGAGCACTGAAGAAGACAAGAAAATCAAGTCTGTAGTCGCTACAGCAGAGGGCAGGCTTGTCAGCGCCGCGCCCACAGAGATTCAGGAAGTACAAAGAGCTACTCTCACGGCAACTCAACGAAGAAATAAAAATCGCCGTATCCGCAAGATGTTAACTAAATTAGCAGCGGACCAGCGCGACGAGGTTGTTGCTACTGCCAGTACATACACTTCAAGGACACCGGTTCACCGGGAACTCGAAGAAAGGAAGCCGGCTCCCGGGATGACGAAGAAACCAGGGAAATCTTAAGAAGAACAGAAGAAAGAAGGCTACAACGCCACTAGACAAAGTCAACAATAATGCATAACCTTGTTGCAGAAGCAACCCCGGAGGATGTCCCGACGGACACCATCCCCGAGGAGCCGAGGTACACAGGAGAACGTGAAGGGATTGAGTCGTATATCCCACAGTACGTCACCAGGCCTCGCCATTTACAGATTATTCCAGAATACGAGCTAGAAAGAATGCAGAATGTTAAGAAGAAAACTTTTGAATACTTCGAGAGAATCAGAGGCAGGAGGATCAATATACTAGAAGGCCTCGAGCTACATACAAACGTGTTCTCAGAATACGAACAACAAAAAATTGTGGATTGCATCCGGGATTTGAAAAGAATGGGCCGAGCGGGCCGCCTAAGAGAAAACACTTACTCGGAACCCCGGAGATGGATGCCGGAGAAAGGGAGAATTACAATACAATGTGGATGTCTGCTACAACTTTGCGAGAAGATAGGAAGGGAAACCCACCGGAATACTCCGTCATGGCCGAGTTGGATCCAATGCCATTGGTCATTAAAGGGATGGTAAAGAGAATGATAACATGGGGAGTACTGCCGACGGATTGCATACCCAATATTGCATTATTAACATTTACAAGAAGGGTGACTGCATACCCCCGCACATAGATCACCACGACTTTGTCGAGACCTTTCTACACGGTTCTTTTACGAACGAGTGTAATATCATGTCCGGATCCGATCTCCGGATAGCAGAGCCCGAGTGAGTTCCGAGGGCCGGTAAAGATACCATTACCGGTAGGTTCCGTCATGATGCCGAAGGGCAACGGAAGCGAGATGTCGCTAAACATTGCATACCGGGAGTACCGAGTGAAGCGGATCTCGGTTACTTTCGAAGGATGGACGACGGGAAGACACCTTACCACTTCCATCCAGACCCGGAGATAGAGAGCCTTCGGCCTTACGAGCTGTGAATTACATGGAAAATATCACACCTCCAACGTACATCCATACGGCATCCTTGCCAAGGATGGCTTGGAAGGTGATGTTATTGACCATGTACCTCGCTATTCAGACAAGGATTTCTAACAGATACCTTTTTTTGGATGGATCGACAAAGATCATACATAGTCCGTTTTGAGTCTATATGGATTGTATGAGATGTATTCCAGATCGAGTTGTATGATGTATCTTCAACATGATTGGAATGAAAGTGACTATGTCACATTTTTGGCCTTCACCTCTTTTGTGCAAGTTGACTGGAAAACACCATTAAAGTTAAATGAACTTCGAACAGAGAACAGAAAAGAAAAAAAAAGAATACTTTCCTTAAAAAAAAAATCTAAAAATGTTGAACACCAAATTCACATGAACATTAAATAAACGATAAAATAAATTTGAATCGTTAAAAGATAAACAAAATGAACACAAATTTTAAATCAAATCTCAATCAAATTCAAATTCAACCTTCCAGATCTCAAATCAAATCTCAATCAAATTCAAACTCAATCTTCCAAATCTGAAATCCAATCCGTTCTACTCTCTCCCTTGTCCGGGATGGAAGCGGTTGATTCCATTGACACGGATCGAATCCGATGGCGAGGAATTGTATCCAACCCAAACCAGCGACTTTTGATCAATTCTTTTGAATGTGATATGTAACATTTACATATTCCCTCCTAATATGTTTCTTTCCACACAAAAAAATCTTTTACAACTTTCATGAAATTCTCGAAACACCAAAATCCCACACTATAAATCTTTGCAAAATCAATTACCTTTCAAAATCAAAATTCCTGGGGTCGAGGATATTACATCCGAGACTGCATCGCCTTAGGGTTCTTTCCCTATCGCAATGAAATACATCAAAATCAAATTCTTGGGGTTGAGGATTTTACATCCGAGACTGCATTGCTTTAGGATCCTTTCCCTATCGCAATGAAATACATCAAATTCAAAATTTTTGGGGTTGAGGATTTTACATCTGAGATTGCATTGCTTTAGGATCCTTTCCCTATCCCAATGAAATACATCAAAATCAAATTCTTGGGGTTGAGGATTTTACATCCGAGGCTGCATTGCTTTAGGATCCTTTCCCTATCGCAATGAAATACATCAAATTCAAACTTTTGGGGTTGAGGATTTTACATTCGAGACTGCATTGCTTTAGGATCCTTTCCCTATAGCAATGAAATACATCAAAATCAAATTCTTGGGGTCGAGGATTTTACATCCGAGGCTGCATTGCTTTAGGATCCTTTCCCTATCGCAATGAAATACATCAAATTCAAACTTTTTGGGTTGAGGATTTTACATCCATTGCTTTAGGATCCTTTCCCTATCACAATGAAATACATCAAATTCAAACTTTTGGGGTTGAGGATTTTATATCCGAGGCTGCATTGCTTTAAGATCCTTTCCCTATCGCAATGAAATACATCAAATTCAAAATTTTTGGGGTTGAGGATTTTACATCCGAGACTGCATTGCTTTAGGATCCTTTCCCTATCTCAATAAAATACATCAAAATCAAATTCTTGAGGTTGAGGATTTTACATCCGAGGCTGCTTTGCTTTAGGATCCTTTCCCTATCGCAATGAAATACATCAAATTCAAACTTTTGGGGTTGAGGATTTTACATCCGAGACTGCATTGCTTTAGGATCCTTTCCCTATAGCAATGAAATACATCAAAATCAAATTCTTGGGGTCGAGGATTTTACATCCGAGGTCGCATTGCTTTAGGATCCTTTCCCTATCGCAATGAAATACATCAAATTCAAACTTTTGGGGTTGAAGATTTTACATCCGAGGCTGCATTGCTTTAGGATCGTTTCCCTATCGCAATGAAATACATCAAATTCAAACTTTTGGGGTTGAGGATTTTACATCCGAGGCTGCATTGCTTTAGGATCCTTTCCCTATCGCAATGAAATACATCAAATTCAAAATTTTTGGGGTGGAGGATTTTACATCCGAGACTGCATTGCTTTAGGATCCTTTCCCTATCGCAATGAAATACATTAAAATCAAATTCTTGGGGTTGAGGATTTTACATCCGAGACTGCATTGCTTTAGGATCCTTTCCCTATCGCAATGAAATACATCAAATTCAAAATTCTTGGGGTTGAGGATTTTACATCCGAGACTGCATTGCTTTAGGATTCTTTCCCTATTGCAATGAAATACATCAAAAAAAAAAATCAAAATCTTGAGGTTAAGGATTTTACATCCAATACCGCATTGCTCTGAGATCTCTCCTCATTGTATTGATTCAATCCAATCAATTCAATTTTCTTTTGAGGTTGAAGATGTTACATCTAAAACCACAAAATTCCAATTTTCATTTCAAGTTCGAATTCCTTCAAATTAATCTTAACAAAACTTCAATCTAAATTAAAACTAAAACTAAAATCTAAGCTCACACATCAAAACTTAACATTGAAACAATATAAAATCTAAGTTGAAATTCCCCCAGGTCGTGTGATTTGGGATTCATCTCCTTTTCCTTTCCCCAGCGAGAGTTCAGGAATCTCCAGTCTCAGAGATATACTTGACATTCCCTAGCGAAAACTTTTCTACTTTGTCCTAAGTTTGTCACTTGGACGTTTGTTTTGGTTTTGTTGATCGCTTCGGTCAACACCAATACGCGCGGTGTGCTCCGTCAGCTCACCACACCTATTGGGGACTCATTTGTTGACCTCATTTTTGATGAGGTCATCTCTTCTTCTTTTTAGTACTTAGGATCTAGCCTTAGGCTTTTCCTTTGACTATCGTAGAGGATTAGAATTGGGACCCACCACTTAGAAATTCAAACCACTTCTTAACTCCCTGCAAACTCCACAAACATGACTATAGACCCCTAATCACCTGGAGGGTTGAAATCAAATGTGGAAGTTTAAAGGATGAGTTCCTATAGGACTCTTTGGCCTTAGGACTACCCTGGGTGGCCTGGTCTTGTGAAGGGATGACTTACACACACACACTACACCTATACACTACTCTTTCACACACATCCTAAAAACACACCCATACCTAACTTGATCTCCTGACTCATGAAGGTGATCCACATGGATGGTCCTTAACCCCTAAGCCCTTGGCTAACAGGGTTAGGAACAACATAGTGGATGCCTCAAATGAGTCCCCTCATGGCTCATGTGGGCTTGATATGGCTTCATGGCTCGACCAAAATGATTTTATTCCATTTACATTCACCTAATCTTCAATTTTCCAAATTTTCAATTTTTGACCCCCGGGACCCTACACCCGCCTAGCCTACCGAACACCTTTGAAACTACCCAAAACCTTTGAAACTACCCAAAATTTGCAAAATCACCTAAATTACCCAAAATTCCTGAAAATTAATCCCAAACATTCCCACATTACTCAAACTGATCATCCATACCCAAAAATACCAAAAATTCCAAAGATACCTCCCAATACCCTCCAAATACCCAAAATACCCCTCTTGACTCAAAAATCCAAAAAATTCAAAAAATTCTCAAAAAATTCCAGAAAATCCAAAATATTACCAATTTCATTTTGTTCAACTACACCATGGGCCAATTTTGTCAATTTACCCTACGTTTGTCAAAACCCCCAATTTGACCCATTTTAACCACTAAGTGAACCCAATGTCAAACCAAACCTACCGAATTGACCCAAATTCTGGTCCAATTCAATTCTAAACTTCAATTCAACATTCCCAACACCAATCTAGACCAAATCCAAGTCCAATTTGATTGACATTTGGATCCAATTTCACTTTTGGCCTTAAAGCCCAATTTGGACCCATGACCCAAACCTAACCCAAACCAAACCAATTTAACTCCAATTAACCCCAAATCTTTCCTAAACCTTCCCTAACATCCCCACAAACAAAACACTAACATGAGTTGCCCAAAATTTAGACCCAAACCCCACTCAAATTCAACCCAAAGCTAAAAGGTCCAATTTTGACCTAAATTCAAACCTAACCCAAATAAGCCCAAACCTCAAAATCAAAACCCAACCAAAGCCAAAACCTCTTTGAAACACTCCCATAAACATTTCCCAACATTTATTTTACATCAATTTCAACCCTAGCCCAACATTGGCCCAAGTTAACCCAATTTGACCCATATTGCCCCATCACCAAGCAGTGTGTCTATTCCTCGGGATAGATACACGGTTTGTGGTGTGGTGCTCATTTATATAAACTATTTGGGATGTGAGATAGATTTGATTTCATATCTTAAAATTTTCAAACTTAAAAATTATTTTCAAAAATCAAATGATACTTTTCAAATTATATATATATTTAAATTAAACATAAAATCTAAAATTCGCCGACAATTTCTGTAGGCGACCCCCTTTTTCAAAATACAACACAAACCTAAAAATATGCAGACGACACTCTAATTCAGAATCGTAAGGCACTAAACCTATAGATCTGATACTTTACATACAAACACAATAAGCACACTAACAATAAACAGACACACACAACTATGACTAGCAATTCAAATATAAGATTTAAGATACTACAAAATTAAATTTTAACAGTTACATTTTTTTACCTTACCTCCTCGGAAACACGCCAAAAACTTGGTGATAGTTTTTTATGAACTCAGATTTAGATATATATATATTGATTTAGTTTTATAACGAGTCACAAAATTAAATGCAAGTATTTATCGCTCAAGTAATACAAGGCTCTAGTGGAGTCTTGGAATATAATTCCCACAGGGAGGCTTCATTTTTTTGGCGTAGCATAGAAATTATTTATCAAATCACAACATAATTGCAAGTAAATTTAATTCTTAAAATAAAGACAAATAGTCTTAGTTACTATTTATACCAAAATACGTTCTAAACTCTAGCAAGTTAAACTAACACAAGACTAAATTTATAACAAAGTTTAGATACAAGAAAGAGTCTTCCTCCTTTCCAATTATAATGTGATGATTATTGTGACATAGATCAGTGATACAAATGTATTGTGCAAAATAGGAGCATTCCTATTCTTTACCCATATTTGATCATATAATGAAAATTGGCTAATCCTATGTTTAGTCCTTAAATTCGTGTTTAGGCTGGGAGGATACTGGATCTCACTCTAGAGCTCCCACTTCCCTTCACATGAAGGCTAACTCTCGCTTTAGTTTCCAAAAATTAGGTTCAAATTGAGAATTTCAGCCTGTCACTCTGAGATCTGCAATTCTACACCCATCAAAGTATATTTCCCTATTTATTTGCACTCAAAAACCATGAACTATGTCTCTCATTCATGGACATTGAATGTGACCTTCACTTTTGTTGTGGAACTCATAATCGATTCAGAAAATATGTTTTATAACAAGTTTTAACAATTCAATTGGTTAGATCAAAAAGTAAATGAAGTTCGAAGTGAAAAGGTTATCACAAATTTTCCATAATAAATCGACACATCATTTTCATATCACAACATCAACACATTACATGAAATGGAGAAAGACAAAGAAATCTACTCAAGACTCATGAGGAAAAGATGACAAAACATGGATTTTATATATAAAAACAACATCATACAAATAGAGTAAAGTAAAGACAACTTATCTCAAACTCTTCCAAAAGCAACTCTTAAGGAATTCCTTTGACTCCTCTTCTTTTCTCTCAATAACACACAATTCTCTCTTTAGATAAGTAAGGAAGCTGAAATCTCTCACTTTCCCTCTCCTCTCACACTCCTTAGAAGAGAAAATAGAAAATCTTATTTGCTACACAAAATGGAAAGAAACTCTCTATAAACTCTAAACTCTTCTCTTCTCTTCTTCCCCTTTCTCTAAACTTGGCTCCAAAAGTGTTTAAGTTCGGCCAAAACTGCATTCCCCATAGTTTCCTAAAGTAACCCTTCAAAATCCGTCCAAATACATTGAATCTAGTTTAAAATCAGGATAGGGTGCAATCCGTCATTGGAGAGGGCGTCGTTAGGCGCATTGTTCCGCCAAAACGGTCGTAACTCTCTGTAAAATGGCGCGGTCCGATACTGGTGACAGCACCGTTCGACGCTAATTCAATAAAATGCACTGTTGACCTCACTTTTGTGAGGGTCATTTGCCAAACACATTAAGAAAAGAAATCTACCCATATTGACTCCTATAGACTCAACAAGATACCACAAGCCCTAAGACTTAAAGTAAAACCTTGACGAAACCTAATTGATTTGAATTTTTAATAATAAATTAAATAAATCAAATTTGTAATGAAAAACTCTAAAATGATTAATTTCATTGACCTAAATAAACAAATTTGATTAATATGGTTAATCTTAACCTAAAAGGTCAAATTTTTTGTCAAGACAGTCAAATTCATCACTTAATGAACTCTTCACTGACTCAAAATTTACATGATCAATCATCAAGACATTACAAACATTAAACTGAGAAAAATAAGACATATGATTACCCGACTATATTAAAATGACTCAATCTTATCATTCTTAGTCAATTCTAGGTCTGGAATTAAGATCAATGACCCTGTGATTAAATTTAACCTTGACAAAGTTAAAATACTCAATCATGGATTAGGCCACCTTATTCAAATCTCTCATATAGACTTGTCACAAGTCCAAATTGGAGTGGGAAAGAACTTCCCTAGGACTACAAGAGGCTGACCAACAACTTCCATAAAGCTCAAACTCATTGTGGCCAAGGTATGAATTTTTTATTTCAAAATAATTTATAAAATTAAAAAAGCGTTGGCTAAACTAGTCTAGAACTTAACGATCACCGTATAGATGTGATCTACACCTCTGAATGATTTCATATGATTAAACATCACTTAATTCCATGGAGAAATGGGTGAGATATTGACCATAGAAGTCGGACGGTTCGAGATTTTTTTGAATTATTTGGATTAATCCATGGTCGTCTGATCCCGTGTTTTGGAACGGGCGGCTAAGATCAAAAAGCGTCGTGTTTGCTCCCGCCATTCGACAGTTCTGGGACCCATTTAATTCCGAACAATGTTAAAATAATCGAAAAAATCATAACCTTCTGCATAGAGGTCCTAAAAATAAATAAAAATACCTCAGGAAAGAGGAAAAAGAGAAGAAATTTATAAAATCAAAATAATAATTTTATTTTCAGTATTTAATTTTTAAATAATTATATACTCTCTGGAGTATTTTATTTATTAAAAAATATTTACAAAACAGAAAAATCTGAATATTTGAGAGAATTATCTTTATGCCTTTAGGGATCTTTATTGATTTTTCCTAGGTTAGAAAACCCCTTTATGACCTCTTTTCTTAATTTTCAAGATAATTTGTAATTATTTCAAATAATAATTATAAAAAATGAAAATTAAAGAAAATAAAATTGAAAATGGTTAGAGAGTTTACGGTGATTGACATTAACCCTAAAAAGACATTTCTTAAGCCATTGAATAATTTTAAATGATATTTTAAATTAAGGGTTAAAATTCATTAAAAATTAATAATTTGAACCCTTAAAAATATCCTCCTCATTCAAATTGGCGTATTTTCTCATGAATCAAATCAAAATTGAACCAAACTCAAAATAGCCATAAAACAAATCCTAATCAAGTCTAAAACACAAAATTAGGCTTAATTAGATTTGATTAATTAATTAAACCCTAAGACATTAAGGTTTAAGATAAAATTAAATAACCCTTAATTAAGTTTAAAGAAAAATTAGACTTAATTAACCATTTAAACCCTAATCACATTGGGTTTATAACATAAACAATCCTTAAATAAGTTTAAAAATTAATTTAGACTTAATTAACCATTTAAACCCTAATCACATTGAGTTTAAGACATAAGCAACCCTTAATTAAGTTTAAAGACATATTAGACTTAATTAACCAATTAAATCTTAATCATATTGGGATTAAGACATAAATAACTCTTAGTTAAGTTTAAAGACAATATTAGACTGAATTAACCATTTAAACCCTAATCAAATTGGGTTTAAGACATAAACAATCCTTAATTAAGTTTAAATGACAAATTAGGCTTAATTAACCATCTAAACCTTAATCACATTAGGTTTAAGACATCAATAACCCTTAATTAAATTTAAATATAAGTTAGACTTAAATAACCATCTAAACCCTAATCTCATTTGGTTTAAGAAATAAATAACCATTAATTTAGTTTAAAAGACAAATTAGACTTAATTAACCACTCAAATCCTAATTACATTGGATTTAGACTTAATCAAATTCCAATGAAGACATATTAAACATAATTAAACTCAAAACCCTAATTAGAGTTAACCCCAATTAAGTCTAATTAATCTAATTAAACCTTACACAACAAGGTTTAATTAAACCATAAACCCTAATTAGACATAACCCATAATAAGTCAAATTAATCAATTAAACCTTACCTAAATTAGGTTTAATTAACCTTAAACCAATTGGATTTAACCCATATTAAGTCTAATTAATCAATTAAACCTTACCCAAACTAGGTTTAATTAATCCCAAACCAATTAGACTTAACCCAATTAAGTCTAATTAATCAATTAGACCTTACCCAAATTAGGTTTAATTAATCTAAACCAATTAGACTTAACCCATATTAGGTTTAATTAATCAATTAAACCATACCCAAATCAGGTTTAATTAACCTTAAACCAATTAGACTTAACCCATATGAAGTCTAATTAATCAATTAAACCTTACCCTAAACTAAGTTTAATTAATCCCAAACCAATTAGACTTAACCCATATTAAGTTCAATTAATCAATTAAAGCTTACCCAAATTAGGAACTAATTAGACTTAACCCATTTTAAGTCTAATTAATCAATTAAACCTTACCCTAACTAGATTTACTTAACCTTAAACCAATAGAATTAACCCTAATTAAATTTAAATAATCAATTAATCCTTATCTAAATTATGTTTAATTAACTATAAACCAATCCTAATTAAGAACAATTAATCTTAAAATAACTCAAACTTAAATCAAACTTGAGTTCAACCAATATTGAACTTAAGTTAACCTTAAGTTTAGGTTCAACCTAACTTAAATCAAACCTAAATCAAACTTAAGTTCAACCCATATTGAACTTAAGTTAACCTTAAGTCTAGGTTCAACCTAAGTTGAACCTAACTTAAATCAAACCTAAATCAAACTTTAGTTCAACCCACATTGAACTTAAGTTAATCATAAATCTAGGTTCAACCTAACTTGAACTTATATCAAACTTGAGTTCAACTCATATCGAACTTAAGTTAACCTTAAGTCTAGGTTCAACCTAACTTGAACCTAACTTAATTCAAACCCTAGGTTTAATCTAGCCTAATTCAAAGCCAGACTTCAATTATAACGTCAAAGTCAACCCAAATTGAACCTAAATCAACATAAACCTTAGATTCAAACCAAATTGAACCTAAATCGACATAAACCATAGATTCAAACCTAAATTTAACCTAAATCAGGATAAATCTGACATTTTAAATAAAAAAAATCGACATAATCAATATAAATATAACATTTCAAATAGAAATCAACATAAATTGGTACAAATTGTCATTTCACATAAAATTCGACAGAAACCGACATTTTAAGCATAATTTGACATAAATTAACATAAACTGACATTTTAAATATGATTTAATATAAATCAACATTTTAAACATAATTCAACATAAGTTGACACAAACCGACATAAATCAACATTTTAGATAAAATTTAACACAAATTCGACACAAATCAACATTTCAAGTCTGAACCGAGATTTTAAACAAAATTTGACACAAACTGACATTTTAAAAAAAAATTGACACAAAAAGATAATTCAAATAAATTTGAGATACAATGACATAAATCGATATTTTAAACATAATTCGACATTAAACGACATTCCAAACATAATTCGACATAATTTGACATCAAATTTAAGTTCAACCCAAATCGAACTTAATTCGACATTATTCAATATAATTTGACATCAAATTTAAGTTCAACCTAAGTCGAACTTAACTCAACATAACTCGACATAAACCGACATAATTCTTAAAGTTCAGCCCACATCGAGCTTAACTCAACATAAACTGACATAATTCTTAAGTTCAACCCAAATCGAGCTTAACACATAAACCGACATAAGTTCGACGTAAATCAAACTTAACATGATATAAATTGACATAATCCTTATGTTCGATGTGTGTCGAACTTAGATGACATAGTCTTTACATTTGATTTACATTGGGCTTAACTCGACACAAAATTAAACATAAATCAATACAAAACCCCAAAATAAAACTCAAATTGACATTAAATCTAAAATTAAACTCAAATCAACATAAAAAAAATAAAACCCAAAATTAAATCCAAATCAACATAAATTGACATAAAATCCAAAATTCAACCCAAATCGACATTCAAGACAAATAAAAAATTAAACATAAATGGACATTCGACAACTCTGAAACAACAGACATTTTTACCGGGTAATTTAAATATTTATATGTCATTATTTCTTACAATGTTTTATTTGCAGGATGAGTACAAGTTTCATTTATATTTTCTTTGCATATTATAGGGTGTGCTAACTCTGTTTTGCAGGACGTCGACGACAAAACATAACATAAATTGACAACATGTGAATTTATGTTCTAAAACTTGAATTTTGCAGGACGCCCCCTAGAATCTGTGACAAGTAGGAAATGTATGGAAAATGTATGACAATGTAAGAAACGTAAAGTAAAATATGTGATTCGGTATTGGATGTAAAATCCTCAAGCTCTAAAACTTGAATTTGAAACATTGCGATAGGTGGCGGCCCCTAAAGCGGAAATGTGAATGCGATAGGGGGCAGCCACTAAAGCGGAAAATGTGAATGCGATAGGGGTTGGCGCTAAAGCAAAAAATGTGAATGCGATAGGGGGCAACCCCTAAAGCAAAAAATGTGAAAGCGATAGGGGGCGGTCCCTAAAGCGGAAAATCTGAAAGCGATAGGGGGCGGCCCCTAAAGCGGAAAATGTGAACGCGATAGGGGGTGGCCCCTAAAGCATAAAATGTGAAAGCGATAGGGGATAGCCCCTAAAGCGAAAATTGTGAAAGAGATAAAGGGCGGTCCCTAAAGCGGAGAAAGTGAATGTCATTGGGGCCGGCCCCTAAAGCGAAAAATGTGAATACTATACGGGGCGGCCCCTAAAGTAAATAATTTGAAAGCAATAGGGGCGGCCCCTAAAGCTGAAAATTTTAAAGCGATAGGGGGCGGCCCCTAAAGCGGAAAATGTGAATGCGATCTGGGGCATCCAATAAAGCGAAAAATGTGAATGCGATAGGGGGCGGCCCCTAAAGTAGAAAATGTGAATGCGATAGGGGCGGTCCCTAAAGTGACGGGAAAGAATGAAATAGGGGGCGGCCCCTAAAGGATCGCATAAGAATGTAATAGAGGGCAGCCCCGAAAGCAATGGAAAAGATCGCGAGGGAGTGAGGCACTCGGCATCTCGGGGGAATTTGTGTTCTTTTATTTTCTTTTATTTTCAGTCTCTTTTCTTTTATCTTGTTTGATTTGTTTTAAGATTTGGACCTAGTCAAAGATAAGGGCAACATCAGCACTTCACAGGACAAGGCTGTCTCTGAAACATTGCGATGCGCGGTACTTCATGAGATATCTTCCACTGATTGTAAGGTCACCACAGCTGGAGAGACTGTAATTTTGTAGCTTCACTTGTAGCAGTTACCGTTTGCTTTGAGATTGATTTGCAAGGACTTTCCAGGTTGTGTTTAGGAATTCGCTCTGATGCTCTTTAAATTGACATTTAAGTTGTATCTGCTGAGCACTGGAATTGTGTAAGCTGTCTTTGTGAAGTCGCTTTGAGACTCTTTGAATTGACGTTGGATTTGTATCTGCTGGGCACTGAAATTGTGCAAGTTGTCTTTGGAAGGTCGTTCTAACGCTCTTTGAATTGACGTTGAATTTGTATTTGCAAGGTATTGTCGATGCTCTTTGATCTGACATTGGATATGTATTTGCTGGACACAGAAAAGATGACTTCAGGTTTGAATTTCCATTAAATTCTAATAACAGGACCCTTTTCGTTTAATTCTTTCTTTCTAGGCCAAAGCAAGTTTCAAAATTTCTGTTCATGTGATTAAAATGTTTTTCATTGTCCAAAGATATTTCTGAGCCGATTAATGCCCGACCAAAAGGCATAAAATCACTCGACCTTTTTTTAAAGCATAATATCGAAAGAATCTTCTTAAATAGACTTTCAAGTTTTATTAATCAGGGGAGGATTAAGACACCAATTTTTGGTTATATGCTTGCTTCAAGCTTCTTGTCAAGGAGTCCATTTTTTTTTAATTTTTGCTCCACTCTTTTTTTTACTGAGAATTACTATATCTAGTGAAACATATTTCTTTTAAAGATTTTGAATGCTTAAATTTGAACACCAATTTTTGATTGTATGTCCACCTCAAGCTTCTGCTAAGGAAAACCCTTTTTTCTCTTCTTTTCCTCTTTTTTATTCTCTTTATTTTGTTTCTCTTTTTTTTTCACTGAGAATTACTATATCTGATGGAGCACACGTTAAAGATTTTGAATGTACAAATTCATACACCAATTTTTGATTTATGCTCACCTCAAGATTCTTCTCAGAGGGCCCTTTAATTTTCTTATTATCTTTCTTTTTCTACTTATGTTTTCTGAGAATTAGTGTATTTGGAAGTGCATATTTCAGTTAATGATTTTGAATGTCGAAACTCCCCTAATTAATAATTTTGAAATGTCTCTTAATACGAATTCTGGGTTATTATAACTCGTCCGAAAGTCTGGTCCCCGTCACATGGCAGAGAATTAAAAGACTCGTGATATCTCGAATCAAATACTGGTATTTCAAGCACACTAATTCATTTCAAAATCTACTTAGGACCCTGTCTGAATTCTTTAAAGGGAAGGACACAATCATTAGGGCATTAATTTCACTCTTTCCTTTTTGTCATGAATTACTCTTTTCTTGATTGTTTTTCTGCTATGCTTTGAATGTCTTCTCCTCCATTTATTATTGTGGTGGGAGGGTTGGGACCCATTACCTTGTTGATATCCATTTTGATTATTCAGTGGTGGGAGGGTCGGGACCCATTACCTTGTTGATATCCTTTTTGATTGTTCTGTGGTGGGAGGGTTGGGACCCATTACCTATCATCTTGTTGATGTCATCTTGAATTGTTGATCCTAATAGTCTAACCTGTGGATAGCCTTGTCATGATGTGGTTTTCCAGTGAATGTAAAGATCTACTTCAGTGATATCATTGTTTCTATCATTTGAACAATTTCTGAAAATTTGTGGTGTCCCGTGCCTTATAGTTTCAATGGAAGAACTCAAGTTGATGCACTTGTCCTGTAACTGGGATTTTTTTTTTTCATTTTGTTTTATTTTGTTGTAGATTAGAATTTAGGAAGATTTCAAGATTTGAAAAATATTTGACTTTGTTTTGTGAAACAGCAAAATCGCGCCTAATAGGCGGGAAGGAAGATTGAAGTGTGGGACGCAATCCAGGATCGTATTCACAACGCACGTCAGTCTTGGTGAAACTTACTCACTGAGACACCTATTGGGGGTCTGACCCCACAAAAAGATCAAAGAAAGAGTCTAAATCCTCCTAGAACCTTTTGTTTAAAGGTGGCTCAAACAAGCAGTCCTGAAGACAAGGAGTGTTGATGGTACTTACCCAAGAAAGAAATGAGTGAAGCATATTGACAAAAGAATGGTAATTTGGTCTATGAGGGACATAGACACATTAACGATGTGTAAAAGCAAGTTTCCTGATTTGTATAGAAAGAGAAACTCATCCCCAGCTGAGTCACCAGAAGCTGTCGGCGCGTAAAAAGATTGGATTTTTTAAAATGTGGGTCGCCCAGTAGAAGCTGTTAGTCGTCAGAATTGAAACCCCATCGCCCGCTTCGGAAAGATAGTTTTAATTTAATTATAAATTTAGTTTAGAAAATTTTGAAGTCAAACTGATCTCATATTTTCTGATATTCAAATGAATAAGCACTATACCTCAAATCTTGTATCTATCCCAAAGGACAAACACAAAATTTAAGGATGAGGCTCGATCAAATAAACTAAAGAAGTAAATGACATCTGTTTAGTCTGTGATGTCATTTTATTTGTCGACAAGTTCCCCTATTTAATACGAAGGATTAAACAGGGTTTATATTAAGTTGGGTTTGGAAAAGTTTCCTATAAAGGCAAGCCCCTATAGTTCTTTATATCTTAGATAATTAGGATTACCTAAGAAAACTTTTAATACAAATCAGGAAATATGTTCTTACGACTTCAAAAGGCTAAGGTTCTCTTCAATGAAATGTGATAGTCGGAATCAAATCTGTGAGTGGTGTCAAGTCTTGAGAAAGAGTTGTTGCGGAATCCAAAGGAGGAAGAACTAGGGGAGATCACGGATCCAAGAAGGAGTCTTGGTGACTTCCCAATCTATCCTATTATTTGGCTCAATTTAGGGAAAGATTTAATTTTTGTTTCATCCTGCCAATTTTAATTAAATGGGACTTACATTCACTTGAAGTCGATCATGTGAATAACCTGAAAGATGTGAGGATTTATGCCATATCAGAATGACAACCTCGGAAACCTAGATGAGTTAAGGCTTATAGTGCACTAGGTGCAAAGGCCTAAAAGATGAGGTGAGGGTTTATATTGCACTGGGCAAATACCTCGAAGTCCTATGGCTTGTTGTTATTACTAAGGAAAGAAGGTTGCTGTTGTAGACTCGTTGTTTTCACTCTTGAACATGTCCTTCCACATCCTCGATCGTGCTGCCCTCGGTGTGTTACCTCGAGCTCCTTGTTATTGTTGCAGAAGTTTCAGTTTTAGAGGTGACAAATGTGGGGGGTGAGAGAAATAGTGTGTTTTAGAATGTTGAAAATTGAGGTGGCTTAGTGTTTTATTTAAACAAATATTAAAGTTGATTATAACGCCTCCAGTTAGGAACCCACGGCTCCCTCATTCCGGTTACATTATTTCATCGGATTCCCTTAGTCTAGATGAATTTTCTAATTCCAACTTAATGGATTCCGTACATTCATTCAGACCGTGGGAGACCTTATCAGCAATAGTTTGCGTCGTCCAAGGAACTCTCGTTCATCCAAAGGGGTGATTTAATTTAGTTGAAGTTAAGATTTTATTTTGTTTGTGATTAAATTTTGAATTGTCTTATATCTTGAAATGTTGTGAAGTGATTTATTTCATTCCAAGCAGTTATATTCATAGTAATGTAAAGTACTAAAAAGTAAAGCATTTCATTTCTTCTAGATATATTACCTACTCTCTGACATCGATCACATGATTTAATATATCTATAAATATCTCAAAATAGAGTAGGCCAATAAAATCCAGATTGTAAAATTTTAAAAGCAGTTTTATCAACACCAAAATGACCTCCAAATTCAGAATCATGACATTTTTGAATAATCAAATTTGTCTCTTCTTGTGGCACACATTTCCTAATAATCAGATCCATACACTGTTTATATAGATAGGGCTCATCCCAAAAATAGAATTTTGCATCATATTTAAACTTCTTTTGTTGTTGCCTTGTTAAATCAGGTGGTACAATATCACTTACAATATAATTCACAATATCAGCATACCAAGGCAAATTTCTTTCCATAATAATATAATATTGCTCATCAGGGAAAGTTTCTATAACCACTCTTTCAAATTCAGATAATTTATCATTTTCTATCCTGGACAAATGATCAGCTATTTGGTTATCAGTTCCCTTCCTATCAACTATCATAAAATCAAATTCTTGCAGAAGAAGTATCCATCTAATGAGTATAGGTTTTGCATCCTTCTTTTGCATTAAATATTTGATAGCCGAATGGTCTGTATGCACAATACTTTTAGTTCCAATTAAATAAGGTCTAAATTTTTCAAAGGCAAATACTATAGCTAATAATTCTCTTTCTGTTGTGGTATAATTAATTTGAGCCACATTAAGAATTTTACTAGAATAGTAAATAACTTTGAAAACTTTATCATACCTTTGCCCTAAAGCTACTCCGATTGCGTTATCACTAGAATCACACATTAGTTCAAATGGTTTCTCCCACTCGGGTGAAACAATTATAGGTGCAGTGATTAACTTTTCGAATGATGCTATTAGATTCAGACTTTTTCCTTTCTCACTAAGGGGTAAAGCTAAGATATGGTTAAATTCGTTAGCACCTGGATCTATCAGAACTTGGGGCGATTTAGCAAAAAAATTCCTTGCTAAATATTTTCCACCATCAAATACTGCAAAGTTGAGAAATTATATTACATCTTTTTTGCCAGTTTGTAGGTGAATCAATATATGAAGCATGGGAAAGATTTAAAGATCTCCCCAGGAAGTGTCCACATCATTCGATACCAGATTGGTTAATAATTTAAACATTTTATAATGGATTAGTTGGATCTCTGAGATCAATTATCGATGCTGCTGCTGGTGGATCATTAATGTCTAAATAATTTTCTGATGCTTATGCTTTAATTGAAGAAATGGCTACTAATAATTTTCAATGGCCTTCTGAAAGGCTAAATCCTAAAAAGGTAGCCAGTGCTCATGAAAATGATGCTTTTGCAAAGTTAACAAATCAAGTTGCTGCAATTTCAAGGAAGATAGACCAATTTGGGATGAATTTTTCTCAGCCAAATTGCATGATTGAAGAAAATTCATTAGGCCAAATGGTTGATTCTTATTCTTCACTAGAAATTTTGAATGCTGTATGTAAGCTTAATAACCCGTATTCCTATTATTATAACCCAGGTTGGAAGAATCATCCAAACTTTAATTGAAGGACCAATAATCAGGGTGGTATTAATCATAAATGGGGGAACCACCAAGCAAATCCATTGGGAAATTGGAAGAACCAAGCAAATAATAATTATAGATTAACCTATCCTCAAGGTTTTAACAATACTGTACATTTAAATGAGAAGAAGTTGTCTATTGAAGAAGTGGTGTGACATATAGGAAATCAATCACAAATTCAAGGAGCAACCATCAAAAATATTGAAAAGTAATTGGGGCAAATTGCAAATTCATTAAGTAATAGATCCCAAGGAATGCTTCCAAGTAACACTAAAGTGAATCCAAGTGATTAAAATAAAGAGCATGTAAAAGCAATTCAACTGAGAAGTGGAAGAGAGTTGGAAGGTAGAGTTCAGAAAGAAACTGAAGTAGAGAAAGAAGGGATTGAAGAACCAGAAATGGGCGCTCTGAAAGGTTTGAAAAGACCAATTTCTCCACCTAAGGTTGATTTGGAAAAGCCACCACCTCTATTTCCCCAAAGATTTCGTCAACAAAAGTTGGATAAGCAATTTTCAAAATTCTTGGAGATATTTAAGAAGCTTACCATTAATATCTCATTTGCTGAAGACTTTGAACAAATGCTGAGCTATGTGAAATTTATGAAGGATATTCTCAACAAAAAGAGGAAGTTTGAAGTTAATGAGGCAGTTGCACTCAGTGAGGAGTGCAGTGTAATAATTCAGAAGAGGCTTCCTAAAAAACTTAAAGATCCTGGTAGTTTCACAATTCCATGTGCAATCAGAGATATATTTAATGGAAAAACATTATGTGATTCGGGTGCAAGCATTAACCTTATGCCTCTATCAATTTTCAGAAGACTGGGATTAGGAGAAATAACCCCAAATACTGTAGCTCTGTAATTATCAGATGGTTCGATCACATATCCAAAAGGAGTTATAGAAGATGTTTTGGTTAAGGTGGATCAAATTATCTTTCCTGTTGATTTCATTGTACTTGATATGGAGGAAGATAAAGAGATACCCATCATTTTTGGAAGACTTTTCCTAGCCACAGGTAGAGCAATGATAGATGTGCAAAAAGGGGAATTAACAATGAGGGTTAATGATCAGACTGTTACATTCAATATTTTGAAATCGATGAAATATCTTGCAATAGGTAAAAATGATGAATGTTATAGGATGGATGTTATAAGATATTTGAATGAATTTCATTTCAAGTCAACTTATGAAGAAAAACATGAAAGAGAAGAATTGGAACATAAGCAAGAAGAGGAGTTACATCATTCTGAAGATTTTCAAGAGGAAGAATTAAATTATGTTCATGAAAATTTTGAATTGTTCGATATGACTGAAAAAAAGATGAATATTATGATCCATCAATTGAAAAATCTCCTGAACTTGAGTTCAAAATGCTTCCTGATCATTTAAAGCTTGTCTTTCTGGGTGAATCCTCAACCTTGCCTGTTATAATCTCATCTTAATTGACTGAAAAAGAAGAAGAGAGTTTGTTTGAAATTTTGAAGAAGTATAAGAAAGCCTTTGGATGGACAATTACTGATATTAAAGAAATCAGTCCTTCAATTTGTATACACAGAATTCTTATGGAAGAAAATTACAAACCTCGGGCTGATCCCCAAAGGAGATTAAATACTATCATGAAAGATGTTCTTAAAAAAGAAATTTTGAGGTGGTTGGATGCTAGAATTATCTACCCTATTTCAGATTGTGCATGGGTTAGTCCTATTCACTGTGATCCTAAGAAAGGAGGAGTAGCTGTGAGCTGTGAATGTTAATCTAAAGAATGAAATGATTCCTACAAGGCAAGTTACAAGATGGTGAATATTCATTAATTATAGAAAATTAAATCTTGCCACAAGGAAAAGTTCATTTTCCACTCCCATTTCTCGATCAAATACTGGATAGACTGGCTGGGCATAAATATTTTTGTTTTCTGGATGGATATACTGGTTACCACCAAATTCAAATTGCTCCTAAGGATCAAGAGAAAACTACATTTATCAGTCCTTATGGTACGTTTGCTTTTAGAATAATGCTCTTTGGTTTATGTAATGCCCCTGTTACATTTCAAAGATGTATGATGACTATTTTTGTGATTTAATTGAAAAGGGGATTGAAGTTTTTATGGATAACTTTTCAGTGTTTGGAATTTTGATTTGAATCATGTTTAGAACATTTGACTAAAGTTCTAAAACGTTGTAAAGAAACTAATTTAGTTTTTAACTGTGAAAAATGCCAAATATGGTAGGAGGAGGAATTGAATTGGGACATCAAATTTTAGAAAAAGGTTTGGAGGTAGATCCTGCAAAAATTCAAGTTATCTATAATTTACCTTGCCCGACCATTGTAAGTGGAATTAGAAGTTTTCTGGGTCATGTTGGATTCTACAGGCGCTACATCAAAGACTATTCAAAGATTACAAAACCTTTATGCTGATTTTAGAAAAAGAGGTAATTTTTTATTTTGATGATGATTTCCTAAAAGCTTTTGAAACATTAAAAGAAAAATTAATCACTATAGTTGTTATAATTTCACCAAATTGGGAAAAACCATTTGAATTAATGTGTGCTGCTAGTGATTATGCTATTGGTGTTGTTTTGGGTCAATAATATGATAAAATTTTCAAAGTTATTTATTATGCTAATAAAACTCTTAATGAAGCTCAAATTAAATATACCACTACTGAGAAAGAGTTATTAGCTATAGTATTTTCCTTTGATTAATTTCGATCATATTTAATTGGAACTAAATGTGTGGTGCATACTGATCATTCTGCTAACAAATATTTAATGAAGAAGGATGATGTAAAGCCGAGATTGATTAGATGGATTCTTCTTTTGGAAGAACTTCATTTTGAGATAGTAGATAGGAAGGGTTCCAATAATCAAATTGCTGATAATTTGTCCAGGCTTGAAAATAAAAAATCTCTCTGTGATGCTAAAGAAATTAATGAACATTTTTCTGATGAAAAATTATTCACTGTTAATGAGTGGGGTGTTCCGTAGTATACTAACATAGTAAAGTTTATTGTCAGTAATATTATACCCTATGGTTTAAAATACCAGGAAAAGAAGAAATTTATGTCTAATACGAAGACTTATTTTTGAGATGACCCATTTTTATATAAATAAGGAAAGAATTTTATAATTTGAAGATGTATACCTTTGGAAGAGACTTATGAAATTATTAAAAAATGTCATGATTCGGATAATGGGGGACATATTGTAGTTGAAAGAATTACATATAAATTCTTACAATCAGGATTTTATATTAAAAATTGTGATAGATGTCAGCGTGTAGGCAATATTTCTATAAGAAATGAGATGCCCCTCAATTATAAGTTGGAAGTTGAAACATTTGATGTTTGGGGCTTAGAGTTCATGGGTCTATTTACACCATCTTTCGGAAATGTTTATATTTTGATAGCATTAAATTATGTTTCCAAATGGATTGATGCTATTGTTTTACCTCGATGTGATGCTCAAAGTGCTGCAAAATTTTTTAAGAAATAATATATTTTGCAGATTTGGAACACCAAGGGTAATCATAACAGATAGGGGAAGTCATTTTAAACATGTGATTATTAAAAAGTTAGCAAAGAACTATCATATAAATCATCGCATTGCTACTACTTATCATCCTTGGACAAGTGGTTTGATTAAATTATGCAATCGTGAAATTAAAAGAATATTTGAAAAGACTGTTAATACAAGCAAAAAGGATTGGTCAATCAAACTAGATTATGCTTTGTGGGCCTATAGGACTGCCTACATAACCCCTGTAGGAATGTCCCCATATAGGCTGATTTTTGAAAAAACTTGCCATTTGACTATTGAAACTGAGCATAAAACATATTGGGCTATTAAAGAGTTTAATAATAATTTGAAAGATGCTACTGAAAAGAGATTATTGCAATTAAATGAGCTTGAAGAGATAAGGAATGAATCTTATGAAAATGCTAAGATTTATAAGGAAAAGATGAAGTTATAACATGATTGGAAGATTCTTACTAAAAATCTCGTGCCAAGACAGAAAGTTTTGTTGTATAATGCCAGATTGAGAATTTTTTCTGGAAAACTTATGACCAGGTGGATGGGTTAATTTATTGTGATAAAATTTTATTCTTATGGAGCTATGGATATTCAAGATCCTAAGATTGGAAAAATATTTAAAGTTAACGGTTATAGACTTAAACCATATTTTTCAGTCGATCAACTTAAATCTGATGAGAATCTAATGTTGGGTGACTCAGATTGACTTATGGGTTTGTCAGCTGAAGACGTTAAATCAAGCGCTTTGTATGAGGCAACCCATAGTTACCAGTGTGCTTTGCTTTATGTTTGCTTTGTGTGCTTTGTTTTGGTTTGTTTTTATGTTTTGGTGGTAGTCTTTTGGATTTTTTTTATGCTATAGTAGTTTTTATTTGAACTTATTTTATGACTTAGAGAAGGTGGAATGAAATTTTTGGACATTTGGCAAACCTGTGCTAAATTGAGCACTGGCGGCTAAGCGCCGCCTAGTTGGCACATAGGCGCCAAAGTTATGAAACATGTGATAAATGAGCTTCTGGAAGCCTAGATATTGGGGAAGTGGTTTTGGAAGTTTTTTTGGAGTTTTTAAACGTTAAAGGGTGGGATTATGCACTTCTATAGTCTATAAAAAGGCCCTGGATTAAGAGAAACACTTGCTCCAAGTCTTATTTTCATTTCTGGGTCTTAAGAAGAGTGTTTTGAGTGCATCCTGGGTGAATGAGATCAAGAAGAAAGAGGAGTCTGACAAGAGTAAGTTTATTAGTTATAATGTTAAAGAGTTATTCAATGGATTTCTTGCTGTTAGTATTCAGGGAATTGCAGAAAAAATTGCAATGATCGAAGCCCGAGTGACTTCAATTGAAGCAAAGATTAATGAAACTAATACACATTTGGAGCGCATGGGATGGAAACTCAAGATGCAATTCAATCATACAAGTTACGTGGAAGAAGAGGAAAAGATGATGTTTCTGAAGAACAAGTGGTTAGAAGAAGATGTAAGAGTGTTCAACCATCGTCCTTTCTATCAGATTTATATTCCAGAAGGGTCAAATAGAAATAATAGTGGTTCTGGATATATTCTGCTTACTGGAGAGTGAAATTAAATGTTGGTTTGATCTTGTGATTTGTTTCGAGTATTTTATGATTTATGTGTTTGATGTTTTAAGTGTTTAATATTTCATGTTTGTGATATGTTGTACTTTAATGTTTGATTGTTACATCTTAGTGATGTAAACTTATCATTATACTTATTGAGTCTGTTTGTATATTGGGAATTTCATCCAAAGTGTTGAATAGAAATTTTTAGTTTGTATTAAGTGTGGTTTGATTTTAAATAACTTCATTTCTAAGATTTAAAGCCAAAATATAGGATAGTTTGGGAAGACATCAAGATTTTCTTGAATCTTTGTTCTTCCCATAGCCTTCTCTCGCTTGGATTCTGATAAAATAAAATGTTCCAAAATTTGAGCCATTTACCTATTAAATTTACGACTATCACACTTTCTTGGAAAACCTTACCTTTGGAAGTCATGAATATAAATATTTCCTGATCTATATCAAGAGTTTTCTTAGGTAACTTTGGTTTTCTAGGATGTAATTAACTATTGGGGTTTGCCCTTATAGGAAACATAAAGACCCCACATTAATATAAACCCTATTTAATTCCTTCATATTAGATTAGGGAAATTGTCGGCCAAAATGGTTTGCAGATCAAACGGATGTCATAAATCCTTTAGTTTATTTGATCAAGCTTCACCTCAAGCCATGTACATATTCTTTGGGATAAATACATGTCTTGCAGTGAAATGCTTGATTATTTAAACCATTATTTATATGAGATCGGTTTGATGTCATATTCTTCAAAAAAATTAAAAATATTATTTTTGAAATCTATACATATATATTAAATTAAATCAAAATTTTATTTTTTAAAATTAAAACCCTTTTCAAAACAATACATCCAAAGACATATTTTCAAAAGATGGAAGAGGAAGAAATTTTAAACTGGCCGACAACATTCTAATATTTAACATTTCTAAGATGAGATCTCCTCTAATGGAATATGGCATAATCTTTTTTTGACTATTTAATACGAACCTTCCTCACAGAAGATAATGGTCTTTCATATGAGCTTATCACCCCATTATGCAGTACTCATAAAGAAAATATGAAATCTCATTTAAAGGGATAAAACATTTATTCTTAAACTTAATAATAATTAAAAATCCAAAAATTAATGTGTGGCATACTTGTTCAGTATCCCACACATATTGGGGGCCCATTTGTTGATCTCACTTTTGTGAGAGACTACTTATGGTCTGTTTTGAAAAAAGAAGTCTAACAATATTGACTTATAAAATCTCATCAAGGTTCATTCAAAACTATGGTTTAGGGGAAATGCTAATAAAGCCTTTTTAACCCAAATCAGAATGACATCTTTAAAATATCATATTAGCAACGACAAACCCTGATCTAGTCAACCCTTGACCTAAATGGTCAGATTTGGTCAAAATGGTTTATCCAAGACCTAATGACCACCCATTGACCCTTTGGTTAACACAATGACCAAAATGGTCAAACTTGGTCAAAATGGTCAACCCATAACTTAACGACCACAACATTGACCCAAAGGTCAACCTAATGACCTAAATGATTAAACTTGGTCAAAATGGTCAATCCATGGCTTAATGACCACCACATTGACCCAAAGGTCAACCCATTGACCACTAGTTCAACTTAGACATCAAATTGGTTAAATTTGACTCATTTAATTAATTCAAAACACTAGAATGATCAAGCATGACCATTTTATCAACCTTGCTCAAATCTAGGTCAAACCACTAAATTTAGTGACCCCATGACTAAACTAACAATGACAAGATTAAGTAATTTATATAGTCAACCCGGGACAAAAACTGGTTATCCCTTGTCAACCGTGAACCATCATGGTAAACCATAGTCAACTTTAATCAACTTGAGTCAAAATAATCAATTTTTAATTTATAAAATTGATCAAATAGTTAGTACCCAAAATTATTTTGACTAATTTATGGGTTAATATTTTAATTTCATACATTTTTAATTATTCACATAATTAACTCAAAATGAAACTATAATTAAATAACCCTAAATTAAATTTAAGTGAATGAAATCAAACATAACATAAAAAACTCATAATTGAATTTTAAAATTAAATTCAATTTATGGAGGATCACCCACGGGCCACCCGAGACCTATGAAACTCATCATAACATGGTTAACACATTAACCAGCGCATGAAACATGACATTTAACCAAAGTTAAAAGCCATTGTGACACCATTATGAAAAGGAGGCATATGTGTCATGCCCTCCTAAAATTGAAGTTTGTCATGTATGCTTAGGTTGAGAGCACATCAAACCCTATCCAAAAGAGAGAAAACCTTACCCAAGTCACTCTCCTCACCATGCTTAACCTCATCAAGGCCAGCCATGGAAAAGAGAAAAGGATAAGCTTATGTGTCATTCCCTTTCAGGCCTATTGAGTGGGAAGGTAAATTTAGGTGAGGGAGGTAAAGTCAACTCAAGCAAAGGATCTTATCCACCTCACAAAGCAACCCAATAGAGGGGAGCTAAGATGAAAATCAGGCTCATCATGGAATGCTTGAGAAATACCTTCCATGGATATCCTCAAGCCTAGAACTTATCCTCAGCCATCATGACACTATTAACTTCACCCCTAAGCAGGCTCAAGCTCAGCCATGGCTTCTCCAAGCCTATAAATAGGCTAACTCGAGAGCCCTAAGAGAGAATAGAAACCCCTCCACACTGCTCAATTCTAAAAACCCTAAACAACAAACTTTTTCCCCGTACCATAGGTAGTTGATTCCATATAGCCCAAGCCTATGAAACCCACTGGTCTCCTCTAATTTTATGCCCTAAAAATAGGACATATTGTCGGGTATACACAAAACTTTTCAAAACTCTAAATTAACCATTCTTCCACCTTCCCTAAGGTGTACAAAGAAGTTCCTAAAAGGAATTGGGTCTTCCCGTGTGCTCTAAACTATTCCTACACCTAGCTGTGAGCCCATATTGGTGAAAACATACCCCAACCAGATTTCACATCAAATTGAGCACATCAGTTGCTGCTCAAAGAATCAACAACCGTTACCATCAATTTTGATTGAGTCCTCACCACATCAAATATAGATATGTCTATTTAAACCTTAAATGAGCTCATGTTTGGAAATTTATGAAGAATATTAATTCAAACCATCTACATGGCTGTCTGGATGTTATCTCTTTGCTTCGATGAAGCTTTAGAAACAAATCTCAGTCAAATCCATGAATAATTAATAGAGATTTTAGGGTTTTAAAGCGTGTGGTGCATGGGTTATAGCAGACTGAGGACGATGACGAGACTTCATCAAATTTTTTTGTATTAAAAATGAACAGTTGTGATTTCGTTGGACTATTGTTTTATCCATATGAAATAGATAAAACTCCGGGCCAGCTCAACGCTTGCGTGGATCACCCTGCAAATCAGAAGTCACCACATGGGTTTTCGACAACTCTGAGGTTTGAGCTGGCGCTGAGTCAGATAAGTGGCTAAATAGGAATTAAATAAATTAAGAAAAACTTATTTAACTATAAAAAGTCATATATTGATAAATACAAATCATAAAAATAAAATAAAATTACCTCAAAACTCAGGAGAATGAGAAGAATAATTTTGAAATGAAATTTTAAATTAATAAGTATTATTTAATTTTAATTAATTAATTACTTATCGGAAAAATATGAAAATTTTATGGATCAACCCTTAAGTCCTCGGGAGCATTCCCTAATTTTTCTAAGTATAGGAAATTTCTTGGGATATGAATTCCTATTTTCTATGTAACTTTGTAAATATTTTTAATAATAACTATAAAAATTATAAAATATGAATTAAATTTAAAATTTGTTAATTAATTTAGGGTGACAGATTTAAACCATAAAGTGACAAATCTTAACCATTTGAGAATTAAAAATGACATTTTAACTTTTCGGGTTAAAAAAATTATAAATCATAAATTTATATTAACCTTAAAACCCTTTAAAAATGAATTGTTTACCTTAACTTACCATACTTAATCCATTCCACATTTGACTAAGTTAATTTTGAGTCAAACTCCAAATGGACTCAAATCAAACCCTAATTAGGTCAAACCCATCACTAGACCTAATTAACCCCCATTATTCCTTAATAAAATTAGGTTTAATACAAATAAAACCCTAAATAGATTTAATCTATCATTATACCTAATTAACCCCATTAAACCTTAATCAAACTAGGTTTAACACAGTTCAAACCATAATTAGGTTTAACCCATCATAAGACCTAATTAACCCTATTAAACGCTAATCAAATTAAGTTTAATACAAATCAAACCATAATTAGGTTTAACCCATCATTAGACCTAATTAACCCCATTAAACCTTATTTAATTTAGCTTTAATACGAATGAAAGGCTAATTAGGTCAAAGACACCAATAATACCTTATTAAATCATATTGAGCCTTAATCACATTAAGTTTAACATCATAAACCATTATTAGATCTCACCCCTAATTAAACCTAATTAACTTAATTAAACCTTATTTACATTAGGTTTAATATACCCTAAATTATAATTAGGTCAAACCTCTAATTAGAACTAACTAACTTAATTAAACCTTACTTAAATTAGGTTTAATTAACCCTAAAACATAATTAGACTTATTCTTAATTAAGTCTAATTAATCAAAAAAAACTTACTTAAATTAGGTATAATTAACCTTAAACTATTATTATACTTATCCCTAATTAAGTTTAATTAAACAATTAAGCCTTACTTTAAGCTTAATTAAACTTAAACCCTATTTTAACCCTAATTAGACATAATTAACCCTTAATTCTTAATTAAATTAGATTTAAGCAACCTTGAAACTCTAATTATGTCCAAATTACACTTAATTAACCCTTAAGCCTTACTTAAATAAGGCTTAAGTAACCGTGTAACCTTAACTAGACTTGATTAACCCTGAAGCCTTACTTAAACAAGGCTTAAGCAACCTTAAACCCTAGTTAGGTCTAACCTTAATTAGAATTAATTAACTCCTAAGCCTTAGTTAAATTAGGCTTAAGCAACCTCAAAACCTAATTAAGTCTAATCCTAATTAGACTTACTTAAACCTTAAGCCTTACATAAATTAGATTTAAGCAACCATAAAACCTAATTAAGTCTAACCTTAAGTAAACTTGAGTAATCCTTAAACCTTGCATAAATTAGGCTTAAGAAACCTTAAGCTTTAGTTAAGTCTAACCCTAATTAGACTTAATTAACCCATAAGTCTTGTTTAATAAGGTCTAAACATGACATTAATCCTAAAGTCTAAGTAAAAAATCTAACTTATGTTAAACCTTACCTGAACCCAAGTTAACCTAAACTTATGTTTATCCATATTGAACTTAGGTCAAACCTCTAACTTAAATTCAACCTAACTTGAACCCAAGTAACCCAAACTTACGTTCAACCCATACTGAACATAAGTTAGGCTTCTAACATAGGTTCAACCTAACATGAGCCCATGTTAACCAAAACTTAAGATCAACCCATATTTAACTTAATCAAACTTATAACTTAGGTTCAACCTAGCTTGAGCCCAAGTTAACCCAAACTTAAGTTCAACCCATATTAAATTTTAGTCAAACCCATAACTTGGGTTCAACCTAACTTGAACCCAAGTTAACCAAACTTTAGATGTAACCTCTAAACAAACCTAAACTTAGGTTCAACTTACATAGAACCTAAATCAACTTTTAACATAGGTTCAACCTAACTTAAACCCAAGTTAACCTAATCTTGGGTTCAACCTACATTGAAGCTAACTCAACCAAACTTCAGGTTCAACCCAAATTGAAAGTAACCAAACCTCTAGGTTCAACCTACATTGAACCTGACTCAACCAAACCTCAGGTTCAACCCAAATTGAACCTAACAAAATATTAGGTTCAACATACATTGAACCTAAATCAAACTTAAACTTTGGTTCAACCTAACTTGAACCCAAGTTAACTAAAATTTAGGTTCAACATAAATTGAACCTAAATCAAACATATAACTTAGGTTCAACCTAACTTGAACCCAACCAAATTTTAGGTTTAACCTACATTAAACAAAAGTCAAAATTATAACTTAGGTCCAACCTAACTTGAACCCAAGTTAACCAGAACTTTAGATTCAACCCAAATTGAATATAACTTTGCATAAACTTTAGATTCAACCCAAATTGAATCTAACACAACATAAAGTTTAGATTCAAGCCAAGGTGAACCTAACTCAACTTCAACCTTAGGTTCAACCCATATTAAACCTAATTCAACCTATATCTTACGTTCAACCCAAATTAACCTAACTCTACCTTATTCAACGTAAACCTTAGGTTCAACCCAAATTGAACCTAAACCTTAAGTTAAACAAAAATTGAATCTAAGTCAACCTAAACCTTCTTAAAACTTAAGTTCAACGAAATGAACTCAAGTCAAATCTAAATTCTTTGGGTTCAGCACATAGAACCTAAACCAAATTTAAACCTTAATTAGTTCTAACCTTAATTAAACCTAATTAATCTCTATAAGCCTTACTTACATCAGGCTTAAGAAAACCTAAAACCTAATTAGGTCAAACCCTAAGTAGACCTAATTAATCACATTAGGACTTGCTCACGTTAGGATTAAGACAAGTGAAACTTAAATTGGCCTAAATCCTAATTAGATCTAATTGACCTCTACTAAGCCTTAACTACACTAGGCTTAAAATAAATAAACCCCAATTAGGTCTAACTTTCATTAGACCTAATTAAACACATTAAGCCATAGTTACATTAGGCTTAATTAAACTTAAACCCCAATTAGGTCTAACTTTAACTACACCTAATAAAGCTAATTAAACCTTACCCATGTTAGGTTTAATTAAACTTTAAATCAAATCAAACTCTAAGGTTCAACTAAAAGTGAATCTAAATCAAATAAAACTCTTAGGTTCAACCCAACTTGAATCTAAATTAAATCAAACTTTTAGGTTCAACCTAACTTGAACCTATATTAAATCAAACTTTTAGGTTTAAACCTATCTTAAACTTAAATCAAATCAAACCTTTGAAACATAGATTAAACTTAAGTCCTACCTACATTGGACTTAGAATAACTTAAAACATTATGTTTAATTCATGCTACCTACATTGGATTTGAACCATTTCAACTCCTTAGGATCATCTTAAACTAATTTTAAATCTTATCTACATTTGACATAAAAATATTTCAAACACTTCAGTTCAATCCATATTGAACATAAATCAACTTTAGGTCCTACATAAATTAGACTTAAAATAAATTTTAACCTAAGTTTCAAATCACATTGATTCTAAACAAAACCTTTACCATAAGGTCAACCCAAAGGTGAACATAAGCCAAAAACCTTTACTTAGGATTAAACCCACATTGAACCTATAATAAAAAAATTAACTTAGGATCAATTCAAAGTTAAACTTAAGTCAAACATCAACCATAAGTTCTACCTACATTAAACTTAAACCAACCAAATCTTTAAACCCAACTGACATCGGGACCTAAAACTCTAAGTCTAACTATACTAGACTTAACCAAATTTATTTAGGTCCAACAGACATTAGAAATTAAACATTATGTCTAATTTACATTTAGACTTAGTCAAATTTCATAAATCTTTTAGATTCAAAAGGCATAAAATCTAAATTCCTATATCTGATTCATATTATATTTAACTAAAAAATATTAGATTCAAACAACACTGAATCTAAATTCTTAATTATAATTCACACTAAACTTAATCCAATACCTTTAGATTCAAAAGACATTTAAATCTAAAAATCTAATTCATATTAGATTTAACTCAAAATTATTAGATTTAAACGACACTGAATCTAAAATTCTCAAGTCTAAATAAATCTTACAGACATTAGATCTAAATAAATTTGTCCTTTCTTTAGGTCTAAATTACATTAGACTTAAATAAACATTCAAAACTGGCATAGAAAAATCAGTCAAAATGACACTTGAACAATTTTAATTGGTTAATACATCGTAAACAGCTTAAAATTTATCAACTTAAAATCCAAAAAAACAAATAAACTTAAAAAAAATCTTAATGAACAAAGATCACCGAATGCAACTTGAACCCCAGGGTTCTTAATCTACAAATATTTCTTGGATGATGTAATCTTGGTTTATGATAGGAGTCTTCCGATCCTTGTTTAAAAATCTTTCGGACTAAGTAGACCAAAACATCTGACAACCCTGAGATGACAGAGCCATGGACATTTTGACCGGTTGTCTAAAGTTTGGAATTCAACCAATTAAATCAATAAATTAAATCGACATTATTTCTTTTGTATGAATAATTCTGAAACTGTTTTTCTTCCAGGACGAAGACAAGTTTCCTTTTAGATTTACTTTGCCTGTTATTAGGGTGTACTAACTATGTTTTGTAGGGCGACATTCTGAAGACGGGATAAACAACAACACTAAAATGTCATTGAAATAAAATAATGATAAAATGAAAAAACCAAAACAATACAAAACATAAAATTTTAGGATAGCCTCCAAACAAGAACAAAACAAAACCAAAATGACAATAAAAAAATGACAATTTACGAGAAAAAATCAAAATAACAAAAAAACTAAATCAAAATAAAACGAACATAACAATAACAACATTGACAAAATCAGACCCTTAAGGTAGCATGTGAGACTTAGAAGCATGTTAACCCTAGGATTTAACATTGATGTTTCTTTCTGTGATCTTAGAATTACATAGAAAATGAATGTTTGACATTAATAATGAGTTTTCTTAAGTAATTTTAATCACCTAATATGTAATTAACTGTGGGACCTTACTTTTATAAGAGAATTAAAGAACTCAGAATAGAACCTCTGGTTATAAAATTTTCTACATGATTTTGTCTATATGGAAACTTTAGTAATGACATTTTCTGAAGATTTCCTCTATAAGTTTATCATTTAATTTACTCTTTTCTTAGTTTTCTATCATTATTAGCCCTTCCCTTTCATGTTTCAAGTTTATTAAGTTTCTAAGGATTCTTCACATAATTCAAATAAAACAAGTTACTCGAGAATTAGAGTAATAAAAAAGATAAATAGAGTGGTAACTCCTAGCACTGAAAACACACCTTTCCCATCAAAAAGTGCCAGCACCTCTTGTATTGACGGCGACGACAGGTCTGAACACCACCAGAGCACTCAATGAAGATCTCCTCAAGTTGATCCCTTAACGGAACATGCACAGTCATATGCTCTGCTACCTCATATGTAACTGGCAGACTGGCGGGGGTATCTTTCATCTCTGCATCATAATATTCTTTTTTAGAAATCGAGGGAAGCTCGAAAGCTGTCTCCCTAGCTTGTCGATCCTTGAATATTTATGCTTACTCTTTTTATAAGAAATTACACTTTATCTTTCTTCTTAACAAAAATATCTCTTTCTTTACAACGGTGACAAAAACTTGATTCCAAAGCAAATAAGAGATAAAATTTAATTATTTATAATGTGAGATTCTATGCAAGTATACATATCATTTATCAAGTAATATATGACTTTCTGATTAAGCCCCGAGATATCGAACCACAGGGAAATGTTCTAACAATTTAAAGAAAGCAGAATAATAACTTTTTACTTTTCAAAATGACTTTGTAAGTTATTTTTTATAAATAAAATGTTTAAATTCTTTTTGATAATTTTTTAAGAAAAAGTAAAGTAAGCCTTCTTTTGAAGAGATTTTTCATTAGGAGTAGGAGTACAGAGTAGAAAAGGGGCTCTTCCATTGCATTTTGAAGAGAGTTTTTGCAGAGTTTTTATAAGAGTTTTAATTAGGAGTAGGAGTAGAGAGTAGAAAAGAGAAAAGGGCAGGATTGAAGTCTTCTTCTTCCCACTTCTTTTCATTCCTTTAGTTTAGTTTTTATTGAACTCGAAGTCTCGCTTCGAGTCATCGTAGTTGGGAGGGCCGCTCTGAGGAGTAGTTTAGTGAAGAGTTAAGGTTTCAGAGGAACTTCCTGAGTCATGTGGAGAGGATTTTTAGATAAGTGTTTACTTTTATTCTTACATTTAGTTTTTAATTAATACTTGTTGTGTTTGTTATTTTCTTATGATTTTTAATTTTAAATCAATGTGTTTTTGTATTTTCTCAATGTATTCTGACTAGTTTACTTTATCTTTTTCTTTCTTAAATGAAGGAGTAAGTAATTCATGAAAATTTTGTGGAATATATATGTGTTTAATGTTGGAAGAAGCTGTGAAGATTGATTCTATAAACTTAATTTACTTCTTAATTTGGCTTGTTAAGATGTAAAATTTGTGGTGAGATTATGTAAGATCCAATGCGATATTGTCTCATAAAAGTTAGTAAGAATCACATGCAATTATGTGGGTGAAAATTGTAGTTCATATAATTGAATGCAATATATTAGAAGATTATTTAAAGGGGAGTAAAATTAGAGGATTTTTAGTGTGACGGGCTAAAAGACCCTAATTTGGTTTAAAGTTTTGAGTTTTGTTATGAGAAGTTAGCCCCCAGGTGGAGGGAATCGACGGAACTCTAGAGTGAGAGCTGGTATCTTCCCTGCCTAACATGTTCAAAATGATAAAATTTAAAATTAGCCAATGTTTTTTATAATATCAAGTAAGGGTAAAGAATACATTTGCTTCTATTTATCACAATAAATTTAAATACTTCCACAATAATACTTTCATAATTAGTACTACTTTATTAAGGAAAGAAAAAGACATTCTAGTTAATAGTGTTTTTCATACCGTGTTTACAGTTTTTTATCATTTTAGTTTCTTGTTTGATTTTTATAAGAAAATTTAAAGAGTAAAATAACTTATCAAACAATTTCAAAATCAAAACATACTTTGAAAAGCTAATTAAAAAAGTAAAAAGATAATTTTCTTATTTCATTAAAGATTTTTCACTTTCCCTGTGGGTTCGATATCTCGGGGCTTAATCAGAAAGTCCTATATTACTTTACAAACGATGCTTATACTTGCATAGTATCCATATTATAAATCATAATTTTCATATCAAAATCATAAGCATATATACCCGGTGGGATCAAGTTTTTGTCGTCGTTGCAAATTTTAATATCATAATTATAAGTATAAATATCGGGTGAATCACGTTTCTGTCGCCGCAGATAAGTGGTTTGTTTGAATTATCCAATCGTGAAATTAAAATAATATTGGAAAAGACTGTTAATCTAAATAGCAAGGATTGATCAATCAAGCTGGATTATGCTTTGTGGGCCTATAGGACTTCCTGCATAACCACTATAGGAATGTCCCCATATAGGCAAAATTTTGGAAAAGCTTTTCATTTACCTATTGAACTTATGCATAAAGCATTTTGGGCTATTAAAGAGTTCAATTATAATTTGAAAGATGCTGCTTAGAAGAGATTATTGCAATTAAATGAGCTTGAGAAGATAAGGAATGAATCTTATGATAGTGCTAAGATTTATAAGGAAACGATGAAGTTATGGCATGATCGGAAGATTATTACTAAAATCTTGTGCCAGGGCAGAAAGTTTTACTGTATAATGCCAGATTGAGAACTTTTTCTGGAAAACTTAAGTCCAAGTGGATGAGTCCTTTTATTGTGATGAAAAATTATTCCTTTGGAGCTGTCGATATTCAAGATCCTAAGACTGGAAAATAACTTAAAGTAATGGAAGTAAACTTAAACCATATTTTTCAGTCAAGCAATCTAAGTCTGATGATAATCTGATGTTGGGTCACTCAGAATGAGTTCTGGGTTTGTCAGGCTGAAGACGTTAAACCAAGCGCTTTGTGGGAGGCAACCCATAACTATCAGTGTGCTTTGATTTATGTTTGTTTTGTGTGCTCTGGTTCCTTTGTTTGGTTAGTTTTTATGTTTTTAGTGGTAGTAATTTGGATTGTTTAAAACTAAATAGAGTTTATTTGACCTTATTTGATGACTTAGAGGAGTCAGAATGAAAAATTAGACATTTGGCAGACCAGTGCTAAATTAAGCACTGGAGGCTAAGCTCCGCCTAGTTGGCGCCTAGGCACTGGAGTTACAAAAAATGTGAAAAATGAGATTCTAGAAGCCTAGATTGTGGGGAAGAGGTTTTAGAAGTTATTTTGGAGTTATAAAACATCTTGGGGTAGTTTTAGCACTTCCTAAGTCTATAAAAAGAACCTGATTTAAGAGAAACACTTGCCACAAGTCCTATTTTCATATCTAAATCTTAAGAAGAGTATTTTGAGTACATCATGTCTTCCTGAGAAAATGAGATTATGAAGAAGCAAGATTCTGACAAGAGTAAGTTCATTAGTGACAGTGCTAAAGAGTTATTCAATGGATTTCTCGCTGTTAGTATTCAAGGGATTGCAGAAATGATTGCCAAAATTGAAGCCGAGTGACTTTAATGGAAGCAAAGATCAATGAAACTAACTTACATTTTGAGCACATGGGATGACAACTCAAGATGCAATTTAGTCATTCAAGATACATGGAAGAAGCAGATAAGGTGATGTTTTTGAAGAACAAATGGATTAAAGAAGAAGATATAAGAATGAACAATTATCGCCCGTTCTATTAGATTTATACTCCAGAAGGGTCAAATGAGAATATTAGTGGTCCTGAATATAATACGCCCAATGGGGAGTGAAATTAAGTGTGCTTTGTTCCTATATGTTTTATGTTCTTATGAGTTTTCTTTAATATGTTTTGTGTTCTTATGTGTTTTTTTTAATATGCTTAGTGTTCTTATGTGTTTTGTTTGGTGTGTTTAGTGTTTATGTTTGAGTTTTAATTACTCCTTATGAGGTGATAGTTACATCCTAAAGATGTAAACTTATCGCCTGAGATTAAGTCTCTCGTATTCAGAGAATTTCATCCTATGTATGTGGATAGAAATTCTAGGGTTGTATTAAGTGTTATGTTTGTTTTATTGAATACAAGTTTGTGTTTGTGTGAAATTTGTTTGGAATCGATGAGTATTAAACATTTGAATTGGAATATTGGAAGATTTATGGGGAAGAGATAATTATTTTGAAGAGATTAAGGGTGATCAACGAAGTGGTTTAAAGCATATACCTTAGTTGTGAAAATCTGGGTATTGGCGGCTAAGTGCCAGAGTTTCATCGCTTAAGCGCCAGATTTCGCAGCTAAGCGTCGAAGGGTTCACGCTTAGGCACTAGTTCGCGAAAATTGGTTTCCAGTAGTTAAAAACCCTTGAATCGCCATTTTAACTCTCCTGTTCATCTTCAACCCATCATTTTGATGCGAGAGAGAGTCTAGGGGATCATTTATTTGGACCATCTAAGAGCCGATCTCAAAAAAAAAATTGTAAATTTGGATTCGTTGAGGTAAAAGCACTACTCCTATATAAAAAATTTTGATTTTCACCATGTATTTTGAGTACATTTTGGAAAATCTTAAAATCACTTTTCTCGATGAAAATTTGAGGAAAAACTTAAGAAATTACTTAGATTTATTGGAAACATCTTTTGGAAGATAATTTAGCAATTTTAGTTTGATTTTGGAATTTATGGTAAATTTTTCTTGAATTTTTAGAGATGGCTCCAAAGTCAAAGCGCGCGAATGGAAATACGAAGTTTGATTTCGACAAATTTGTTAGTGCCAAGGCTGAGGAACGATATGTCGATGCATTGCAATAACTTAAATTGATTCCTGAGAGAGTGTTTAGTAAGTTAGGAGAAGTAATTGAAGAAATGATTGCTAGGAAGAATTGGGAGAACTACTGTTGCTTCTTCGCTGTTGTTTTTGTTTCTGTTGTTAGAGAATCTTGGTGACAACGAGAAGAGATTGGTGTGGAATGTCGATATTGAGGAGTCGCCATCTAATATTAGCCTAATTTTATTCCTATAAATCCCATGAAAGATTTGCGGAATTTAGGGCTAATAGTAGAGAAGGATGTTTATGACAATCCTTATAGAAGAATATCCTAGAATAATATATCCTAGAATTTTCATATAAAGAAAATCATAGAAAACCAGAGATTTCTATTGTGGGTTCTTTTGGATCACCTATAGAAGCAAGCTTCTATAGTTAATTACATCTTAAACAATTTTTAATTGTTCCAGAAAACTTCTGATTAATGTCAACCATTTGTTTTCTAAAATTTTATTTTTAAGGAGAGATGTACCCACTATCACTCCTAAATGTCATGTCATATTTATTATTTTAAAGTTTTGATTTTGTTTTTCATGTCGTTATCTTAAAGCTTTATTTTTGTTTTCCATGTGTTTGTTTTGTTTTGTTTTGGTGACTATCCTAAAAGTTCTGGTTTTGTTATCAATGTTCCGTTGTCGACGTCCTGCAAAACAGAGTTAGCACACCCTATATCATGAAAAGAAAATCTAAACGAAACTATTTTTCTTCACCCTGCAAAGAAAAGATTGTCAGAAAATAATGTCATGTTCATTACCTTAGAATTTTGTAGGATGTTTTGATTTAACATGTCCTAGATGTCGTTTTATGTCAAATTATATTGATTAAAGTTTAATTTTGTCGAAATATCAGATTAATTTCATTTAATATTGATATTTGTCAAATTTATATTTAAAATGTCAATTTTATGCTCGGTTATGTTGATTTATGTTCGAAATGTCGATTAAGTCAAATTTTGTTCGAAATATCGAATTTATGTTGATTATGTTGAATTTTTATTTAAAATATCGAATTTATGTCGATTTTGGTTTGAAATGTTGAATTTATGTCTTGATTTAAGTTTAAACATAAATTTTTTATTCATGTATGTTTAAATTCAAGTTGAAAGTTTGGTTAGATTAACTTGAGTTCATATCTGTCTGAACTTAAGTTAAAAGGTTGGAAGATAGATTCAATATTGATTGAACTAACTTGGGTTCATGTCTAGTTGAACCTAAATTAGATTCAATATTGATTAAATCTACTTAAGTTCATGTCTATCTGAACTTAAGCTAAAAAATTGGAAGTTAGATTCAATATCGATCGAACTAACTCGGGTTCATGTCTCGGTCGGACCTAAGTTAAATTCAATGTTGATTGAATCTAATTAACTTAAGTTCATGTCCGTTCGAACTTTAGTTAAAAGGTTAGTTTAGAATGACTTAATTAAGTTTTAAGCCTTGTTTAAATAGGACTTAAAGGTTAATCAAGTCTAATAAATTAGACTTAATTAGAATTACTGACCATCTAAGTCCTTTTTAGGTAAGACTTTAAGTTTTAAATTAAGTCTATTTAGCTGTATTTTATTGAGGCATTAATGAATTAGACTTAATCAAGGTCTGTTTATTTAAATCTCAATTAATTCATGGTTTGATGATTTAATTAAGTATAATATGTTAGACTTAGTTAAAATTTTATGTTGAATTTAGGTTTGAATTAAGTTAAGTTAAAAGTTCAACATGATTTGGTTTTAAGTTAAGGTTTAACATAAGTTTAGTTCAAGTTAAGTTGAACCTATACTTAAAGTTGGTTTGAGTTCAATATTGGTTGAGTCTTGAGTTAAGATTAAGTTTGGGTTAGACTTAGGTTCATGTCGGATTGAGCCTAAGTTTGATTTAGACATAAGTCTGATATGGGTTAGACTTAAGTTCAGGTTTAGGTTTGACTTAGATTCATGTCAGGTTGAACCTAAGTTTGGTTTGACTTAAGTCTAATGTAGGTCAGGCTTAAGTTAGGTTTTAGGTTCATGTTGGGTTGAACCTAAATTTGGTTTGACTTAAGTCTAATGTAGGTCCGACATAATTTAGGTTTAGGTTATGTTAGATTCAATGTAAGTTGAACCTAAGGTTTAGGTTAACTTGAGTTCAAGTTAGGTTGTATTCAGGTTATATTAGATTTAATATGAGTTAAGTTTGATTGTTTCAGAGTTAATTAAATCTAATTTAGGTAAGGTTTAATGACTTAATTAGATTTGTTTAAGGTTAATTAAACCTAATTTAGTGCAAGGTTTAATTGATTAATTAAACTTAATACGGGTTAAGTCTAATTGTTTAAGGTTAATTAAACATAATTTAGGTAAGGTTTAATTGATTAATTAGTACTTAATATGGGTTAAGTCTAATTGTTTAAGGTTAATTAAACCTAATTTAGGTAAGGTTTAATTGATTTAATTAGACTTAATATCGGCTAAGTCTAATTATTTAAGGTTAATTAAACCTAATTTAGGTAAGGTTTAATTGATTAATTTGACTTAATATGGGTTAAGTCTAATTGTTTAGGGTTAATTGATTATGGGTTAAGTCTAATTGTTTAAGGTTAATTAAACATAATTTAGGTAAGGTTTTATTGATTTATTAGACTTAATATGGGTTAAGTCTAATTGTTTAAGGTTAATTAAACCTAGTTTAGGTAAGGTTTAATTGATTTAATTAGACTTAATATGGGTTAAGTCTAATTGTTTAAGGTTAATTAAACCTAATTTAGGTAAGGTTTAATTGATTTAATTAGACTTAATATGTGTTAAGTCTAATTGTTTAGGGTTAATTGATTAATTAGACTTAATATTAATTGTTTAAGGTTAATTAAACCTAATTAAGGTAAGGATTAATTGATTTAATTAGGACTAGTGGTTTAGACATAATTAGGGTTTAGATTTGATTAAGTCTATCTTAGTTAAGACTTAATAATTTAATTAGGTCTAATGGGTTAGACCTAATTAGGGTTTAAGTTTAATTAAATTTAATGTATTAGAGGTTTAACTTTAATTAAAGAAGTATAAAAGATGTTTTAAACCTAACTAAGTCTAGTTTTGTCATTTTAGACTTAATTAATTAAGCTTAAGGTTTAAATTTAGTTAAATAGGTTTAAATGACGTTTTGAACCTATTGAAGTCTAAGTTTGTCATTTTAAACTTAATTAAATAGGTTTAAATGATGTTTTATATTTAATTAAGTCTAATTTTGTCATTTTAGACTTAATTAACTAAGCTTACGGTTTAATAGATTTAAATGATGTTTTAAACCTAATTAAGTCTAATTTTGTCATTTTATACTGAATTGATTAAGCTCAAGGTTTAATAGGTTTAAATGATGTTTTAAACCTAATTAAGTCTAATTTTGTCATTTTAGACTTAATTGACCAAGCTTAAGTTTAATAGGTTTAAATGATGTTTTAAACCTAACTAAGTCTAATTTTGTCATTTTAGACTTAATTGATTAAGCTTAAGGTTTAATAGGTTTAAATGTTGTTTTAAACCTAATTAAGTCTAATTTTGTCATTTTAGACTTAATTGATTAAGCTTAAGGTTTAAAAGGTTTAAATGATGTTTTAAACCAAATTAAGTCTAATTTTGTCATTTTAGACTTAATTGATTAAGCTTAAGGTTTAATAGGTTTAAATGTTGTTTTAAACCAAATTAGGTCTAATTTTTTTCGTTTTAGACTTAATTAATTATTTGCCATTAGCCTAACATAGACTAGATTTTTTTCAAACTTAGATTTTTGAAGTAAATAAGCTAAGTTTATGAAAAGGTGATTTTTAGGATTAAAATTCATTAATTAATAAAGAATTTTAGTCCTAAATTTTAACATATTATTCAAAATTATTTTTATGACATAGAAATGATTTTCTTAGGGTTATTCTCTGTTGCCTTAACATTTCTAACCATTTTTATTTTATTTTTCTTAATTTTCATTTTTTTATAATTATTTATTTGAAATAATTAGAAAATGACTTAAAAATTAGAAAAAAGTGTCCTAGACATGTTTTCTGTCCTTGTAAAAATCATGAAACACCCCTAAGGTCATAAAGATAAATGCCTTAAAATTTCATATTTTTCTGATTTATAATTAATTTTTAATAATTAAAATACTCCAGAGAGTATTTAATTTTTTAAAAATTAAATAACGGGAATAAAATTATGATTTTTATTTTATAATTTTCCTTTCTTCAAGAGCTTTCCAGAGGTATTTTTTATTTATTTTTGTGACCTTTAGATAAAAAGATATCAAATTTTGAAGTTTTTAAGGTTTTCTGGAATTAATTTAATTCACAAAAACCAGGGGCACCACGGGTCCTCGTACGCGTCGAATGAGCCGGATAGTCCCATGCGGGGTGCGGAACAACAAACATGGGATGCGTAGATCAGCGTCGTCCGTTCCAAAACACGGGAACAGACAGCTGAGATAATTCGCCATTTAATTCGAAAAATTTTGAACCGTTAAACTTCAATTTTCAATATCTCACTCATTTCTCAGCGAAATTGAGTGATTTTTGAACCTATGGAATCATCTAAACATAGAATATATCCATACGGTGATGCAACATTTTTGGGCTAGTATAACACATGATATTTCAAAAATATGAATTATTTTAAGAAAAATAATTTCATACCTTTGCCACAAGTAAATCAAGCTTGATCAGACCTTGTAGTTGTCTTCTAAGACTCTAGAGGAAGATTGTTGCTGCACCAATTTGGTTCAAAAGTCGACCTCAGAGGAGAATTTTAAGAAGGTGACTGGTTTGGGCTGTTTTAGAATTTTGATCAAATTGGCTCAATTGGGCTCAATCTATGGCTTGGGTTTGATCAAAATGGATTGCTAAGACTCTTGGTAAGAGTTTTTGTGTTGGGAGCCAGAAGATTTGAGCAGCCTATACGTCTCACTCATTTTTTTTCTTCTTCTTAGTAAGGCTCGGGTATGGCCTTATTTATAGCCATGGGGAGGTCATGTCTTGGCTTAGGCTGTACTAAGGGAGTTGTTATCATCCCTATTAATGAATTGAAGATTAAATTTCGGCTGAGGGGATAACTATGATTGTCTTTCCAAAGTTCTCCATCATGAGCTCATTGTTTTGGCTCCTTTCCATTGGATCATGCATGAGGTGGTTTTGCTCTTTGAAATGAGCTGTAATTTCTCTTCCTCATGAGCTTACAAGTCACCCATTAGCTTTGGCAAATTGTGACACATATGTTTCCCCCTCATGATTTCATTTAACCATGGTGAGGAGTGGAGTTTAAGCTTTTTTCCATTCCCATTTGTTAGTTTAGGAGGTGGGAAATATGCCTTAGTGTTGGCCGACCACCTTATTATTGATTAGAGGTGAGTCATGGCTTAGAATGAAGGAGAAAGAGCCACCTCATGTTATTCACCATGATGGGAGTTAACCAATGGTTAGCCATAATTTAAGCTAAGTATTGTCATCTGTTAATTATGTCTTATGATGGGTTTAATTTAGTTTTAACTTTAATTAATTATGGGAAGGCCATGTGTCATTTCCATTTTAATTAATTATGTTATTAAAAATTGTTGGAAATTATTTCATTAATCAAGTTATTAATCGAAAATAATTTCAAATTAATTAATTGATTAATTTTATCATTTTTATTTAATTTTGTCATTTTATGATTTTAATTTAATTTTCATTTTAATTAATTATGTCATTTAATTAAAATATTGAAAATTAATCATTAATTAATTTAATTAGTCAAAATAATTTTGAAATTAATTATTTGATTAATTTTATTATTTTTATTTCATATTTTACCTATTTTGATTAAAATAGATAAGTGTTGACCAATTTTGATTTAGGTTGACCTAAGTCAGCCTAAATTGATCAATATAATTTCAAGATATCCAATGTGAACTGTTTTAACTTTGTCATGATTGATTTGATCACAATATTTGTGATTTTATCATTGTGGGGTTTTAAACATGTCATCGGGTCAAAGGGTCGATCTACTGGGTTAACAGTGTTCGGTCATTGGGTCTAGTTTGGTCATTTTGACCAAAGTTGACTCTTTGAGTCAAAAGGGTGACCTATGGGGTCAACATGGTCGGTCATCGGGTCTAGTTTGGTCATTTTGACCAAAGTCGACTTTTTAGATCAAAAGGGTGACCTATGGGGTCAACGTGGTCGGTCACTCGGTCCGGTTTGGTCATCTTCGACCAAAGTTGACTTTTTAGGTCAAAAGGGTGACCTATGGGGTCAACAGGTCGGTCATCGGGTCCGGTTTCGTCATCTTGACCAAAGTTGACTTTTTAGGTCAAAAGGGTGACCTATGGGATCAACAGGGTTGGCCATTGGGTTTGGTTTGACTATTTTGACCAAAGTTGACTTTTTAAGTCAAAAGGGTGACCTATGGGGTCAACAAGGTTGGTCATTGGGTCTGGTTTGGTCATTTTGACAAAAGTTGACATTTTTGATCAAAAGGGTGACATGTGGGGTCAACAGGGTTGGTCATTAGGTCTGGTTTAACCATTTTGACCAAAGCTGACTTTTCAGGTCAAAAGGGTGACCTATGAGGTCAACAGGGTTGGTCATTGGGTCTGGTTTGGTCATTTTGACCAAGGTTGACTTTTTAGGTCAAAAAGGTGATCCGTGGGGTCAACGGTGGTCGGGTCATTAGGTCCGGTTCGACCATTTGGACCAAAGTTGACTTTTTAGGTCAAATGGTCGACCTTCGAGGTCAACAGGTTGGTCATTGGGTCTAGTTTGACCATTTTGACCAAAGTTGACTTTTAGGTCAAAAGGTTGACCTATGGGGTCAACAGGGTTGGTCATGGGGTCTGGTTTGACCATTTTGACCAAAGTTGACTTTTTAGGTCAAAAAGGTGACCTATGGGGTCAACAAGGTTGGTCATTGGGTCTGGTTTGACCATTTTGACCAAAGTCGACTTTTAGGTCAAAAGGGTGACCTATGGGGTCAACAGGGTCGGTCATTGGGTCGGGTTTGACCATTTAGACCAAAGTCGACTTTTTAGGTCAAAAGGGTGACCTATGGGGTCAACGAGGTCGGTCATTTGGTCCGGTTCGACCATTTTTACCAAAGTTGATTTTTTAGGTCAAAAAGGGTGACTCTATGGGTCAACAGTGGTCAGTCATTTAGTTCGGTTTGATCATTTTGACCAAACTTGACTTTTTAGGTCAAAAGGGTGACCTATGGGATCAACAGTATCGGTCATTGGGTCTGGTTTGACCATTTTGACCAAAGTTGACTTTTTAGGTCAAAATGTATTGACTCATTATAAAAATGAGGTCAACAAAACGGCCGCAAATATGTGTAGAATACTATATAAGTATTCTACACATATTGGCGTTGACCAAAGTGATCTAAGAGATGTCCCATAACAATCAGGAAAAGAGTGGGTATCATACTGCTTCTAGAGGATGTCAGATGTCTTGTTTTTCGGTTCTTAGAAAGAATACTCTTCTCTTGTCTGAAAAGGAAATTTCCAGGAGAGAAAATGGATGTCATATTCCATTTCTCAAAATGTCAATGTTGCTATTTTGTTAAAGGAATGCCATGATTTTTGTGTCAGGAAAAGACTTATATCCCATAACTGGAGAGAGAAAATATATGTCATTTTCTATTTTTCTCAAAATGTCAATGTCAAGATTTGGTTAGAGGAAAACCATGATTTCCTTGTCAGGAAAGGACTTACATCGAATAACCAAAGAGAGAAAATAGATGTCATTTTCTATTTTCCTCAAAATGTCAATGTCATGATTTGGTTAGAGGAAAGCCATGATTTCTGTGTCAGGAAAGGACTTACATCCAATAACCGGAGAGAGAAAATAATGTCATTTTCCATTTTTCTCAAAATGTTAATGTCAAGACTTGGTTAGAGGAAAGCCATGATTTCCGTGTCAGGAAAAGACTTACATCCAATAAACGGATAGAGAAAATAGATGTCATTTTCTTTTTTCCTCAAAATGTCAATGTCAAAATTTGGTTAGAGGAAAGCCTTGATTTTCGTGTCAGGAAAGGACTTACATCCAATAACCGGAGAGAGAAAATAGATGTCATTTTCTATTTTCTTGAAAATGTCAATGTCAAGATTTGGTTAGAGGAAAGCCATGATTTCCTTGTCAGGAAAGGACTTACATCCAATAACCGGAGAGAGAAAATAGATGTCATTTTCTATTTTCCTCAAAATGTCAATGTCAATATTTTGTTAGAGGAAAGCCATGATTTCCGTGTCAGGAAAGGACTTACATCCAATAATCGGAGAGAGAAAATAGATGTCATTTTCTATTTTCCTCAAAATGTCAATGTTAAGATTTGGTTAGAGGAAAGCCATGATTTCCGTGTCAGGAAAGGACTTACATTGAATAACTGGAGAAAGAAAATAGATGTCATTTTCTATTTTCCTCAAAATGTCAATGTCAATATTTGGTTAGAGGAAAGCCATGATTTCCGTGTAAGGAAAGGACTTACATCCAATAACCAGAGAGAGAAAATAGATGTCATTTTCTATTTTTCTCAAAATGTTAATGTCAAGATTTGGTTAGAGGAAAACCGTGATTTTCGTGTCAGAAAAAGACTTACATCATATAACTAGAGAGAAAAATTAGATGTCATTTTCTATTTTCCTCAAAATATCAATGTCAAGATTTGGTTTGAGGAAAGCCATAATTTTCGTGTCAGGAAAGGACTTACATCCAATAACCGGAGAGAGAAAATAGATGTCATTTTCTATTTTTCTCAAAATGTCAATGTCAAGATTAGGTTAGAGGAAAGCCATGATTTCCGTGTCAGGAATGGACTTACATCTAATAACCAGAGAGAGAAAATAGATGTCATTTTCTATTTTCCACAAAATCTCAATGCCAAGATTTGGTTAGAGGAAAGCCATGATTTCCGTGTCAGGAAAGGACTTATATCCAATAACCAGAGAGAGAAAATAGATGTCATTTTCTATTTTCCTCAAAATGTCAATGTCAAGATTTGGTTAGAGGAAAGCCATGATTTCCGTGTCAGGAAAGGACTAACATCCAATAACCGCGGAGAGAAAATAGATGTCATTTTCTATTTTCCTCAAAATGTCAATGTCATGATTTGGTTAGAGAAAAGCCATGATTTTCGTGTCAGGAAAGGACTTACTTCCAATAACCGGAGAGAGAAAATAAATGTCATTTTCTGTTTTCCTCAAAATGTCAATGTCAAGATTTGGTTAGAGGAAAGCCATGATTTCCGTGTCAAGAAAGGACTTACATCCAATAACCAGAGAGAGAAAATAAATGTCATTTTCTATTTTCCTCAAATTGTCAATGTCAAGATTTTGTTAGAGGAAAGCCATGATTTCCGTGTCAGGAAAGGACTTACATCCAATAACCAGAGAGAGAAAATAGATGTCATTTTCTATTTTCCTCAAAATGTCAATTTCGAGATTTGGTTAGAGGAAAGCGATGATTTCCGTGTCAGGAAAGGACTTACATCCAATAACCGGAGAGAGAAAATAGATGTCATTTTCTATTTTCCTCAAAATGTCAATGTCATGATTTGGTTAGAGGAAAGCCATGATTTCCGTGTCAGGAAAGGACTTACATCTAATAACCGGAGAGAGAAAATAAATGTCATTTTCTATTTTCCTCAAAATGTCAATGTCAAGATTTGGTTAGAGGAAAGTCATGATTTCGGTGTCAGGAAAGGACTTACATCCAATAACCGAAGAGAGAAAATAGATGTCATTTTCTATTTTCCTCAAAATGTCAATGTCAAGATTTGGTTAGAGGAAAGCCATGATTTCTGTGTCAGGAAAGGACTTACATCCAATAAATAACCAGAGAGAGAAAATAGATGTCCTTTTCTATTTTCCTCAAAATGTCATTGTCAAGATTTGGTTAGAGGAAAGTCATGATTTCCGTGTCAGGAAAGGACTTACATCCAATAACAGGAGAGAGTGGTGAACTCACTAATATTTTTGGTGGGAATATCCGCTAGGGTTTTGACCTATAAAGGTAATTTAATATTTAACTGTGCAGTGTCGAATGACATGATTAATTAAAATGAAAATTAAATTAAAGTCTTAAAATGACAAAATTAATCAAATAATTGATCTGAAAATTATTTTGATTAATTAATTGGCTAATGAATTAATTTTAATTTTTAATTAATGACATAATTAATTAAAATGAAAAATTAAATTCAAAAGCCATAAAATCTACCAAAATCCACAAATTGATTAAAAATAATGAATTAATCAAATAATTAATTTCAAAATTATATTTAATTAATTAATTTACTAATAATTTAATTTTCATGTTTTAATTAATGACATAATTAATTAAAGTGCCAATTAAATTGAAAATCTGAAAAGAGACAAAAATCAATTTTAATGATATGGATATTAATCAAATAATTAATTTGGAATTATTTCAAATTAATTATTGATTAATAAAATAATTTCCAATATTTAATTAATGACAATTAATTAAATGTGGAAATTAAAATGAAGAGGGCATTAAATGGAATTTTAAAACCTATGACATATGGTTTCTAAAAATTCTAAAACTCTTTTATGACATTACATGACCTCATATAGGTTAGACACAACCCATATGACTCATTAAAGAGAAAACAAACCATGAATCACTCACATTTAACCATGGTAAAAGGCCATCATGACATAAAAATGAGGTGGCAAAACTACTATGATAATTTAAAGTGTGGGTGTCTTTATGCTTAGTGAGGTTAGTTTAGCCACCTCCTAGCCACCCAATCATTGAGGAGACAAAGTTTTAACCATCCTTCGCACCATGGTTAAGCTCATCATAACATTCATGAAAAATATTAAAGAGGGGCTAATGTGTCACCACCTCATGAAGCAGTAAATGAGGTGTGCAAGGGAGGAGGTCCTGACCATTTGAGTCACCATGAACCTCCCATAGCCAATGAAATGGAAACAAAGAGGTTAAAATCTATCAACACAAAATTTAGCCAAAATTGCCATGAAATGTGCACTTGCTTAAGTGGCCAATGCAATGGAGGAAGAAGAGGTGAAACGTTTTACATGGGGAGGTTATGCTATATTTTAACCATAATTTGATCAAATCCAAGCTATCCAAGGTTAATCCATAGCCATTCATGGCTATAAAGCCACCCCAGCAATAAAAATACCAGAGGAAGAATGATCCCATAGAAACATAAATTTTGCCAAATCCCTTGGCTCTGACACAAAAATCTTCGCAGGTTCTCAATGACATTCGATCAGAGCCGAGCAGGCCCGATCAAACTGATTTGGCCAATGTCAAATCAGCCCAAACTATTTATTTTGCCAAAAATTGCTCCCCGAAATTGCTTCTGAAAACCAAATTGAAGTGAGGATCTTCTTTAAGTCTGAAAGTGACATAGGCGTCGAAGCTCGACGAGCTTGTGGCTAAGGTATGGATTTATTTTCTCGAAAATATTTCATATATTCAAAATATCATGGGTTAAACTAGCCGAGGAAATGTATCATCACCTATAGATACATTATCGTCCGGATGATTCCATGGGATTCGAAAAATCGCTTGATTTCATTGAGGAATGAGTGAATATTGAACTTTTGAAGTTTAACGGTTCGAAAATTTTTGAATTAAATGAAATGCTCCGCCGTCCGTTCTCGTGTTTGGAACGGACGGCGGCGCGCCGTGTTTACTATTCACGCACCATACCTTTGGATCATCACCCGTTCGACGCGTATGAGGGCCCCGTGGCCGTCTTGGTTTTTCTGGGTTAAATTAATTCGAAGAAAACCTTAAAAATTTGAAAATTCCATATCTTTTTATCAGAGGTCATAAAAAATAAAATAAAAATAACTCTGAAAGCTCTTGAAGAGAAGAAAATTATGAGACCAAAATTATAATTTTATTCTTATTATTTAATTTTTAATTAATAAAATACTCGTTGGAGTATTTAATTATTAAAAAAATTATTTACAAATCGAAAAAATATGAAATATTTAGGGAAGAACCTTTAAGTCCTTAGACACATCTTCTGATTTTCTAAGGCTAGGATACCTCTCTAGGATGTGATTTCGTAATCTCCATGATATTTTGTAATTATTTTAAAAAACGAAATTATAAAATTAGGAAAATCAAATTTTAAATACAAAATGATTGAAACCTTAGGATAACAGACAACAATCACAAAACAACTGCTCTCAAGTCATCAAATCAATCTAAAAGACATTTTGAAACAAGGTTAAGATTTATTAATTTTAAATTGTAATTTAAAACCTCCTCTTCATATTTAATCCATCTCATCATGGATTAAGCAAGTAGTAGTCAAACTTAAATGAACTCAGGCTCAGTGATAATTAGGTTTAAAGGCAAGCTTAAACCTAGTTAAACCATAACCTTTGGGTTTAACACAAAAATCAAAAACCTTTTAATTAAGTTTAAGGACATATTAAACTTAATTAATCAAAATCGAATCTTTTAATTAAGTTTAAGGACATTAAAAGCCAATTAACCAAAATCAACTTTTAATTAAGTCTAGGACATATTAGACTTAATGAATTCAAAATCAAAACCCTTTAATTAAGTTTAAGGACATATTAAACATAATTTAATCAAAATCAACCTTTTAATTAAGTTTCGGGACATATTAAATATAATTAAAATCAAAACCTTTAATTAAGTTGAAGGACATATTAAACTTAATTAACAGCAAACCTTTTAATTAAGTTTATGGACATATTAAACTTAATTAGCAAAATAAAACCTTTAATTAAGTTTAAGGACATATTAGACTTAAATAAATAAAAACAAAACCTTTAAATTAAAGTTTAAGGACATATTAGACTTAATTAATCAAAAATAAAACCTTTAATTAAGTTTAAGGACATATTATACTTTATTAATCGAAATCGAAACTTTTTAATTATGTTTAAGGACATATTAAACTTAATTAACCAAAATCGAGCCTTTAATTAAGTTTAAGGACATATTAAACTTAATTAATCGAAAATGACCCTTTAATTATGTCTTATTAAACTTAATTAACTCATTGAACCTTCGGGTTTAATTAAAATCGAAATATTTAATTAAGTTTAGGACATATTAAACTTAATTAACCCGATAAACAACTAAATTAGGTTTAATACAAAACAAAACCTTTAATTAAGTTTAGAACATATTAAACTTAACTAACCTCATACACATTATATTTAAGGCAAGCATAAACACAAGTGAGTCCTAACCGAATTAGGCACAGGTAAACCGACCTTAGCCCAACTTCAAGGTTAATCGAACTAAACCTAATTGATCTGGCAAGTGGGCAATTAAACCATTGTATAACTAACGAGTTTTAATCGAACTGAAACCTGAGTGAGTCAACATTAGACTGGTTAGCCAATTAAACTATGCTTATTTAAGGTTTAATCGAACTAAACCCTAATTAAGTCTAACTTTAATTTGAACCTAATTAAACCATTAAACGTAAATAAGGTTTAATCGAGCTAAACCACAATTAGGTCTAACGTTAGACTAATTAATGATTAAACAGCAAACAACTGAGTTTAATCGAACAAAACAAAAATAAACTTAACTTAGGTTAAACACAATATGAAGCAGTTACGACTTTAACTTAAGTTGACGCACGTGAAGTTAAAATTGACTAAGTGGAATTGACACAACTTGAACTGGCAAATCGAGCTGTCTTGGCAGGTTCGACCCGTATTGAACTTAAGTTAAACTTGAAATCAGGTTCGACTTTAACTTAATTGAGCTCGAATCCGAACGCCAAACCTTAATTAAGTACATCGCATTTAGACTTAATTAAATCATTAAACAACAATGTAAAGGTTTAAATAAAGCGCCGAACCATGATTAAATTAATTATTTAAAAGACTTAATATGCAATAATCACAAGTTAAATCAATTAGAATTAATTAAACTTAGCCTTGCTAAAAGGACTTAGATGGTCTATAATCGATTAAATTAATTTATTAGACTTAATTAACTTAGAATCTGTTGTAAGCTTAAAACTAAATTAATTATTTAATTAAACTAACAAGTTGAAGCAGGCGTGAACTTCGAGTTAATTGGTCAATCAACTTTAATTCAACTTAGGTTTTAACGAGACATGAACAGTTAATTCGATGTTATTGAATCTGGCTTTCAACCTTTTTTAGCAGTTGACGAGCATGAACTCGAGTTAATTAAAATTATCAAAGAACTGGTTTAATGGAGCGGCGAACTCAAGTTAATTAAACGAGTTGAAGCGAGATATAAAGACGAGTTAATTGATCAATATTGAATCTAACTTCAACCTTTTAACTTAAGTTAGAACAACGTGAACCGAGTTAATTAGATTGATCAACATTAAATTGACTTAGGTTCGGCCATTACGCAAGCGAGTTAATTGATCAATATTGAATCACAACTTCAACCTTTTTTAACCCAAGTTCAGACATACATGAACTCGAGTTAATTAGATTAAATCAGCATTGAATTTAACTTAGGATTCGACGGACTTATGAACTTCGAGTTAATTAAATTAATTATTGAATCGCTTTAATAATACAGCAAGTTTAAAAAGACATGAACTAAAGTTAAATAAATTGATCAATATTGAAATTAAATTAGGTTAATGAGACAAGAACTGATTAGTGTCGATATTGAATCTAACATTAAGCTTTTAACATAAATTCGAAGCAAACTCGAGTTAATGCAATCGTATTAACTTAAGCGGACATGAACTTAAGTTAATTGACTTGAATCTTGACAGACATGAACTTCGATATTTAATTTAAACTTAAGTCAAGGCATAAATTAAACATTCGAGCAAAATCAATATAAGCGACATAAATTCGACATTCAGGCAAAATCAACCTCATGACATGAATTAGAGCATTTCAATAAAAATCGAGCATGCTTTTCTGGTCAGCATTCAAACGAAAATAAATTGACATTTCAAACTAAAATCGACATAAATTTATCATTCAAGCATTCCATTGACAAAATCGGCAAAAAATCGGCATTTAAAACATAATCGTGAATTTGACACTATCGACATAAATTTGATATTACGAACCTAAATCGACATAATTGACATAAATTTGACGACAAAGTTTTAACATAAAATTGGCATTTTAAATGCAAATTTGACAAACAACGATATCAATCTAAATATTTGAAAGCATTAAGCGACATTCGAGATCGTAAATCGAAACATCTGAAATTTTGGTGTATTGAATGTGACACTTTGTTACGACGATGTTTTCTTTGCGGGATGAAGACAAATTTCGTTTAGATTTCCTTTGCATGTTATAGAATTGTCTTAACTCTGTTTTACAACACAACGTGCAGATGAACAATGAAAAAACCAAAACTTTTAGAGTTGTATGGCTAAAACTTTCAATAACAATACATCAACTGTGTTAATGGTAAACTTTTTTAGGTTAGCCTGGCTTCAAAAACTTTTCGGCAAAACAACGATATTGACAACAATGACAAAACCAAAACTTTTAGGTTATCACGAAAACCTAAAACTTCAATAGTAACGACGTTGACAACGATGACGAGCGAAAACTTTTAGGTTGGCAAAACTTAAAAAAACTTCGACGAACAACGTTACGGGACGAACGATAATGAAAATCCAAAACTTTTAGGTTAGCCACATAACCTAAAACTTAAAACAAACAAAACAACATGACATGAAAATGACATAACACAATAGCGTTGGGATTGATAGTAGATGCATTCCTTTTTAAAAGCAATTTCGAGCTTAGTGATCAACATTAATCGAAGTTTTCTTAGACAACTATAAATTTATGCAGATATGATGCTTATAGAAGCTTGTATAGGAGAATAAAGAACCGATGATAGAATCTCTAGTTGACACTTCACGATCTTCTTTATATAGTAACTGCAGGATATGTAGTAGGATCTTCTTTATAAGGATTATCACAAAACATCTTCTTTTCTTGTTTATATTAGCCACTAAATTTCTTTGATTCCTTTATAGGATTCATAGAAATAAGGTGAAACAATATCGAAAACGAGTGGCGGCTACGTAACATGGACATGAGAATTGACGGCGACGACATCCGGCGACCTTTATCCGCTCGCCATCGGTTACTCACATAAAATAAGCTTATTGCAAAATGAGAATTCAAGTTATTAACGTTAATAAATAGATTACCATTAATAGTATGAGAACAAGTAAATTTTGATAATATTACGAAACTAATTGAAAAAAGCTAGGGCATCAGCGTAATACGGAATGATGTTTCATACAACATGGGTGAAATACGAACATAAAAGAGAGACGGTGAATCTAAACAGGAAGTAAGAGAGAAAAAATCTAGAAAATTCTCTTAAAAGTGAAGTTTAAAAATTTTCCTAGTTAAATAATTTCCGAAATAAAGCCATTTAGCAAGGACTCCGTACTTATAACTGAATCACCAGAGCATCGGCATTCCCGAAAAGGAAACTGCGAAAGCCACAGGGCAGAGGGTGTAGATAAAGTTATTCATGTGCAAGTTCTAACAATCCTTAGTGTACTTTATAAGAAAAAATAGAAATGGTTTATCATCATAACAAGACCTCATCGAAAATGAGATCGACGGGGCGAACGATGCTTCTCGATTGGAGGATACTTTACTTCCAGTCGGAATCGGACGACGAATTAAGTAGTAGAGAGCATTTTCTTTTCCCTCATCATTGACACGGCTAAGTAGGGCTCCCGAGGAGTCGTACGAGAGGCTGCGGTATAAAGTATCGACAATCGCAGGCCAGGTGCTAAGACGGGGAGGTGTCATTAAGTATTGCTTAATGTCCTTGAAGGCCCTTTGGCATTTCTCTTCCCAAACGAATTTGGCGTCCTTTTTAACTAATGCCGAGAAGGGCTGACACCAACTTGACAAGTTCGAAATAAAGCATCGAAGATATGCCAGCTTCCCTTGAAAGGATCGTAGCTGTTTTAAGGTTTTGGGAGGCGGCATCTCCAAGATAGCTTTAATCTTTTCCGGATCAATTTCGATTTCGCGATGTCGGACAACAAATTCTAAGAATTTCCAGGAGGTGACAGCAAAGGCACATTTTAAGGGATTCATCTTAAGGTTGTATTGCCTTAGTCGCTCGACTTGATTCTCGAATCATACGGTGATCTTCCTTCAAATTGCTTTTGATGACCACATCATCCACGTAGCACTCGACTTAGTTGTGAATGAGATCATCAAAAATCTTTGTTATCGCTCTTTGGTATGTTGCTCCTGCGTTCTTTAGTCCGAATGACATTATTGTGTAGCAATACACTCTGATCGGTGTTCTGAATGTCGTATGCTTTTCGTCTTCTGATGCCATATTTATCTGGTTGTATCCTGATGATCCATCCATGAATGAAAATATTTCATGTTTTGAAGTGATGTCGATCATCGAGTTACGGGATTGGTAGTGGAAATTCATCCTTTGGACATGCTTTATTTAAATCCACGAGTTACGCAGATTACGATGCGACCATTTTCTTTCTAGTGGTACCACGTTAGGTAATCAAAGTAGGTGTATTGTTCTTCGCGGACAAATTTAGCGTTAATTGGCTTCTTAACTTCGGTTATTACTTGTTGCTCGATTTCTAGACGTATTCTTCGGAAGCTTGTCCGACTGGAATAGAAGTAGTGCCTGCTAACTTGTGACTGCAGACATACGGAGCTAATCTTGGCATTTCGACGACAACTCGAAGCAAAACAGGTCCTTGAATTCCATTAATAGCTTGATCATTTCCTCATAATCTTCTTTTTTGAGTAAGGAGCTAACAAAGGTTGGCTCTGAGGCTCTTCGCGATTACCTAAGTTAACTTCCGTAACTCATCTTGTCAGAATTTGATTTCTTCTTGAGCTGCGTGGAGCATCTCGAATTTGTAGATCTTGAGATCTTCCGTAGTTTCTAAGCACTCTTCATTAGGTTTGCGAGTGATGACTCAAGCAAAATTCCATATCGTCAATTGAACCTATTATGCAGAATCAGAGACCATGTTTTGAATTGGGAGGTCGGCAGGCTTTGTTCCATTAGTCTTTCGAAATGTCGTGGTGACCACTTTGTCATTTGTCGAGGTAGGACCTCTGCGTTGAATTAAATTTTGAACACGGGGAGAGTACCACTCAAAAGGTAATTCCATTAATTTGGAAGAAGTGACATCTTAGATTGTACACCCTTTTCATTATTGGAAGAAGAAGTACCGCGGTAAAATTTGATTGGTTGTAGCACCACCGCCATGCACTTCCTTGACCACCATACCCTCGATCTTATTAGGCTTGGATCGTGGTTAGGGCCGTAGTGTGTAAATGGTAGTTAATCTTCTCGTACATTGATTTATATTCTTCATTCTTTTCATCTTCGAGGAGATCTTGAATTGTGGTTTCTTACGGTTTATTGTAGTTTGCTTCTTTCTTGATTTCTTCTTCTTCCTCGAGTTGTTCTCCCGATCCGACGTTGATGAAGGGTTTCTTCGATCCGATCGTCCCAGCGTCTCTTCCACGACCTCGTCCCGGCCTCGACCTCGAATGCGGGTTCTAGAGAGCCTTCACCATCTCACTCGCAAGGGAGTGGTGAGTGGCTAGCCAGGCTCAGAACTTTAGGTTCTTCATCGTCTCGAATTTCTTTTGCTTCGTTGGGCATGGTATTTACGAGAAGATTGTTTTCTTTGGAGGCGCGTAGTAGGCTGCATCTTCATGAATTCTAATTTGATGTACGGAGAAAGGTTGCAAGTCACCTTTAATGCTAACGTTCTCCTCATCGTAGTATTTTATGCGCCTGTTATGCGAGACGACGGTACCATCGCGTTCTCATGTATCCACGGTCGGCCCGATAGTGCGTTGAATGATGTTTCGGAATCAATTATATGGAATTTTGTGGTTGTCTTTACTAAATCACTTGTTCTTCATCAGCGGCGTTATTGAGTCAGAGGGCTCTTTCTCTCCTTTACGGTTGAATTCTCTTAGTAACATCTTGTCGACCCGAGCTCGCGACATCGATTTCAAAGTATGCTAGCGTCCAGAAGATTCATTATGTTGATTGGCGCTCTGGAACCACCAATACTGCGGAGGCGTAACCTTCCGATTGTAGTAGAAATGTCCGACGGGTCGGTTGTGATCGTAGTCTCAAGTAGTAGATCCACTGTCAGTGAAGGTAACACCTCGGCATGTTCCTTTAACCGAAGCAAACCTCGTCTAAGGAATCTCAGGCCATCGTAAGCTAAACAAATCTCTGGATCAAGTAAGGCCTTGATCAGAGCTTCCCTTATCTCTTTTGATAAGATGAGAGCGTCGTAGATACTTAGTTTGGCTGGTAGTTTCCTATGATGGGCTAGCACGTTATAGTCCACTTTATTACCATGTGTTCCAATTTCTTCCCCGATAGGCGATTCTTACTGCTGGGGTTGATTCTTCTGAACAACCACATGCTTTCCTTTGTCTTTTGGACCCATTCTCGGAGGTAGAACCCTTCCGCTCCTTAAGTTAACTTCGTGATTTCTTCGAATACGTGCGTGGAGTTTCTACGGTGTCTCCTTTTGAATCGACATGACGAGTTCTTCCGGAGTCGCTTCGGAATACGAAAGCTCTAACTCTATTGTGATTGGAGCTCCTCGAAATTCACAAACAGATTCATTGCTTCTTGAACTTTGGCAGCCTTCTTGGTGAATGTCTTCTTTGTCATCGTGATTGTCGAGGTTGTGTATGATTTGAGAATTGTTTTTTGTATCGGAATCGAGATCCAGATTAGATTGGTTGTCGTTAGTTGCGTAATCGTTAGAAACAGTCAAAACGTAGCCAATGCCATAACTCTTATCATTATATGATCCCGCCGGAGTGAGCAAATAATCATACAAAGTCAGAGGTTCGAGGAATTTTTCCCCCGAATAGGAAACAACCATCCTAGGATAAGCAGCCCCTAGTCTAGCCTTAAGAGCCTCGATCTTTTCTTCTTCTACGATCTCCTTCTTTTCTATGATCATTTCTTCCTGGGGTGGCTCTTCAATCGCAAGTGATAGCGCCGGCTTGACAGGTTTCGAACTTTGAATTGAAGCACGTACCGAAGTGGTTTGGATGCGATCCAAAATTTTCTTTGATGACTTCGTCCAAGCGGTACTCCATCCATCATTCGTCGTGTAGGGATCTATAGGAACAATAAGATCCGTTGAAATAACATTGACGGAACCGCCTTTCTGAGGTTCCATCATGTATTCCTTCGGAATCGTTATGTTCCCTTTTTGGAGATTGTCGTAGAGCCAAGTCTTGAAGGTAATGCAATTCTCTATCTTGTGCCCAAGCATCCGGTGGTAAGGGCAATAGATGGGATGGTCTCTCTTATTGACTTCTTCTGTCTTCCTGGGTTGTGCCAGTTAAAAATCCGGAGTCTTCATCAAACTGCGGAACATCTTTGGCACTACCTCATTCTTGAACGGATATTCTCTACTTATAAGCTCCTTTAATGTGCGCTAGCGGCGAGGCGGTTGCTCATGTTTTTGAGTTGGCTGATAACCGGGTCGAGGTTGTTGGTAGTTCTGCTGAGGGTTCTTGATAGTGGGCTACGGTTGCTCTCATTTGTATTTGCATTGGTACGCTTGCCCTTATCGGCTTCCGCGACGATCCCGGATTTCTTTTCAAATGTCTTCACAGGCTTCTGTTTGTCTGTCTTGTCGATGAAACTTAGTTGTTTCGCTTCCTCTTGCAAGCTTCCGGCCTTGCTTAACAACTTCTCAAAAGTCTTAATCGTAAATCCCTTATGGAGAAGTGCTATCGGGCCATGAATTCTTTTAAGCAAGATACCGACTGCATGCTGCTCTTGTAGCTGTGACTCACACTTCATGCTTAGATTCCTCCATCGAAGTATATAGTCCACTAAAGTTTCATTCGGTTTATGTTTCTCCATCACTAAATCACCGATGGTGATATGGTGTTGAGCTCCGACAAACCGTTTCACGAAGAGGTTCTCTAATTCTGAAAATGTCTTTACCGAACCGTTCGGTAACTCTGCGTACCAATCGAAGGAGATCCCTGACAGGCTGCTGACGAACTGTCGAAAGAGTAAGGCGTCACTTCCACCGGTGTTGCAACAACTAGCGCGAAAATGTGCAACAAGCTGTCGAGGGTTTTCGATACCATCAAAAGTCTTGAACAGAGGTTGTACGAAGCCTTTTGGGTATTGTACTACACCAAATTCTTCGGGGTAAGGTCTACCCTTCTGAATAGATGCTCCGCTCTTAGACTGTGTTAAGGCTTCTCACACCTGTTGTTCTACCATGCTCTTGATGTCTTTCTCTGGAATCATATTCTGGGTAGAATCTTTCTTCGGCTGATCATCTCCGTTAACGGATGTAATCTCTTTTCCTCCGTCTGTAATATGAATAACTTCTAGAGGCGTTTCTCTTGGGGGTTGAACCTGACTCTGAAGAGTGGCTAGGGCTGCGACCATCTCTTCCATCCTTTTTGCCATTTGAGAGATTGTATCATCTTTTTCTCGAAGTTGTGCTCTTAATATTTACGGTTCATCTCTTTCCGCAGTTGTCGGAGCACCTTGCGAAGGCGACGATGCTCGTGTCTCAGCCATGTTGATCTCCACATATTCGTCATCCATGAATTCCGACGAATCGACGTCATCTCCAAACTTTTGTTCTCTTTCTCTTGCTAATCATTGAATGTCGGTTCTTAGCTTTTCCATAGCGTCCTCCAATGGTCTTTTTCGTTCAGTTTCGTAGTTATCATGTGATGGCTGTTAGATTTCCTTCTCGGGAGTCCCCTTCATCGCAGTGGCGCTCTCTTCGGAGTCAAGTCTCCTGACGAGACTTTCCTTTTCAGGTCATTGTTTCAGTCTTAATTGGCCAGTAGTAGGACGTCATACCATCCTTCTAGCGGCGAAGGCTGGGACCGGATGGTGCAGTCGGCGAATGCCTTGGAAAGTGGTATCCTCCACGATCTGTAAGCACTGAAACAACAACGAGGTGGACTAGCTTTCATCTTCTTATTCGGCTTTTACGTGGCGCTAACGGGTTACTACTCGAGGCCCGAGATGGGATTTGGTCGGCACCCGCCCTATCCTTCTTAAAATCTACGATACGGGACATTTCTCTTTCTTTGCTAACTTCTCTATCACAGTCTGCAGTCGAGCAAATGGTGTAATCCTAGCCCTTTCCTTTCGGTTGTTGCTATAGTATGCGGGTTGAGGTAAAGTAGAAGAAATCTTGCGGACATTTTCCTCGTCAGCTGTGGTAGAGAGGGGATGCAATCTACTTCCTTCCAAAAGCGGTGTATACTCAGGCAATGGTATGCACTCAAACAATGGTGTGTACTCAGGGATCTCTTCTAAGAAAGCGACTTCGGCGGCTACGGCCTTTCGGCGATCTTTCTACGTCTGTTTCTCCTCTGAGTCCGTGTTAGGGGTGGAACCCTTGAGCTGGACCCAATTTTGAAAACAGAAGGTCTCGCAGGGAGATATGTACCCTCCACAGTAACAGGCTTATTACAAACTTGGACTTCCTTCCCATTTAGTTTAGCGGGAGCCGGGGTAGGTGCAGAGACGACTAGACCTGTGGGGGTAGAGACAACGAGTCCTCCTACAAACGAGTAGTATTCCTCTCGAGTGGAACCCTTTGCGGGGAGGGAACTCTTGAGCTGACTTCAGGTTGAATTCAATCACGGGCTCTTCAGTTTCTGACATTTTGTCCATTAGTGTGAAGAGAGTGAAGTCAGCGATCTTGACATCTGTGTTGCCAAATCCTTGCCCAAAATGGATGATCCCATTGTCGGGCAGTTCATCCTTGTAAACAGCGAAGTCCAGTCCATTGGTGAAGGAGAAGATTAACTTTGGGGCATCCATTTTCTGCAAGGCAGATTCCGATGTCAGTCCCGAATTATACTTCCTTTCGTCGTAAAGTTTAGGACAAAAAAAAAGAAAAAGTCCGAACACATTTTCGTTCATGTTAGTGCATTTGTGATTTATAGAAGAGGTTTTTTATTAGGTAGTTCGTTTGTTAGAAACAAAACGATTAAAGAAAAAAAGTTATAAAAATGGTAAAGGGCCCTATTTAGAATTGAGAGGGAAGAGAAAGTCTCATGCAAGACTTCCCGACTTGAAGGACCGCTTCTAAACTGACACCTACTGGGGGTCCACCCCACCTCAGAATAGAGGTAAAAGGATCTCAGAACCTCTCTATTTAGGGGTGTCTAAACAGTGGCACCTAAACCCGAGAGGAGCTGGCTATACCCATTCAAGACAGAAATGAACGGTGTATGTCAACGGAGAGAATAGTAGTTTGGTCCACTAGGGGCATGGACTCACTTCCGATTTATGAAAGAAAAACCACCTAATCAAAATGGAGAGAAGAACTAGTCCCTAGCGGAGTCGCCAGAAATTGTCGGCATATTTTAGGTTGTGTATTCTGAAAAGGGGGTCACCTACAGAAATTGTCGGCAAATTATCATATTTTAAATTTAATTTAAATATATATATATAGTTTAAAAGATAACATTTGATTTTGAAAGTAATTTTAAGTTTAAAAGTTTTAACATATGAAATCAAATCGATCTCACATTCCAAATAGTTTATATAACCGTGTATCTATCCCGAAGAATAGACACACTGCTTGATGATGGGGCTCGATTAAATAAACTAGGAGATTTGTGACATCCGTTTGGTCTGCGAACCAATTTTATAAGCCGACAAGTTCCACTGCTTAATATAAAGGAATTAAGCAGGGTTTATATTACCTGGGTTCTTAAAGTTCCCTATAAAGGTAAGCCGCTATAGTTAATTACATCTTAAATGAAGTGAATCATTTAAGAAAACTCTCGATAATGATCAGTGGTTTTTCTCTCAAGAATTTCAAAGTTTAAGGTTTTCAAAGGATTGGATTTTTGAAATTTCAAAAGGGATTAGCTCAAATTTGGAACATTTATTTTTAAAAGTCCAAAGAAAGATAAGTAGGAGAAGCTGAGGATCCAAGAAGAATCTTGGCAACTTCCCACACTATCCTATGGTTTGGCTTCAATTTAGAAATTTACTTAATGTTTCTATCCTGCCAATTTTAATTAATTAGGACTTATATTTGCATGACGCAATCATGCAAATAGCCTCGAAGATGTGAGGGTTTATGTCGTGCCAAACGACTACCTCGGAGTCCTAAGACCGGTTAGGGCTTAATTTACATAACATGATTATGCAAATGCCTAACAAAAAGTTGAGGATTTATGTTGCACTAAGCAAACTACCTCGAAATCCTATGGTTTTGGTTGTTAATTCTAGGAATGTTTAGGCGATGTAGAGTTGTTTTCTTGACGAAGATGGTCGTCTGCCTGCACGTGCTCAAGCTCCTTATTGTTGCAGAGGTTTAGTTTTAGAAGTCATAAATCAGGAGATGAGAGAAATGTTTTGGTTTAAAGAAAATCATAAAATCCAAGTGTTTTTAATGTTTTAATTAAAATAAATCTTAAAGTTGTCTAAACAAAACCAATTAAGATTCCACGGTTCTGTCATCTCGGCACCATTACTTTCATCGAATTCACTTAGTCCAGATGAATTTGCTAAACTCAACTGAATGAGTTCTACACTTTCATTTAGACTGGGAAATCCCATTAGCAACACGTGGGTTACATCATCCAAGGTATTCCCGATCATTCAACGAGACGTTTTAATTTAGTTGTAATTGTAGTTTTGTTGTTCTGTTTGTGATTAAATTTTGAGTTGTTTTATATTTTGAAATGTTGTGGCGGTGAATTTTATCTTGTAGTGACTTTTAATTTAGTTTTGGTTTCAGTTCTGGGACTGCCCTAAAGGTTTAGGTTTTCATGCAACAGTTATTTATCATGCAAGAAAAGTAAAGTACAGTGCATGTAAGTAAATTACAATAAAGTAAATTGCAACAAAGTAAAAGTGTACCTGGAGGGTCTTCCCGTCATCCCAAGCTGCACTTAAAACACATGTTGTGGCATTTAAATATTTCAACAAGTATCTAGGTCAAGCTAAGGGAGAGGTTTTGGTTGTCTACCAAAGTCCTAATCCATAGCTAGTCATCTCCTATGACGTCTAGGTTCTTGTGTTTTGGTTTAAGGATGATTTTCTTCATCGAAGAAGCAATTAAATTCAATTGTTCTTATAAACATCCTATCATATTGAGGAAGTGCTTAAGACGAGTCTTAAACATCTTTTCAATACCTGCAAGATTGTTTTAAGTCGAGAGAATTTAATTATACAAGTGAATTAATCATCAAGGGTTTAAGTTTTGTTCTCTTGCGTAGTGAACTAGGACATTTGAATATCCTATAAGTGAAGTAACACTTCACTTGATACCTCATTTAAGAGTTATAATAATAAGAGCTTTAAAAGGGCAAATCAACTTATTAAATATTTTAATGATTTAAACTTAATTATTTAATTTTAATTTTGACTTAATTATTAAAAAATTAGTTTAAGTTTGGAATAGTGTTCAAGTTATTTTAGATTTAGTTCTTAATGATTTCATTTAGGTTTATTGTTAAATGATTTTAATTTAATTTAATTCGATTTAATTTTAATTTAATTTAATTTAATTTTAATTTAATTTAATTTAATTTTAATTTAATTTGATTTGATTTGATTTTAATTTAATTTTATTTTCAATTTTAATTTAATTTAATTTAAATTTAAATTTTAATTTAATTTTAATTTAATTTAGTTTTAATTTTAATTTAATTTAATTTTAATTTTAATTATTAATTGAGATTATTCTTTTGATGATTTTTTTAATTGAAATTTAAGTATTATTGAAGTGATTTATTTAGGGATTTTTAAATTAAAGAATTAATATCCTCTTAATAATATCCACTACTTGAATAATTCAATTTATATTATTCTTCCAAAATTTCGATTAATTAATTAATTAAAGTTTTATTTTAATTATAGTTGAAATGGTTAGTAGGTTTCTACCCTTAATCATTTAAGTTTCAATCATCAAAAATCGAGTTTAAAATCAAATATTTTACCCTCCCCTTTTGATTAATCCTAAAATTTTAATTAAGGGTTGAAATTTTTAATTACCCTTTTGCCCTTGAAGCTTAATGATTCAATAACTCACTAAGTTAAGCTCAAATAAACTTGAAATTTTTATGTAACCTCACTTACATGTCAATTAAGACATTAGAGGAGAAAATGTGATTTTTTTTGTATTTAATTTATTTATGTAATTATTTTTTATGGAAAATAGGGGTTTTCAAGGAAAATTCAATAACATGACCGAGGAAATGCTTCTGTCCTTGAGAAAATTAAGGGATGTTCCTAATGACCAGAGGACCATTTGGACCAATTTTGGTGATTTTTTTGAATTATTTTTTATTTATTAGAATTATGTTTGAGTTTTTGAGTATTAATTAATTTTAAAATAAAATTAAAATTGAAAAAAAGGATTTTATATTTTTCTTAAATCTCTCTGACCTCAAGGAGTCTAGAGAAACAAATTTTATATTTTTCTAATTTTTCTTTTATTTATTGGAATTATTTTAGTGAAAAAAGGTTGAAAATTCATTTTTTAATATTAAAAATTACATTAAGCCTTTAATATTCAATATCTCACCCTAGGGACTTAGGAAAAATATTTGGCTTGTTCCTAAATGATTAGGAGTTAAAATGTGACATTTTGGTGATTTTAAATATTTTTATGATTTTATTATTTTTTAATTATTAAAAATATTAAAATAATGATAAAAATCAATTTTTTTAGAAAATTACAATTTTAATTTTCCAAAGTTTCGCTGATATCAGAGAAGTTCCAAAACCATTTTTGTGAATTTTTGAAAAGTATTTTGTGAGTTATGAATTTTGAAAGTTTAATTTTACTTATGAGGCTTAATCGACCCATTTGGTGGATCGAATCGAGTCAGATTAGTTTCAAATTTTTATGTGAGACTCTCCTAACCCTAAAGGACAGTGGAGAATTATTTTCAAGTCAATTTGATGTATAGTTAACCCTAATTAATTAAAGTTCAATTTTGGGTGTTTAGGCCGATTAGGGTTGCTTCCATGTGAATTAACTCAAAACTTATTTTTCTTGGGTTCCTCGCGGTCATAAGAAACATCACCAAATTTTCCTAGAATTTATTTCTTAACATGCTAATTATTGGAATTAAAATACTCAAAATTGTATCATGAACTTGGAAAATCAATAACTTCTCATAGGGATGGCCTCTGACATTAGAAAATTTAGGGAATGTTCCCAGGTTCAGAGGCTTCAAAAGCCCTATGGTCTCATGCCATGGTGAATTTCCTATATGCATGGAGAATTGAAATAGTGCAGAGAGTAAATAAATTATTAAAAATAAAATACTTAATGAAATAACCTGATTTCTTTTCCACATTATTCTCTTCTGTTCACTGAGCAAGAGGGTATTTTTATTTTATTTTTAGTATTTTTCTACACAAAGTTATGAATTTTTGAAGTTCTGGATATTTAATAAATAAAAAAATACCCTAATTTCCTACTTAACCACGCGGCGCCGCGTCGACCTTAGCGAGATCCGAAAGGCCACGCAGCGTCTCACGGTTCGGCGCCGCCATCTGAGTCAGCTGCCACGGGGCCCGCGGTTCACGTACCGTCTCCTGGTCCGACACCATCTGAGCCGTCCGCTCGATACACGCACGATCCAATGGCTCCCAGTCATCATCTACGACTCGTGTGAACCCGTGACCGTCCACACTAAAACCCTAAGATCTCACTCAATTCTCAATGGATTTTCATGTTCTTATGCTTTATGGATTCATCTTGAAGAGACCAACACATCCATACGGTAAACATGCATTGAAATTGATTCATATCGAATGGAGAATCTCCAGAAGCTCAGGAGGAAGAGAGAGTTCATACCTTTGCTCAGAGAAGTGAAGCTTCGATCTGAGAGTTGTGTCACGTTCGATTGGGTCCAAGCAAGCTCCGGATGAAGTCCCTTGGCTCGGTGAATTGCCTAGGTACAAAAGTGACCACAGCTGATCACAAAGCTTGAAGGCTGGAGCAACTGGGTGGCCTGGAGAGGGGGCTTTCACTGGGGAACTTCTCCTCTTGGTCTGGTGAAGGTGTAGGATCAATCAATTTGGAGATTGGCTCAATGTAGTGAAGTGTCCTAGTTTTGGGTGGAATTTGGACTCTGAAATTGAGCTCTGTTAATGGGGATTAGGGCAAATGGACACTGGAGATCAATTGCTCTAAGTGTGGAGAGTGGTCTGGGACAATTTTGGCAGAGTTTCAGTAGGTTTGTTTTCAGCACCACTTCCATGGCCGAGAGAGGTGGGGTTTAAGTAGGAGTGGCTGGAGGGCCTCCCAGGGGGAGTTTGGGGTTGGGATCAGCTGCTCTTATGAGGAGAAGAACAGCCATGGTGGCCATTGGGCATGGGGCAACTCAGCAAGGGAGAATTTCAATGTTGGCTCACATGGGAGCTCTCGGGTGTGGTGTTTTCCGGTGATTCAGGAGGGCGCGGCCGAGCACGGGTCACCCTCCGGTTCGAGGTGAGTCGAGTATGGGGTTTTGTGTATTCAATTGGTAGTTGCCAAGTGTAAAGTGGTTGGATCAAAATGGAATGGGGGCATGGCTAATTTTGGCTCAATTTGGTCAACTCATATATTTGGGTTGGATTCACCTTCCCATGACTTGGTTTTAGGCTGGGGGAATGAGTTAGGTTAACAGTTCAAAGGTGGTGAGGTCCCTTTCTAAGAATATTTAAATTAGATTTGGGTTCAAGGGAGACATGATTAAGGCTAATGACTTTTAGGAATCATGGAAAGAGCCTCCCTCCTTTCCTATCTTGGGTATGGTGAGGTGTCCAAAGCCCCCATGGCTCCCATGTGGCTCATGCATGGCTTCATGGCTCACCTTTGGCTTGGAAGAAGCTAAGTCAACCTTCATGAGGAAGGGTTTTGTGATTTTTGGCATTTTGATGAGAATTGTCATGTGGCTAGAATTGGAATGGTTTGATGATAAATTAGGACTTTAGAAATGATTTTAAGTTGAATGTAAGATGAGGGAGAGTGTCATATGGACTTTAGGATGGGTTTGGGTTTTTTTTTTTTAAATTTTGGTAAAGGTGGGCTTTTAGAATGGTTTAAGGTAGTGGGCTTTCATGTTTCAAAATGGGCTTTTGGATGAAAATTTTGTAAAGGGCCATGTCAAATAAATGTTGGGTTTGGTTTAGGGATGTGTCATGAGTGATTTGAAGCAAGTTTGAGGTGATTTGGAATTGGATTGGGTCTAATTTGGGTCTCTTTGGTAATAGAGTCCAAATGGGTCTAAATGAGCTATCTTGGGCTAAAGTTGGGCTAATGTTGAAATTGATGTAAAATTAATGTTGGGAAATGTTTGTGGGGGTGTTACAAATAGGTTTCAACTTTGGTTGGGTTTTGTTTTTTGGATTTGGGCCCATTTGGGTTAGGTTTGGGTGTAGACCCATTTAAGGAATTTTGGGTTTGGGTTGAAATTGAGTAAGTTTTGGGTCCAAATTTTGAGTAAATCATGTTAGTCTTTTGTTTGTGGGGATGCTAGGAAGATTTTAGAAAAGATTTGGGTCAAATTGGGATTGAATTGGGTTGGTTTGAGCTAGATTTAGGTCATGGGTCAAAATTGGGCCTTAAGCTTTTAAAATGAAATTGGATTCAAATGCCAATTAATTTGGGCTTGAATTTGGTCTAGATTGATATTGGAGATATTGACTTGAAGTTTAGAATTGAATTGGACCAAAATTGAGACCAATTGGGGTGATTTTGTTTGACATTGGGTTCATTTGGGTTTAAAATGGGCTAAATTGGGGGTTTTGGTAAAACTGGGGTAAATTGACAAAATTGGCCCATGGTGTAGTTGGACAAAATGAAATTGGGAATATTTGGGATTTTCTGAAAGTTTCTGGGAATTTTTGGAATTTTTGTTTTTTTTGGGTCAAGAGGGGCATTTTGGTAATTTGGAGGGTATTGGGGGTATTTTTAGAAATTTTGGTATTTTTGGCTGGAGATGGTCAATTTGAGTGGGGGGAAATGTTTAGGATTGATTCGAGGACTTTTGGGCAATTTAGGTGATTTTGCGAATTTTGGGTAATTCTAAGGGCATTTGGTAGGTTTGATGGGTGTAGGGGTCCCGGGGGTTAAAAATTGAAATTTTAAAAAAAAAGAAGATTTATCAAATTTGAGTAAAGTGGAATCACTTTGGTTGAGCCATGAAGTCATATTAAGCCTATATGAGCCATGAGAGGACTCCTTGGAGGCATTCACTATGTTGTTCCTAACCTCTTAACCGGGGGCTTAGGGGTTAAGGTCCATCCATATGAATTACCTACATGAGTCGGGGAGTCGAAGTTGGGTATAGGTGTGGTTTTAGGATTTGGATTACGTGTGTGAGAGTGTAGAGTATGAGTGTAGTGAGTGTGTAAGTCGACCCTCACGCGGACCGAGCCACCTGGGGTAGTCTCAAGGCCGAAAGAGTCACATAGGGAACTCATCCTTTAAACCTTCACATTTGATTTCAACCCTGCTAGGTGATTAGGGGTCTACAATCAAGCTTGTAGGGTTTGCAGGGAGTCAAAAGGTGTTTAAACTTCTAAAGGGTGGGTTCCACTTCTAGTCCTCTAAGATAGTCAAAGGAAAAGCCTAAGGCTAGATCCTAAGTACTAAAGAGAGAAGCGAAGACCTCATCAAAAATGAGGTCAACAGGCTCTAATGGAGTCCTAGTTATCGATCCCACAGAGAAGTCAGAGATTATGAACTAATTATAGCAGTTGCAATTACTATCTACTATACAAAAATAAATAACACTTATACTAAACTCTACTACTAATTTTTGAATGGAAGATTGCAATTTAGAAAATTATTTCTCCCCTTGTTAAGAGAATTAAGTGGATAGACAATTAAATTAGTTAGAATTATATTGTGCAAAATAAGAGCATTCATATTCTTTACCCTTTGGTCTAGGCATAAAGAATATTGACTAATCCTATGCTTGGTTATTGAATCTGCGGCTAGGCTGGGAGGATACCGGCTCTCACTTCGGAGCTCCCACGTTCCCCCGCCTGAGGGCTTACATCTACACTTCAGCACCCAAACGATAGGACCAAATTGAAGATTTTAGTCTGTCACTCTAAAATATCCAATTCTACTCCCGATAAATAATATTTCCTTATATATTTGCACCCTCCTTTCAAGGATTTTGCTTTCCCTGAATTTGGATGTAATCTTTACTTTAATTGTGAAATCAACATATTTTAATAGTTCAATTGGTCAAATTGAAAGTAAATTAAGATTTAAGTAAAAAGATTATCACAATTTTTATTTAATATTTTAGGCACAACTAATTCAACTTTCCATTTCACAAAATCTCAAAAAAAAGGAGAAAGACAGAGAAGACTACTCAGAATGCATAGGAAGAATAACACAAAACTTAGATTTCCTATAAAATTAAAGTTATAAAAAATAATAAACAAAACTTATCTCGAATTTTCTCCCCAAGCAGACTCCTTGAAGTTCCTCTGACTCTTTCTTCTTGTACAACATACTCAACTAAACTCACTATTATACTCGCTAAAACACACTTACACACTAAAGACACTAATAAGACACTAAAAAAGGACATACCAAGGACACACACACGACCTAAAATCTTCTCTATTTAAAGAGAGATAAATATCTCCAATAGTTGCTTAAGCACCTCTTCAAAAAGCTTCCAGAATCAATGTATTTTGCTTGAACCAACCTTCTCGCCGTTGGCGGGCTTGCTGGCGCCGTTGGCGGGCTTGCTGGCGCCATCGGCGGGCTTCTAGAATATAGGCCAACTGCTCAGGCTCGCTGTCAGCGAGCTCGATCTCGCCGTCGGTGGGCTCCTTTATAATATATTTGAATGCTCTCGGGAAACACGCCGTCGATGGCCTATTCCTTGTCGTAGGCGGCCTAGTTCAATTTTTATCTTTTTTAGTCTTTTTGTTCAAGATTTGCTCCTTTTCTCATCTTTTTGCTCCGTTATCTATAAATCTTTATTTCTGCAATAAAACACAGAAAATACCTTTCTTTAAAGTGCAATATTAATATAAAATTGGTATGAATTTCTCAATACATTTTTCTCTGGTCACCTATATTACTTGAAACGATACGTATACTTGCGTAGTACCCCTAGTGTGCGATTTATATTTATTTATAAAAACTTTAATATTTAATTATCGTACATTAGCTGCTTAATCAGATTTGGGGTCAAGTTTGGCCATAATTTTATAAGCTATTTTACTTGCATAATTGCGGTCGGGTCAGTTAACCTAAATGTGCTTAGTTTTATCACAAAATATTATCCCTATGGGTTTTTATAATTTAAATAATTTAATAATTTAATAAATTATGGAGGTTGGTTTCATAATGCTAATTTGACTCCTATGTAATTTGAGGCCTTGATCATTTTTATTGGAGCTAGCTATTGTTGTAACTGGCCCAATGTTGCTTGTGTCGAATTTGGTTTGGTAACACATAGTGTCCAGTCATGGATGGTGTGCTGCAATTTTATGTTGATTTCATGGTCATATGTTGGAAAGGTCTTAAGTGAGACTAAGGATCAATTTTTGCAGGTATTCATTACCTTTAAAATGTTTTGATGTCATGGGGGTGTCCTAGGATCCATAGAGATATTCCTAGGATTTTGGGTTTCATGGGAGACCCAAGGCATGCCTTACTCTCTATTAGGCCAAAACCCTAAACCAAATCAACCAGGGGTTGAGAGTCTAGGCTTAATCTCATGAGGCCCAACTGAACATAGCCTTGGTTTGGGGTTCCATGTAGGTGAGTAGTTTCTTTAGTCATTTAACAAGGCTACTAGGGAAGAGAAAATGTCAAATCTTTAGTTCCCATAGGGAGTGGGAAGTCCCTCACAAAAGTGAGGTCAACAATCCCAAATCTTGAAATCTTAAAGGTTACTTATAAAAGTAATTTTATATTTTCTTTTGGATTCCCCCACCTAATTTTATAATAATGATTCCATATATTTTTTATTTTAAATCTCTATATCTTAAAATTCATAACAAGTATTCGATGTCGTATACTTAAATTGTCAATTAGAATGACCTTACAATATTTATATTCTCGAACATCACTTCTTCTCATAAGAATATAATCAATTATTTTTTATTAGATTCATTCTTATAAGTAATAATATACTCAACTCTTTTCTTGAATAAATTATTAGTAATAACAAAATCATATGCTAAAGTAAAATATTATAAGATTCTACCTTCTTCATTAATAACTATAAAATCATAGCCACTATGAATACATCTAAAAGCTTCTACCACTCTGCTGACATGTCCATTAAAATCTCCTCCAAAAAAAATTCTTTCAAGTTGCATTTTTTGTATTAATTCTCTTGGTCATTCCATAATTTTTCTTTAGAAGCTTTATCTAAACATATATCAAAAGCATAAGTAATTATAATAATAAAAATCATAGCATCAATATCAATATTAAGAGCTATAATTATATCTCCAATTCTATTAATTTTTATAACATTATCTTTCAAACTCTTATCTATATTACACGCACCTACACCACTTGTTGTGCAATCCTACATGAATACCGAAGTTTAAAACCTATGTTAGCAATATTCTTAGCCTCTTTTCCGACCCAATATTCAAGGATTTCATCTTATTTTTAGTTTCATGGATTAACATGTTTACCCGCATTGGTTCGAAATCTGAGAAGCCTTGCTTATTTGACACAGCATCCAGGCACCAGTGTAACAACACTTGCACACTTATCGCTAAATTCAAACTATTGCGTGTCGCTTCTAGGGATGCCCTAGAAATTACACGAGGATTAAAAGGATTTACATGAGGATTTTTTGATAAATATTTAACTCCCATTCGGCTACCTAAGGAAACATTTCACTTTTCACATTTGAGACTTGGGACCCAACAATGACAATGTTAAATGTTCTCCCTTATCTTAACTTGAGATCAAGCTCATTGAAAGTCATTTCTCGCATTTACTAATTTTAATGTATTCTTCTTCTCATTTCAACAGTAATAGTTTATTCTATCTCAAAATTATTTCAGATTTATAGTAGTCGATGATAATCTTAATAAACAAAGAAAGTGTTGAATCACAGACATGCTATTGTATATTACCCAAAGTTCGCTACGATTAAGATAAGTGGTGGTGCTTTTGCCAATAAAAGTATTGAGGGTCGAATTTCATTGGATAAAAATTTGTTGGGATAATGTCTTTTTTATTTTTTGAAGTAGATATATTATGAGAATTTCTCAAACCATGCTGTGCGAAAGATTTTTTTTATTTCGTTTTATCCACATCTCAGCACGTCCTAGAATTTTATTCTTTACAAAGCAATACTTCTTCCCTCAATACATCTTCGCTCCCTTCACTGCAAATAAAACTAGGGAAGCCGAAAATGGCCACGTAGTTCACTCATGTGGAGATAGTTAATCCCCGGAGCGATATCGATGAAAAAAAATATCATGCATAACAAGATAAGAAGAGATGTTGTGAATTCCAAGAGAAAGACAAGCAGAAGTACGAGTAGTAATGACTTTCATTTATGATGCTAGAGCTTATATTGGCAAATGTTAGTGATTTCCTGAGCCCTAACTTGAGTTCAAAAGCTGGAATCTCTCTCTATCATGACCCTAAAAATATACACTAGATTTTATCAGGAAAGATTATCAAATATAGGATAAACCTATCAAAGGTACCGAAACGGGTTCTTCATTTAAGAAACATTTATTATAGTTCTACCATTTTTATACGTGATAACCAGTGAAACTTTGAATGGTCTACCATTTCGCCTGCTAAATATAACAAGTTCTTAATATGCATTGATGTACATTAATGGTTAGTATACTCCCTGATAAAATTTTACATAAATAATGATACTAATAAGGACATGTGTTACAACTCACGTGTCATAATAAAATTTATGAAGTATAATTTTATTACAAGTTATGCCATGAAGCACTAAATTATTAACGTCAAAGTTTCATTTTAAATTCTACTTTCAAACAGTATATAGTTGGAAAAGACATCTCAGGAGGAGAATCCAATGTTTTTAACCTCATAAGCAATGAAGTTATCACAATTCTTTTTTACTTTGACAAATCTAGTAGTCAGGGCTAATATTTTTACCTTATTTAGATATGCCATATTGAAGTTCGTTGAAAGCTTCAAGAAAACAAAATCAATTATACCGAAAGCATAACTAACACAAAATTGAGTCAAGGGATAAGTTAATTGATGTTTACCCATCATGCCAAACATAAGAGCAACAGCAAATATTCAGAACTTATTTTTGTATTTTAACGTTTTGTATTGCAGTAAAGGTCAGATGTTATGCAATGAATGATTTGCCTATAAACGCATCCAAGGAAAATTATGTTTGTTAAAAAAAACCTAATTTTGTGATAAAGGAAAATATGAGAAAATTTTTATTTGGTATTAATCGTACAGTATGATTTGATATAAGTTTTGGTGATTATATATAGCAATTGTAATCAAATCAATCTAATTTATTAGTGCCTTCCATGGATCATATAATTCCACACCATCATTTTCATATTGTATGATGACTATAATGGCCATATGATATTCATGTTATGACTAATATCAAACAATAACATCATCTAGAGATTGCATGTTATGCCATTATTTCATCCAAGCTAACAAGTGGAATATCTTTTGAGTTTAGTCAAAAATATCAGTTACAATAGAACAATTTTAACACCTGTTAAAATCTATTACTTTACAAACCCTACTGTATGACAAGACCACGGGAGCATGAATCTCAGAGCAAATCATGAGGACATAACAAATAGGGTGGGTCTATAGTCAAAGTATACCAACATCACTCAGTAAACTAATTTAATTTATAGACAAGGAAAATCAATGCTAAAGCCATAGGGAGCGCCGTAGAACTCTACTAGGTCGTTCATCTAACAATGAGCCGATCAACATGGTGGTTGAATGAGAGATGGCCATAAAAATAACTGAAATAAAGATAAACATAAAGAAAACCTAATGAAAAATGGCCTACCACCAAGCGAACAAAAGGAACAAACTGGAGACTGTGGGGAAGTCATAGACAAGCTCGACTAAGGAATCTCCATATGACCCCCACATAGTTCGACCCTTCTGATACACCTAAAATATATAGTATTTTTATGCTTATTTTTATACCTATTTTTGATGATATTGCACTTTAATAGAAGTTATTTTTGTATTTTTCTTGCAGACATAATTAAAATGACTGATTATGATAAAAAGGAGCAAAAGAGGATCAACATTGAAGAAAAAAAGGGCTATGTGAAAATTGATCTTTGGCAGCTAAGCGCCTCATGGTTGGCGCATAGACGCGACAGTTTAAATATACGAATTAAATAAAATTTGGTGTCATTTTCAAGGGGTGTTTGAAGCAACTTTTGGTGATAACATCCTTAATTTATTTTGGGCGGTAGATTTGAATGAAGAGATGCATTCTTTGGTGGTTATATTGAATCTGGACATGATTTGAAGAGACACCAAAAAATCTTTTGGAGAATTATTAAAATGAAGATATGGAATCAGTTTAGAGTCTTCCAAGTCTTCTTCTTAGTTTTCTTTCACTCCTTCGTAGTCTTTTTAGAGTCTTCTTTTTTACTTTTTAGAGTTAGTTAGTTAAGTCCTTTTAGTTTAAGAGAGTTTTAAAGGAGAAAGGGGTTGGTGTGAAGCCTTCTTCTCACCAATTTTCTTTCATCCATTTATCTAGTTTGTATTGGAGTATAAAGTCAAAGTTGGAGTCAACAGAGTTGGGCGCCAACTTCTGTGGAGTCTTTTAGTGGAAAGTAAAATTTTAGAGGAACTTCCAGAGTCATGTGGAGAGGATTTTCAGATAAGTGTTTATCATTATTTTTTACATTTGATTTTTAAGTAAAACAAGTTGTGTTTTCACTATTATTTCTACTTTCAAATCAAGTTGTGTTTGAGTTTTGTCCATGAGTTCTGAGTAGTTTTCTTTATCTTTTTCCTTTTAAATGACGAAGTAATTAAATTATGGAAGGAAGTGTTTGAAGTAAATATGTTTAATGTTGGAAGAAATCATGATGATTTATTTCCTTGCACTTAATTTACATATTGATTTGACCAATCAAGATGTTAAAATTTGTTGTGAGATTATGTAAGATCCATTGCGGTATTGTCTCAATCAATAATTGGAAAGGATCACATGCAATTGTATGGATGAGAATTGTAGTCCATATAATTGAATACAAATAAATAGGGAGATATGTTTTTAATGGGGAGTAAAATTAGAGGACATTAGAGTGTTAGGCTAAAGCCATTTAATTTGGTTTGAGGTAAAAAAATTTGTTATGAGATGTTATCCCCTAGATGGAGAGAATAGAAGGAACTCTAAAGTGAGAGTTGCTATCTTCCCTGCCTAACCCATTTACAAAATTTTAAAGCTTCAAATTAACTAATTTTCATTATAGAACTAAGTAAGGGTAAATAATATAATTGCTCCTATTTGGCAAAACACATTTATATACTTCCAAAACAAAATTCCATAAATATTTCTGATTCATTAAAAGAGAGAAAAGATATTTTATTCTCATTGCTTTCATATCATTTAGTAGTCTTGTTAATCTTAGTTGCTTGCTAACCTTTTATTAAAAAAACATCAAAAACAATTTTCAAATTATCTATTTTAAAACATACTTTACAAAATCAATTTAAAAAGTAAAAAAGTTAATTATCGAATTTCTTTATATTTTTAGAAATTTCCCTGTGGGTTTGATATCTTGGGGCTTAATCAGAAATTCATATATTACATGATAAACGATACATATACTTGCATAGAATCCCTTATTATAAATAATTAAAGTTGATTTCTTATTTGCTTCGGGGTCAAGTTTTTGGCGGCGTTGCAGAGAAAGATATATTATCATTGAAAAGAAATATAAAGTAAAAAACGTAAGCATCAATATTCGGGGATCAAGTTTCTGGTGCCGTTGCTAGGGAAATTAATTAAAATTTCAATTAAAGAAGATTAAGAAAAATTAAAACTTTTACTTTTCGTTACTTTTGTTAGTGTGTTTTACTTTATATTATTTTATTTTTGTATGCGTAGTTCAAGTTTTGAAAGACTTATGCCTTACGATTCTAAATTAGAGAGAAATATTAGAAAAAAAAATAATTAAAAAATACTGAAAAAGATAAAAATATTCAAGAAATGGCGAATCAAGAAAATTAAAATGTTGACATCCATCAAGAATTCAAACCTTTAAGAGATTATGTTAATCCTACAGTGGATGAACTTCATGGTAGTATTCAAAACCTTGTTGGAGTTGCTAATTCATTTGAACTTAAACCTGTTATTATCCAGATGGTATGTAATAATCAGTTTGGGGATGCACCAACTAGAGATCCTAATTTACATCTTACCAAATTTCTAGAATTGTGTGCTACTTTTAAATATGATGGATTTTCTGATGATGACATTAGACCTAGACTTTTTCCTTTTTCACTGAGGGATAATGCTAAGATATGGTTAAATTCATTAGCACCTGGATCTATCAGAACATGGAGTGATTTAGCCCAAAAATTCCTTGCTAAATATTTTCCACCATCAAAGACTGTGAAGCTTAGAAATGATATCACATCTTTTTGTCTATTTGAAGGTGAATCTATATATGAAGCATGCGAACGATTTAAAGATGTCTTAATATAGTGTCCATATCATTCAATACCAGATTGGTTAATCATTTAGACTTTTTATTATGTATTAGTTGGATCTCTTAAATCTATTATCGATGCCTCTGCTGGTGGTTCATTAATGTCTAAACAGTTTGTTGATGCATATGCTTTAGTTGAAAAAATAGCTACAAATAATTTTCAATGGCATGTTGACCTAACCTTTGTGAGGATCATTTCAAAGTAAGTTTAAGGTAGGAATTATACCAATATTGAATTCCTAAATCTCACTGATGGTCACTAGACCTTAATGAGAGGGTAAAACCCTATAAATCCTTCTTTAATCCAATATGATTAAATCAGTAATGACAAACCCTTATTTAATCAATTATTGACCGAATAGGTCAATTTTTGAACAAAAAGTCAACTTTTGTCAAAATGGTCAATTTCTGACCCAATGACCAACTCATTGACCCAATATGTCAACTTTTGACTAAAAAGTTAAATTTGACCGAAATGATCAATTTATGACCCGATGACCACCCCATTAACCCAATAGGTCAACTTTTGACCAAAAAATCAACTTTGGTTAAAATGGTCAATTTCTAACCTAATGACCAACCTAATGACCAACCTATTGACACAATATGTCACTTTTTGACCAAAAAGTCACTTTTGGTCAAAATGGTCAATTTCTAAACTAATGACCATTGACCCAATAGGTCAACTTTTGATCAAAAAGTCAACTTTGGTGAACATTGTCAATTTCTGACCCAATGACCATCTCATTGACCCAATAGGCCAACTTTTGACCAAAAAGTCTACTTTTGTCAAAATGGTCAATCATTGACCCAATGACCACTCCATTGATCCAAATAGTCAAATTTTGACCCAAAAAGTCAAAATTGACAAAAATTATCAACCCAATACCTAAAAATCACCATATTCACCTCATTGGTGACTTTTGACCAAAAAGTTAATTTTGCTCAAAATTATCAAACCATGATCCAAAGAATATTGCATTGACCTTATTGGTCATTCTTTGAGATAAATAACTAAATTTTGATCAAAACAATCCATGTGTGACACAAAGACAACCACACTAGCCCCATTTGTCAACTCTTGAGCTAAAAAGGGTAAAAATTAGTCAAAATTGCTAATCCATACACTTTTGACCACAAAATTAACTTCAAAGATAAACATTGACACAATCAACATGAAATTGATCATAGTGACAAAAATTTAATCTAAAAGTCACCACATTGACCTTTGGATTGACTTAAACTCTAAAATTGGTCAACATAACCAAATCAAGCTCTTAATGACAAAGACCTTCGACTTTATGACTAATCAAACCATGAAAAGGTTAAAGTAAAAATAGGTCACCCTTAGAATAAAATTGACCAACCTATGTCAACTTGGATCAACATTGATCAACCCTGTTCAACATGTTTCAAATTTGGTCAAAATACCCAATTTTGGACAAAAAAATGATAAAATTAATCAAATAATTAATCCCAAAATTATTTTGACTGATTTATTGTGACTAATAATATAATTTGCAACATTTTTTATTAAATACATAATTAATTAAAAATGAAATTAAAATTAAAAATTCATAAAATAAAATTTGGATACATGACATCACCCACGACACAATAAATGATTTTCAAAATTCCAAAACTTTTTATGACATCATGAGTGACCTAGTATGGGTTAGATACAACCCATATGATCCATTACAAATAAATTCAACCCATAGGACATCATATTAACCATGGTTAAACCTCATCATGGTGAGAAAATGAAGTGGCATTCTCCTCCCATTTTAAAGCATGACTCACCTTCTCCCTTTAGATGAGGTGGCCGGCCACTCTAAGTGTACTATGGACATGCCAATGAGGATGGAATACCATTTAGCCTTACCCTTATACCATGGTTAAACCACAATATACCTCATCATGACAAAGGTTATAAAAAAGGGGAAATGGAAGGATTACATGACATCCTCTCATCAGAACTTAAATGACATGGAAAATGGATGATGTCTTTCATTTCTTGAGTCACCATGCCCGTCCGTTTCATCCAATAAAACGGAAACATGACTTGAGTTAGCCATTTACCATGGTTAGACCAAATGATGAAAAAGGATGAATATGAAGCCTATGTGTCATCCCCTCCTCACCAAAATTGAATGACTAATGGAGACTCATGTGGAAGGTTAATCCATAGCACTTAAACTAACCTATACACCTCTCTAGCTAACCAATGGAAGCAAGCCAAGACATGAGTATAAACTTTACTACACTTGGAAATCCACAAGGGTTAAGCTTGGGAAACCCAAATTCCCTTATCCACAGCCAAAATTCTCTCCTAAAACCATCATGAGGAAGTTAAGAACTCTGCCAAATCAACCCTAGCCAAACCAAGCTCTTCCATGGCTATAAATAAGCCCAAACCTGAGCACATGAAGGAGAGGAGAATTTGGAAACCCCCTAATGCAACAAAAATATATACAATTTTTGCTATATAATTTTACCCATTTTTGGTGATATTGCACTTTAAAGAAATGTTTTTTTCAGGATTTGTTGCAGGTATGATGTTTTTAGGTGATTGGAGTGAAAAGAAGTGAAAAGGAATGAATTTGGAGCAAAAAGGAGCAAAGAGGAGGAAAACAGGTTCTGGCGACGCCGGCGCTAGAATAGGTACCGCCGGTGCCATTTTCCAAAGAACTCGATAATATTTTGACAATAGAGCTCCGTCGATGACTAATCGGGTGCCGCCGGTGCCCAAAGTCGTGGAATTTAAATTTTGAAGAGTTTTGCGACTTTTGATGGGATGTCTACGGAAACTCTTGGGATTTCATTCCTAACTTATAAGTAACTATTTTTTGACAAAAATGGGGCGCTCTCTTGGTTTCTATTACTCTCTTTTGGTGGTCTTGTTGTGTGTTAAGTGTTAGGGTTTAGGACAAAAGAGTGTAGAAGTGAGGATTTGAGTGGAATTATTCTCTAAGGAGTGAAGGAGAAGAAGTAAAGTGAGAGATTGCTTCTTCCTTTCCATTCTAAGGAGAGAATTAAGTGTTGTAAAGAAGAGAGAAAGGGATTCAAAGGAATTTCAAGGGAATTGCATTGGGAAAGAGAAAGAGATAAGTAGTATTTTCTTTTATGGTTTGTATGACTTTTCTTTTATATATAAAATCCATATTTTATTGTATCTTCTTCATGAATTATGAGTAGTCTCCTTTGTCTTTCTTCTTGCATAGAGATGTGATGATGGATTGATGTGGATTTGATCTGCTTTTAACGTATTGAAGAAATTATGATGGTTTTTCTTTTCAACTTAATTTACTTTTTGATTTGGCCAATTGAAATGTTAAAATATGTTGTTGAACATTAATTCTGAAAGGATTTAATGTCCTACAACAATAATGAAGAATCCATTTAATTTTCATGGATGAATTGCGTAGTTCATTGGAATTGAGTGCAAATAAATAAAGAAATTGTGTTTTTATGGACTTCAATTTGGAGGTTTTAGGGTGACAGGCTGAGATCCCCAAATTGGTTCTAAGATTAGTAACTAAACATCGAAGATTAACCTTCAGGCGAAGGGTGAGTGGGAGCTCCTTAGTGAGAGCCGGTATTCTCCTAACCTAGTGATGCAATGCGACTTTATATATTCTTTTAAATACAAGAATTTGATACCACTTTTTTAGAATATTTAATTCCTAGCAAATGGCTTCAAAAACTTGATATGCAATGTTTACTTTTACATATGAATTAGATTTAGATTTTATAATAATTATTGTAAAAGTCATAATTTTAAACGCAGGTATACGTATCGTTCAAGTAATACAAGGCTCTAGTGGAGTCCTGGTTATCGATCCCACAGGGATAGTGTTTTTATAAAAAGTAAGCAATGTAAGAAATATTTTGGAAATTTTCAATTTAAAAGTAATATATATATATATATATATATATATATATATATATATATATATAGTATATATATATATATATATATATATATATATATATATATATATATATACTTAAAGTTTAAGTTAATTAATTAAGTTGAGGGAAGGAGAAAGATGTTGGCGGCAAGGTGTTCTCTGCTAGGGTTTCTAGCATGACCCTGCCGGCGGCGGCTTGGTGGGTGGTTGTCCAGGTAAGTCTGGTGGGAGCTGGACTGGTGGTGAAGTGTTCTCGGGCTCCTTTGTTGCTCTTCTTGCAGCTTCTTGTTGTTCCCGGGCTCATTGATTTTCAAATTTTTACTGTTTCATTGTGCTCTTGTTGGGGAGGCTTTCCTTGCTTTAAGGACTGTGGGTGAACCCACTCAGGGTTGTGCTCTTTTTGGCTTCTTACTGGTTCCTTGCTCTTTGTCTGTTTGCAAACTCTCACTTTTCAGGTTTGTTATTGTTTGGTTCCACTGTTCCATTGGAGGCCAGCTGGTGGTGGATGGTGGTCTGATGGCTCACCCTATTGATCTTACCACCAACATTGAGTTGGCAAAAGCCACCTATGCTGGTGTTGTAGGATCTGCCCCTTCTATCACAGATCCTTCCAAATTAATTTTCCCACAGAGATTGCATGATGCAGCAGCTGGAAGAATTACATGCCCATTTATCAGACCACTGGAAGAAAAGGATGGCCATCCTGCTGTGATCTTCACTGAACAGGAATTGGCTGTGCTTGATGCTGAAGTGAAACTCACTTTGAATGGAAATTTAGTCTGGGGCATCCCAAGATGGAGCTAGTGAGGAAATACTTTGAATCACTGAATTTTCAAGGGAATTGGAAGCTAGGACTGCTTGGATGGAAGGCACCTTCTTATCAACTTCACTTGTTGAAGAGGATTATGCTATGTTATTTGCTAAACATTTGGTGACTATTGCTGGAGTGGAGATGAAAATAATCGAATGGACAACGATTTCGATCCTAGCAAGGACCCCCAATTGTGCCAATCTGGTTTAAAACGCCCGATCTTCCTGACGTATTTTTTAATCGGGATGCTCTTTTCCAAATTGGGAGGTCTATTGGAACTCCTTTAAGACTGGATGCTTGCTACAATTAATAAAGCTAAACCTGAAATGGCTAGGATCCAGTTGAGAGAGATATTTCACTTGCTCGAGGTAAAAAAAAATTTGGATTAGATCAGCTAAGGAAGGACAATGGCAAGAAGTTATAATGCAGCAAAAACCTTATTATTGTTCTCATTGCAAAATGTTTGGACATACAATTGAAAAATGTTACAGAATTCATCCCCCATCTAGAAGATCCATAGCAAAGGAAACTCAACATAAGCAATCTGTTGATACTGTTTTAGTGCAACAGGGCTCAGGAGAAAGGAGAGATTTTGTGAATACAGTTTCTCAAACCAATTTTACCCCTCCAACTGAGGTGGGGAGAACACCAGTTAATCATGTCCACCCTTTTGTTGGGGAGAAGACTGTTGAACCCACAGTCAATGTGGATGATTGCACCCCTCTAGCACACTCTGGATTAATCAGGAATGGTTCTGATGATGATTCTGAGTCTGCTATTGGGGGTAGATCCCCAACTAGATACAGAAGGGAGGAAGAGGAAGTCAGAATAGTCACACCAACTCAATCTATTGAACAGCAAGTAGATACCCGGTTTCCCTCAAATGCTGGAATTAGTGTTATGCAGAAGGGATGGAAGGCAAATGGCACACCCGAACCTCCGGGAAAAAGAAGAAGAATAATCTCGATGAAGTACAAAAACTTGGAACTCCTCTTTCTGTGAGGGAGTTAGCTGGAATTTCTATTACCAGGGGGAGATCTAGATCTAGATCTCAATCCTCACTTAATCCCCATCCCAATTAATGATAAATTTCCTCAGTTGGAATATTAGGGGTATTGGTAATCCCCTATCTTTTAAAAGACTGTTACATTTAAACAAAAAATATAAATTATGGTGCATTACCATTCTGGAATCTTTGGTTAATAAATATCCTCAGAAAATTATCTGTAAGCTACAAGGCTACAACCATTATGCTAATTGCAATAATAAAATCTGGATTTTCTGTAGAAAAGAGGTGAAATGGTCTATCCTTATTGACAACAAGCAATTTATACATTCTTCCTTTCAGATTAATGGCAGGGATGGTATAGCAACTTTTGTATATGCTGGATGTAAAAAGGAAGATAAAGTTCTCCTGTGGAATCAGCTCCAGGACATCAGTGTCCAAGTACACTCACCCTAGATAGTTTGGGGTGATTTTAACAGTGTGGGGTCTTCGAATGAAAAAATTGGGGGTAGACCTCCCAAGCTCTCTGATATGACCATTTTCAATGATAATATTCATGCAACCAATCTTTATGACCTTGGATTTAGAGGACCTGCTTTTACCCGGAAGAGAGGGAACATCCGGGAGAGGCTTCGACGGGATGTTGGTTAACAACCTTTGGCTCTCTAATTGGCTTCTTACTTATGTTACTCACCTGAGTCTTACTGGTTCTGTTCATAGACCTCTCCTTATATCCATTACCTCTCCCACCTGCTCTAATGCTCCCCCTCCATTTAGATATCTGAATGTTTGGTCCTCTTATGTTGAGTTCCATAAGATTGTTCAGGAAAACTGGCACTGTATTGATCACCCAGACCCTCTCATCAGATTAAGCAGGTTACAGATAACTCTCAGTAAAGCTCTTAGGAAATGGAATTGGAACTTTATAGGGAACCTCCATGAAGCTGTCCAAGTGGCCGAGAAAGAGCTAAATTAAATTGAGTCTAAAATCTAAGCTGGCATTGCTACAGATGAACAATATTTCACTGCACAAAATAATTTGCTGTTGGCTACTGATAAACTGGAACAATACCTAAAACAAAAAGCTGCTTTGAACCATTTTATTCATGGTGATAGGAACACTCAGTTTTACCATGCCTGTATAAAATATAGAAGGAAATATAATACTATTCACTCTATCCACACAGCTGATGGCAGGAATCTCATGGATGACACAGAGATTGGTTTGGATGTTGTTACACATTTTGATAGGTTGCTTAATCCTCCTCCTAGAACCAGATTGCCTATTGATAGATCTCTTTTCCAGGACAATTTACATTACACCAATGTGCTTGATTTAACTACCATCCCAACTGAACAAGAAATCTGGAATGCCATAAAATCAATTGATAGTTCTAAAACCTGCAGGACCGGATGGCTACACTCTGCGATTTCTATCAGAAGGAGTGGAAGCTGGTTGGTGGTGATGTGATGGCAGCTATCCAAAGTTTCTTCCTTGGAAATGCTCTTCCCAGTTAATTTTGTGCTTCAAACATTGTGTTGATCCCCAAAAATAATCTTATACAAAATTGGGATCATTTTAGACCCATCTCCTTGACATCTGTAATCAGTAAGGTTATTAGCAAAATAATTGTGGGGAGACTTCAACCTCATCTTGATAGGTTAATATGCATGAATCAATCAGCTTTTGTTAAGGGCAGGTCAATCACTGATAATGTGCTACTTGCTTAGGAACTATTGCTTGATCTGGATAAAGTTCATAGGGGAGGTAATCTCATATACAAATTGGATATACAAAAAGCCTATGACACCATTAGTTGGAAGTTTATTGATGATGTTCTGAATGCTAGAGGTTTCCAACAACAGTTTTGCAATCTCATTTCCAGGTGGCTCCATTCAAATGAACAGTCTATTTTATTTAATGGGACTTCCAGAGGCAACTTCCATGCCACCAGAGGTTTAAAGCAGGGAGACCCACTATCTCCTATCATCTTCATATTAGGCTGCGATTACTTCTCGAGGGTGGTTGATCGGACCATTCTAAACAAAAGCTTTGCCGAGTACCATCATAAATCAAATATTGCTATTTCTCACCTCCTTTATGCGAGATGATATCATGGTATTCTCCGAGTGCACACAAAGCTGGCTGTGAAAAAGTTAAAACACTGCTTAGACTCCTTCCAACAATAATCGGAATGATTTTCAATCCGAGAAGTGTCAATTGGTATTCTCCAAGCTGACACCTATTCAGGTCAAGCAATGGATTCTTGTTTACACTGGATTTAAATGCAGTACCCCTCTTTTTAAATACCTGGGTGTCCTTCTCACTATGGGTAGAACCAAACAAATCAAATTTGAGGAGATTCTCACCAAAGTTAGCTCTCAATTGAGCTGCTGGACTAATTCTTTCTTATCAAATGGAGGTAGAATCACACTCCTTAAAAGTATCCTCACAACCTTCCCTTCCTATCTTCTTCAAATGATTTCTATGAAGAAAAGCACCCAATTACAGTTGGAAAGGGCTTTTAACAGATTTTTATGGGCTGGTCAGAGAACCCAAAAGCATTGGACTTCTTGGCAAAAGGTCACAAAACCAGTGTCTGTTGGAGGCCTTGGCTTCAAAAGCTTTCCTCAATTCGGCATGTCAATATGTGCAAATTATGGATTAATTTCGAGCCCAAAATTCTCTGTGGGCTAAATATATGATGGGTAAATACTGCAGGTACTCCCATCGTACTCAAGTGGTTAGGAAGTTAGGAGACTCTAGAATCTGGGTCAATTTACTCAAGGTGAGAAGTTCTGCTAAAAACCTTTTTATCTGGGAGTTGGGGAGGGGTGATGTGAATTTTTGGCTGGATAACTGGTGTCCCAAAGATTGGCTAATTACTAGGGATAATCTTACTGATTCAACTACAAAGGTTTGTGAGTTCTGGGATGGGAGCAATTGGTCTCTTCCACGGCTTAAAGCCATTCTACGGGATCACTCGGCTAGGCGATTTCTACCATCAAATTTGATCGAAATATTCCTGATAAAGTTAGTTGGAGTAATCACCTCACTCAGAATATAACTAAAACTATTTACAGGAGTCTTTTCAACTGGCCTTCAGTTTCCTGGGGAAACTCCATATGGAATAAATTTTTGTCCCCTTCCATGTCCTTTCTGTGCTGGAGAACCTTCCATGGCCACATCCCCACTGATGATATACTTAAACTGAAAGGCCTTAGGGGGCCCTCTAAATGTGTGCTCTGCCATAAACATGAAGAATCCATCTCTCATCTTTATTTTAATTGCTCCTTTTCCAGATTTGTGTGGCTGCAACTAACCAATGGCTGGAAGAACCAAACTTATTGCTGGGAAGATCTTCATAAACATTGGATGAATAGGGGAAATCGGAAAGTTAATACTCTACACTGCATTGTGATTTGGTTTCGTGGATGGCCGAAACAGTGCCAAATTTGATGGGATAGCTGCCATACTGTGGATAAAGTTGCCAAAAACCGTAAAACATATCTACACAAAATTATTAAACACAAGGGTTTCACCAGTCTGCTGCAAATTGAGCTCCCACTGCTCTGTTGGTAAAAAGTTAATACGGTTAGATGGCTTTCCCCTACTAACCCAACCATAAAAATTAATACGGATGGCGGTTTCTCTAAGGATAATGCGGGAGTGGGGGAATTTTCGAAACTCTCATGGTAACTGCCTCCTTTTCTTTTATGCACCTATGAAAGCTAGAGATGCACTTGAGACTGAATTTATTGTTGTGGAGTATGCTTTGCATATTGCCAAAATTGCTAACTGGTCGAATATTTGGCTAGAAGTTGATTCCACTGTTCTACTTAACACTCTTCAGCAAAATCAGTCTACAACCTGGATGCAAGACTATTGGAGAAAACAAATAAATCAGGCTAAACCCCCTTATTTTACCACTTCTTCAATTCTTAGGGAGGGTAATAAAGTGGCAAATTGGTTAGCAGTTATGGGGGCAAGATCCTAGCAGGTGTTAGTTTCTACAACACCCCCCATTGATCTCAAAATGTTAATTAATGGAGATAAGCTACAACTCCCACATCTTAGAGTGGAGACATTCCCTGTTTTCTGAGGGGAATGTCTCTATGGTCTTTTTGTTTGGTGGTGTGGTTTTTTGGGTGCTGTGGGGTTTTCACCCAACCACTTTTAAACTTATTTTATATATATACATATTTACATATGTATACATATATATACACACACACCCAATCTTTTGGCTTTCTTGTTTTGTGGTCTTTAGGGAATGGTCTCCATTACGTTTTTTGTTAGTTGGAGCCTTTCTATCTATGATTTTGTACTCTCCTTCTATTATTAACTTGTAAGGAGTCCACTGTTTGCTCCTTTTTCTTATATATATATATATATATATATATATATATATATATATATATATATATATATATACTTATATATATATATATATATTAAATTTAATTTACTAACAATTTTTACTATAAGCAAGTAAGCGATGTAGCGTAATAAAGTAAAGTAAGCAGTAATTAAAATTCAATGCAAGTATAAAAATGACTTTCTCCTTTTCAACTAATCCAAGATTTTTAGAATAATTATCTTTTGTGGGGAATTTAGATTAAGGTATTGTGCCAAATAGAAGTATTCTTATTCTTTACCCTTTGGTCCGGGTGCAAAGAACGTTGACTAACCTATAGATCGATTAAGGATATTTTATTAGTAGAATGGGTTAATCTAGGCTCACTCTACTAGATGTCCAAGGGTGGCTATGATCGGCCCTACCAGAGACTCGTTCCCTTTCTATAAACCAAATTATTAGAATTTAGTCTGTCACTCTAAAAACTAATTAATTTTACGCCCAATAAATAATATCTTAATATTTATTTTCACTTGGCCTTGAATAACCCGCATAAAGCCTTCGACTACACAAGGATTCATGTGATAGGTCTCAAAATTCTTCAACAGGTTTTAACAATTTAAATGGGCATCTTAAAAAGAAAACTAAGATCAGGTATTAATATCATCACAATATTTTAAATATTTTAAATTTAATTCTCCTACAAAATTTAATTAATTTATTATCTTTTCATAGTTGAAAGGAGAAAGATAACTAACTACTCAGAACACATTGAAATCACACATAAAACTTATTTATAAAACTTTGAACCAAGGTACAAATACTTATCTGAAGTGTTCCTTCAAGTGATCCGTTGACTTTTACTGACTCCAAAGCAATGATGAAAGACTCCAACAGCAACAAAACACAATATATACTCAAAATAAACTCATTAGATACAAAGTAAAGTGGCACCCTAAGTGTGGAAGAGACTAAAAAAAATATGTAAAACTAGAGGGGGGAGAAGGTGCTAAAAGGGGCGATTTTCTCTGTAGAATGGGCTTCTGTTTATAGAGCTCTGAATTTGACCAGGGGTTGCTTATGACACCCCTTAAAAATTCATCCAAATTCAATGCATCTTCTATAAGGTAACTGTCGCGCCTAGACGCCGGAATCTAGCGCCTAGGCGCCGGACTCTTTTGACCAGGTCTTCGTACCTCGTCACTTGGGTCGCACCTCTTCTCGATTAAAACCAATTCCTTCTGTTCAAATGCATTGTATCACATGTCCTATATATTAAGAGTAACTTTCAGTCTTATAGAAGGTCCAATAATCGCTTAACTCCGTCAAAATAACTCCCCAAAATAATCAAAAAATCTTAACAGCGTCTGTATTGAGCGGTGCTTAGGAGCCGGATTCTGGCGCGTAGGCGCCATGCCAATAATTCCAATATTTTGCTCTATAAGCTCCATTTTTGCTCCTTTTTACTCCTTTTTCCTTTATTTTCTTTCTTGTACTCTTTTTTAATCATCTACATCTAAAAACATGAAAATATCTTTCATTAAGGCATAATATCCTTAAGAATTGAATCATAAATAAGGCATAAAAATGGGTATTTTTTAGGTAGATCAAATTCCCCTAAACTTAAATTTTACTTGTCCTCAAGTAACCATTTTAATTACAGAAAATATATAACATTTGGAATGAAGTTAAAATATTTAAGATTCCTTATAATTTTTGGTTTTATAAATGCTTTAACAAATCATTAACCAAATTTCACTAATTAAGTTTAATTTTAAGGATTAAAGAACATTTAACTACCAAATCATAAGACTTCCAAATTTTCATTTATTTCAAGAATAATTGTAGTTTATCATATTAAGGTCACATGGAATATTTACAAGAAAAAGATTTTCATGGAATATTTTTCTAGTAAAAATATTTGTACTTAGAAATTAAGTTAAAAATGTAATCAGTTTTCTTCCTATAAGATAATTCAAGTGAAGCCAATTTTTTATTAGGAATTTCCTCAAGCTTCTCCTCACATTCTTTTTTTTTCTTTTCTTTTTTTTTTCAAGTAAGGATTACTATTTTTGGATAGCCTGTTAATGATTTTGAACTTCACTATCCTTAACTTATTTTCAAAAACTTATATATTCTTACTTGATAAATATGACATTTTTAATTTTTCTTTATTTTTCAAAACTTACTTCAATCTTTTCTTTTTTATGCAATAATCTTGATTCCTTAGTATTTCAAAAATACAATTCTCTTCACTATAAATAAAAAAAATTGATGTTATTATTCTTTATCTTAAATAATTTTATTCTTAAAATCAATCAAAATTTTTGAAATTTTAGTTAAGTTTACTAAATTATTTATAAATTCAAAAATTTATTAGGTAATCTTAAACAGATTTTTCATTCCTTATGTTATGTTAATATATTTTTAAAGAAAATATTAGTTCATTAAAGATAAATAATATTTAAATTTGATAAATGTTTTCCCTTCCCCCAAACTTCAGCTTTAGTATAAATATGAATCATGAAATTTTCTAAAGCATGAGAGGAAGAAATAAACAGGAATTAATCTAAGTACATTAATGATGTAATAAGGAAAAACTAACTTTTACTTCTACACATGCTTTAATATGAATATAACAGAAATGATTAAGCATATATAGAAAAGTTTTGTAGAGCAGGAGTTAATTTCTAAAAAATCTTTCTTTTTATTTTTTTATTCTTGAACATGCAAAATTACTAACTATTCATGAACACTAAACGATGAAGCTCGAAACTAGAAATAAACTTTTATAAAAATTCATTCATATTTCAGTCTTAAACACACATCAGATAATCTAAAAATAGTTTCAAAATAAAAAATTCACATCAACACTAACAAATAACATCACACTAAACAACACAAGAAACAAGAAACACACTAAAAGTAGAATCAACACATCTCCAGAGGTAAGTCAAACTACTAATCACTATCTGTAGCTTCATCATCGTCATCACCAAAAGAAAACTCCATATCCTTCGGATCAACATATGGTGAATATCTGGGATAAGTAGGGAATTTAACATCGTGCTCACCTTTCAGAAATCTCACTAAAATCTCGCTAAAGTCTCATTGGGACAAGCTTCGTCATCTTCTTATCGATTGTATCAACTCTACAATGAGTTAGGAATAACTCATTCTGCTGCTCTATGAGCTTGTCATGCATGGATTCCCAAAAAGTAGACGGTGGCTCAGCAGAAGTAGATGGTATAGAAGTAGAAGCTCTACCTGAAGTAGGTAATGAACCAGAAGGTGCGGTAGAACTCTTACCTCGAAGTCGATCATAGATACTAACGCTCTCTCTTCCTATAGGTTTTGTCGACTTGTGCTTTTCTTCAGAAAGCTCAGCAACTACTCCAGTACTTTGACATAGACAATTGATCAAAGATGGAAAACCAAGTCCAATAGAAGTGCTAGAATGAGCGGTAGCCTATACAGAATCATAAATAATACTTCCTACATAATTAGGCTTCCTCTCTTGAATACAGTAGTTAAGGATAGCTCTGTCTTTGGTAACCTCACTCAGATGATTGGATGGAAAGAGACGAGCAGAAATAAAGTAGTGCCATGCCTTTGAAACACCATTAAGCTTAGAAGATGAAAAATTTACCCTTTTTCCGTTCCGAATCATCCAGGCTCCAGTACTATCACTCAATGTTTGGCGGCAGGCCATAGAAAATGTTGATACGTTCAGGAGTGAATCCTACTCCAACTCCTCTAACAAAAATCTCGTATTCTTCAGCATCCACAAAATTGGCATAAAAATCTCTAACAACAGGGATAACAATAACAACATTGAAATAGCAAAATCGTTGCCAGTTGAGAGTAACGATTGTATCCTCAATTCTTCCTCCAGGATTGTAAACTTCGCTTCGAGATAAATTTCCGAGTCGTAGCAAAATCATTGATCGGAAGTGTACAGTAGTAGTGATCAACTTGCTACTATCAAAATTTTCTTGTTCCTTTCCTTGCTTAGATTTAGGTGTCATCTAAATGTGAAACAAAAACACGAAATAAATTCAATGGATCTAGGAAAATAAACTAATTTAAGCTTTTCAAACTTGAAAGAGCTTAAAAATTTCACGGATTTAACCTTAAAAATCAAAATTTTTCTCAAAATTTTTTTTTCTCAATGAGAGCAAAATCCATGGTGAAAATTGAAAATAATGAGTTTAGAAGGTAGATCTGACCTTGGGATGAAGAAATCAGGTGATTTCAAGCTCAAAAACTTTAAAATCCTGCTTTAAATGGGATCTATAGGTGGTATTTTCATGAAAACCAGTGGAGAAGGAAGCTTAGGCATCAAAAATGGCCTGGGGGTGTTTAAGAAGATGAGTTTTGGGTTCAGGTCGAACCGGCGCCTAGGCGTCGAATTCTGGCGCCTAGGTGCCAGACTCGTCTTTCCAAAAAATCGATTTAAATTTTATACTTTCCACCAAATAATATCAAATTTAACTCCTAATTACTCTTATGATAGTATTAATCAGATTTATATCCTCCAAAAATTTTCACAATCAATTTAAATTGATAGTTTAGATCCACAAAAATGTATCCAAATTCTTCAATTCCAATCCATAACTTCCATTCCAAATTCAATAAATTTCAGCACAAGACTGTATCAAGGTTCATCATTTTATAAATAACACAAACAACAACATATTCAAAGCAAATAATAAAATCCAACAACACACATTGAACAATTAAGCAAACACGTAAATTCGATATTGAACACACTAACACATGACTCGATCACACCTAAAACACATATAAGATCTATTTAACATCGATCTTCAATTAACATCTCTTTCGCAATGAAGTTAGCTAGGACCGAAGGGATAGAACACCAAAGCCCTTAGAAATTCCAAAGCTATCTTTTCATCGATCCACTTGTTCTTCATGTACATTTCTACTTGAGCATCTTGATAGGTCGCCATGTGATCAAATTGAACTTTGGTTTGCCATTCTAAGTGTTTGTATTGGTGGTACATCTCATGATCAAATTGAAGTTTCACTTCAATCTTCTCCAATCAACTAAATAATTTCTCCATACTAACAATAATAATACCATTAAAATAAGGCTGAGTATATTTGGGAGATTTGTCTCTTACCTCATTTCCATGATTTCCTCTATCCATTGCCTCTAAATCCTTCTTAACTCCTCCAAAATGGATTGCTCTGGTCGAAATTAAGGTTTCTATGGGATTGGGAATGAAGATAAGGCAATATATAAAGATATTTCGTGTGAAAAAATGAAGATTTTTGGTTTTTACATGATCTGTAACCATGGCACTTAGGTGCCGGATCATCGATACGCAGGCCATTATGGCGCTTAGGCGCAAACTTTTAGCGCCAAGGCACCAGAACCTCGATCGACTCCGATTTGCCTATCGTCAAATTTTACAAGTTTCGATCGTAAAAATAGGTGTAACAAACGGGTATGATCAACATACAAACACAATTACAAAATATTCAAATCACAAACAATCACAAACAAAGGTTAACTTGATCTCCTTTTTACTCACATTTGACATGGAGTGGTCCTAGTCAAAATTCTATATACTTCAAGATAATGTTTAGCTTAAGCCAATACAAACTTGTTAGCTTTCTATTTCAAGAGGTATATACAAATTTAGTCAAGACTAAGGCATAACCTTACAACAATAATTTAACTCACACTAATAAATATGGGTTGCCTCCCATAAAGCGCTTGGTTTAACGTCGTCAGGCCGACCTAATTAATTAAATTGATAGGGTAGACTTAGTTTGTAAGCCTCTTTATAATTTGGTTTCATTTCTCCCACATAAGGCTTCATGTTTAATCCGTTAACTTTAAATACTTTTCCAGTTTTGAGATCTTTAATATCCACAGATCCATAAGGGTATACTCTCTCATTTATAAATGGTCCCATCCATTTAGATTTTAATTTTCCAGGAAAAAGTTTTAAACGAGCATTGAATAATAACACTTCTTGTCCAGGCTCAAACAATTTCCTTGAAATCTTTTTGTCATGCATTTATTCATTCTTTCTTTATAAAGTCTTGCATTTTCATAAGACTCATTTCTTATTTCTTCCATCTCATTCACTTGTAATAATCATTTTTCTCCTGCAGTATTCAAATTATAATTGAAATCCTTTATCTCCCAATAAGCTTTATGTTCAAGTTTAACAGGTAAGTGACATTGTTTACCATAAACTAACCGATAAGGTGACATTCCGATAAGTGTCTTATAAGCTGTTCTATAAGCCCATAATGCAGAATCAAGTCTATCAACCAGTCAGTTCTTCTAGGATTAACAGTCTTCTCTAATATTCTTTTAATTTCTCTGTTTGAGACTTCATTCATTCCACTTGTTTGCAGATGATAAGCAGTTGCAATTCTATGTTTATTTTTCTGAATTTTTCTAATAATGATTGAATTCTTATATTTCCGAAATGACTTCCCCCATCTGTGATAATTACCCTGGGCATCCAAATCTTGTAAAAATCATCTTCTTTAGAAACTTTGAAACACTTTTGGAATCACAGTTAGGCAAAGCTACAGCTTCGATCCACTTTGAAACATAATCAACAACTAATAAATTATAAATTTTTTCAGATGATGGTACGAAAGGTCCCATAAACTCTAAATCCCATACATCAAAAATTTTGATTTCTAATATAAAGTTTAGAGGCATTTCATTTTTTCTGGATATATTTCCCATTCTTTGACTTCGATCACAAGTTTTCACATAATATCTAACATCTTTAAATAAGGTAGACTAATAAAATCCAGAATTTAAAATTTTAAATGTAGTTTTATCCACTCCAAAGTGTCCTCCAAATTCAGAATCATGACATTTTTGAATAATTGCAAAAGTTTCTTCATAAGGTACTCATCTTCGAATCACAGAATCTCTTACTATTTTAAATAAATGAGGATCTTCCCAAATATATGATTTAGAGTCATTCTTGAATTTCTTAATATATTTGCTATTCAACCCATATGGTAAAATATTTCTAACATAATAGTTAACTATATATGCAATACTAAAGCATTTGTAATCCTTGAATGACATATAATTGTTCATCAGAGAATTTCTCATTTATATTTTTTAATAATTCTTCTCTTTATTATTTTTTATTCTTGATAAAAAATCAGCAATTTGGTTTTCAGTCCCTTTTCTGTTTACTATATCAAAATCAAATTCTTGTAAAAGTAAAACCCATCTGATCAATCTAGGTTTAGCATCTTTTTTAGACATTAAATATTTAATTACAGAATAATCAGTATGTACGATAAATTTTGTTCCAAGAAGATATGGTCTAAATTTATCAAAGGCATAAACTATTGCTAACAGCTCTTTTTCAGTAGAAGTGTAATTTATTTGAGCTTCATTTAAAGTTTTGCTAGCATAATATATAACTTTGAAAATTTTCTCATACTTTTGTCCTAATACAGCTCCAATTGCATAATCACTTGCATCACACAATAATTCAAAAGGTTTATTCCAATCAGGTGCAATAATAACAGATGCAATGATTAATTTTTCTTTTAAAATATTGAATGCATTCAGACAATCTTCATTAAATTTAGATTTAGCTTCTTTTTCCAATAAATGTCAACGAGGTTTACCATGTTAAAAATGATAAAAATTTCAAATTAACTTATGTTCTTTATAGAACTAAGTAAGGGTAAAGAACACATTTGCTTCTATCTGTCACAACAAATTTAAATACTTCCACAACAATACTTTAATTTTTATTACTACTTCATGAAAGGAAAGAAAAAGATATTCTAGTTAATAGTATTTTACATATAGTGTTATTAGTTATTATAATTTTAATTTCTTGCTTAATATTTTATTAAGGAAATTTCAAAAGACAAATCAACTTTCAAAACTTTTCAAAATCAAGACATACTTTCAAAATCCATAAAAAATGTAAAGAGATAATTTTTTGATTCCTTTAAAGATTTTTCAAATTTTCCCTGTGGGTTCGATATCTCGGGGCTTAATCAGAAAGTCCTTTATTACTTGATAAACGATACGTATATTTGCGTAGTATCCCATTTTATAAAATCATAATTTCAATATCTAAATCATCATTAGATATATTTGGAGTGGAGTCAAGTTTTTGGCGCACATATATTTATCGGGGATCAGTGACCCGTTACCTTTATATAAACCAAATTTCTAGAATTTAGTCTGTCACTGTAAAAACTAATTAATTTTACGATCAATAAATAATATCTTCCTATTTATTTGCACTTCACCTTAAACAATCCGCGTATAGCCTGCGATTATCTAAGGATTCATGTGATATCTACTATTTAAGAATTTATCTTAGGATAGGTCTCAAAATTCTTCAACAGGTTTTAACAAATTAAATGACCAATTTAAAAGGTAAACTAAGATCAGGTATTAATATCATCACAATATTTTAAAATATTTTATATTTAATTCTCCTACGAAATTTAATTAATTTATAATATTTTCATAGTTGAAAGGAGAATGATAATTAACTACTCAGAACTCATTAAAATAATACAATAAAAAATATTTATTAAACATTGAACCAAAGTACAAATACTTATCTGAAGTGTTCATTCAAGAGATCCGTTGACTTCTATTGACTCCAAAGCAATGATGAAAGACTCCAACAACAATAACACACAATAAACACTAAAAATAAACTCACTAGATACAAAATAAAGTGGAACCCTAAGTATGGAAGAGACTAAATTAAACTAGAGATGAGAGACAATATGCTAAAATTGATATGTATACTAAGAGGGGAGGTTTTGGTCCAATTTTCTCTATAGAATGGGCTCCTATTTATAGAGCTATGAATTTAACCAGGGGTTGCTTAAGACATCTCTTCAAAATTTGTCCAAATTCAATGTATCTTCTAGAAGGTAACCGTCGCGCCTAGGAGCCGGGATCTGGCGCCTAGATGCCTAACTCCTTGACCAGGTCTTTCACATCTCTTCACTTTGGGTCGCACTTCTTTGTAATCCAGGCCATTTCCTTGTGTCCAAATATATTGTATCACATGTCCTATATATTAGGAGTAACTTCCAGTCTTCTAGAAGCTCCAATAACCACTTAACACCGTCAAAATAACTGCCCAAAGTCATCAAAAAAACTTAACAGCGTCTGTATCAAACGGGCGCTTAGGCGCCAGGCCTATAATTCCAAAATTTGCTCTATAAGCTCCATTTTTGCTCCTTTTTGCTTCTTTTTCCTTTTTTTTCTTTCTTGGACTCTTTTTAATAATCTACATCCAAAAACATGAAAATACCTTCCATTAAAGCATAATATTCTTAAGAATTTAATCATAAATAAGGCATAAAAATGGGTATTTTTTAGGTAGATCAAATTCCTCCAAACTTAAACGTTACTTGTCCTCAAGTAACCCTTTTAATTACATAAAATAGATAACATTTGGAATGAAGTTAAAAATTCAAGATTCCTTATAATTTTTGGTTTTATAAATGCTTTAGCAAATCATTAACCAAATTTCACTAATTAAGTTTAATTTTAAGAATTTAAGAATATTTAACTACCAAATCGAAAGACTTCCAATTTTTCATTTATTTCAAGAATAATTGTAGTTTATCATATCAAGGTCACATGTAATATTTAAAAGAAGAAGATTTTCATGAAATATTTTTTTAGTAAAAATACATGTACATAGAAATTAAGTTAAAAATGTAATTAGTTTTCTTACTATAAGATAATTCAAGTGAAGCCAATTTTTGATTTGGCATTTCCTCAAGCTTCTCCTCACTTTCTTTTTTTTTTCTTTTTTTTTTCTTCTTATTTTTTTTGGATTGTTTTTCAATCCCTTTTTTTAAAGTGAGGATTACAATTTTTGGATAACCTGTTAATGATTTTGAACTTCACTATCCTTAACTTATTTTTAAAAACTTATACATTCTTACTTAATAAATATGACATTAATAATTTATTATTTTTCAAAACTTATTTCAATTTTTTCTTTTTCAAGCAATAATCTTGATTCCTTAGTATTTCAAAAATACAATTCTCTTTACTATAAATAGAAAAATTTTCATCATATTATTCTTTAAGCTAAATAATTCTATTCTTTAAAATCAACCAAAATTTTTGAAATTTTAGTTAAGTTTACTAAATTATTTATAAATTCAAAAATTTAGATAATCATAAACAAATTTTTCATTCCTTATGTTATGTTAATATTTTTTTAAAGAAAATATTAGCTATTTAAGGACAAATAATATTTAAAGTTGATAAATATTTTTCCTTCCCCCAAACTTCAGCTTTAGTATAAATATGAATTATGAAATTTTCTAAAGCATGAAAGAAAGAAATAAACAGTAATTAATCTAAGTACAATAATGATGTGGTAAGGAAAAACTAACTTCTAATTCTACACATGCTTCAATATGAATATAACAAAAATGATTAAGCATATATAGAAAAGTTTTTGCAGAGCAGGTGTTAATTTATAAAAATAAATCCTTCTTCTTTTTTTTTAATTTTGATTTTTATTATTATATATTTTTTAAAATTTTCTCTTTTTGAATATGCAACTTTACTAACTATTCATGAACACTAAATAATAGGCTGAAATAGGAATAAAATTTTATAGAAATTCATTCACATCTAAGTCTTAAACACACATCAGACAAGCTAAAAAAACAGTTTTAACATAAAAAGTTCACAACAACTCTAACAAATAACATCACAATAAACAGTGCAAGAAATAAGAAAACACTCTAAAAATAGAATCAATAGTCTCTAGAGATAAGTCAAGCTACTAATCGCTGTCTGTAGCTTCATCATCATCATCACCAAAAGAGAACTCTATATCCTTAGGATCAACATAGGGTGAAAATCTGGGACAAGTAGGGAACTGAACATCATGCTCTCCCTTTAGAAATCTCACTAAAGACTCTGAATACTCAGCATCATAATCACTCTTTCTTTGTGTATACTCAGAAAGGTGATCAATCTTCTTGTCTTTGGTGTCTACTCTGCAGTGAGTTAAGAATAACTCATGTTGTTGCTTTATTAACTGATCATGCATGGATTCCCAAAAAGTAGATGATGGCTCAGTAGAAGTAGATGGTCTCGAAGTAGAAGCTCTACCTAAAGTAGGTAATGAACCAGAAGGTGTAGTAGAAATCTTACCTCGTAGTCGATCATAAATGCTACCACTTTCTCTTCCTATAGGCTTCATCGACTTGAGATTTTCCTTAGAAAGCTCAGTAACTACTCTAGCACTTTGACATAGAGAATAAATTAGTGATGGAACACCAAGTCTAATAGATGTGCTAGAACTAGCAGTAGCCTCCATAGAATCATAAATAAGGCTCCCTACATCAATAGACTTATTCTCTTAAATGCAGTAGTTTAAAATAGCTCTATCTCTGGTAACTTCACTCATATGATTGGATGGAAGGAGACGAGAAGAAATAAAGTAGTGTCACACCTTGGAAATACCATTAAGCTTAGAAGATCAAAAATTTACCCTTTTTCTTTTCTGAATCTTCCAGGCTCCAGTACTATAAGTCAGGTAGGCAATGATCATGTCCAAATCTTCTTCAGATGGAGATAAACCTGAATAATAACACTCTATGTTTGGCGGTAGGCCATAGAAAATGTTGATGTGTTCAGGAGTGAATCCTACTCCAACTCCTCAAACAAAAATCTTGTATTCCTCCGCATCCATGAAATTAGCATAAGATTCTCTAACAACCGGGATAACGACAACAACAGTGAAATAGCACAATAGTTGCCAGTTGAGTGCAACGATTGCCTCCTTAATTCTTTCTCCAGGATTATAAAAACTTCGCTCCGAGATAAACTTTCTAGTCGTAGCAAAATCATTGTATCTAAAGTGTGCAGTAGCAGTAACGAACTTGCTACGATCAAAATTTTCTCGTTCTTTTCCTCGCTTAGATTTGGGTGTCATCTAAACGTGAAATAAAAACGCGAAATAAATTCAATGGATTTAAAAAAACAAATTTAAGATTTTTAAACTTGAAATAGCTTAAATACCCATGGATTTAACCATAAAAAAATCAAAATTTTTCTCAAAATTTTGGTTCTTCTAGATGAGAGTAAAATCCAATGTGAAAATAAAAAATAATGAGTTTAGAATGTAGATCTGACCTCGAGATGAAGAATCGGGTGATTTCAAGCCCAAAAACTTGAAAATTTGGCTCTAAATGGGATCTCCAGGTTGTATTTTCATGAAATACTATGGAGAAGGAAGCTTAGGTGTCAAAAATGGCATGGGGGGTTTAAGAAGATGAGTTTTCAAGTTCAAGCCGAACCAGCGCCTAGGCGACAGACTCGCCTATTCAAAAATTTGATTTAAATTAATTATATTAAACCAAATCATATCAAATTTGACTCCTAATTACTCTTATAAGAGTAGTTATCCATTTTATAACCTCCAAATATTTTCACAATCAATTTAAAATGATAGCATAGATCCACATAAATTTATTCAAATTCTTCAATTCAAAATCCTAATATCCATTTGAAATTCAACAACTTTCAGTACAAGACTGTATCAACGTTCATCATTTTATAAATAACACAAACAACAACAAAGCAATCATTCAAATACAACAACACATATTGAACAAATTAAGCAAATACACACATTAGATGTTCAACACACTAACACAAGACTCGATCACACCTAAAAAACATATAGAATCTATTTAACACTGATCTTCAATTTCCATCTCTTTCGCTATGAAGTTCGCTAGGACTGAATGGATAAAACACCAACGCCCTTAGAAATTCCAAAGCCGTCTTTTCATTAATCCACTTGTTCTTCGTATACTTTTCTACTTGAGCATCATGATAGGCAACCATGTGATTAGATTGAATTTTGGTTTGCCATTCTAAGTGTTCGTATTGGTGGTACATCTCATGGAGATGATTACCAATACTTTGAAGTTTCACTTCAATCTTATCCATTCGACTAAACATCTTCTACAAACTTACATCAATAAAACCATTAAAATAAGGCTGAGGATCTTTAGGAGATGTTTATCTTACCTCATTTCCATGATTTCCTCTATCCATGGCCTCCAAATCCTTCCTAACTCATCCAAAATGAATTGCTTTGGTCAAAATTAATGTTTCTATGGGATTGGGGATGAAAAATAGGCTATAAATAAAGAGATTTCATGTGAAAAACTGAAGAAATTTGGTTTTTCCACGATCTGTAACTACGACGCTTAGGCGCCGGAATCTGGCCCCTAGGCGTCGGATCATCGATACGCATGTTATTTTGGCGCTAGGCGCCGGAACCTCGATCGACTCTGATTCGCCTATCATTAAATTTTGCAAAGTTTCAGTCGTAAAAAAAGTTCTAACAAACAAGTATGATCAACACACAAACACAATTACAAAAAATTCAAAGAGCAAACAATCACAAATGAAGGTTAACTTGATCTCCTTTTTACTCACATTTGACATGGAGTGGTCCAAGTCCAAATTATATATACTTCAAGAAAATGTTTAGCTTAAGCCAATGCAGATTGTTAGCCTTCTATTTTTAGAAGTTATATACAAATTCAGTCAAGACCAAGGCATAACCTTATAATGATAATTAAACTCATACTAATAAATATGGGTTGCCTCCCACAAAGTAATTGGTTTAACGTCGTCAGCCTGACCTAATTAATTGAATTAATCGGGTTGATTCAGCTCATAAGCCTCTTTGTAATTTTATTTCATTTCCCTCATATAAGGCTTTAATCTTAATCCGTTAACATTAAATACTTTTCCAGTCTTGGAATCATTAATATCCATAGCTCAATAAGGGTATACTTTCTTAATTATAAACAGTCCCATCCATTTAGATTTTAATTTTCCAGGGGAAAGTTTTAAATGAGCATTAAATAATAATACTTCTTGTCCAGGCTCGATTATTTTCCTAGAAATCATTTTGTCATGCAATTTCTTCATTCTTTCCTTATAAATTCTTGCTTTTTCATAAGACACATTTCTAATCTCTTATATTTCATTCAGTTGTAATAATCATTTTTCTCCTGCAGTATTTAAATTATAATTGAACTCCTTTATTTCCCAATAAGCTTTATGCTCCAGTTCAACTGGTAAGTGACAATGTTTACCATAAATTAGCCGAGAAGGTGACATTTTGATAGGTGTCTTATAAGCTGTTCTATAAGCCCATAATGCAGAATCAAGTCTATCAACCAGTCAGTTCTTTTAGGATTAACAGTCCTTTCCAATATTATTTTAATTTCTCTATTTGATACTTGAGTCATTCCACTTGTTTGAGGATGATAAGAAGTTGCATTTCTATGCTTAATTTTGACTTTTTCCAGCAATGATTGAATTCTTAAATTTCTGAAATGACTTCCCCCATCTGTGATAATTATCCTAGGCATTCCAAATCTTGTAAAAATCATTTTCTTTAAAAATTTCGAAACACTTTTGGAATCATAGTTTGGTAAAGCTACAGCTTCGATCCACTTTGAAACATAATTAACTGCTAATAACATATAAATCTTTCCAGATGATGGTACGAAAGGTCCCATAAAGTCTAAACCCCATACATCAAAAATTTTGATTTCTAATATAAAGTTTAGATGCATTTCATCTTTTCTGGATATATTTCCCATTCTTTGACATTGATCACAAGTATTCACATAATGTCCAACATCTTTAAATAAAGTAGGCCAAATAAATCCAGAATTTAAAATTTTAAATGCAGTTTTATCCACTCCAAAGTGTCCTCCAAATTCAGAATCGTGACATTTTTAAATAATTGCAAAATTTTCTTCATAAGGTACACATCTTCGAATCACAGAATCTCTTCCTAATTTAAATAAATGAGGATCTTCCCAGATATATGATTTACAATCATTCTTGAATTTTTTAATATATTTACTCTTCATCCCATATGGTAAAATATTGCTAACCAAAGAGTTAACTATATCTGCATACCACGACATTTATAATCCTTGAATGACATATAATTGCTCATCCAGGAATTTCTCATTTATGTTTTCTTCATAAATCGTCTCAATATTGTTTTTATTCTTGATAAATGATCAGCAATTTGGTTGTCAGTCCCTCTTCTGTTCACAATAAAAAAATAAAATTCTTGCAAAAGTAAAACCCATCTGATCAATCTAGGTTTAGCATCCTTTTTAGATATCAAATACTTAATAGCAGAATGATCAGTATGCACAATACATTTTTTTCCAAGAAGATATGGTCTAAATTTATCAAAGGCATATACTATTGCTAATAGCACTTTTTCAGTAATTGTGTAATTTACTTGAGTTTCATTAAGAGTTTTGCTAGCATAATATATAACTTTGAAAATCTTCTCATATTTTTTTCCTAATACAGCTCCAATTTCATAATCACTTGCATCACACAATAATTTAAACGGTTTATTCCAATCAGGTGCAAAAATGACAGGTGCAGTGATTAACTTTTCTTTCAGAATATTGAAGGCATTCAGACAATCTTCATTAATTCATATTTAGCTTCTTATTCCAATAAATGGCAAAGAGGTTTAGCAATTTTAGAAAATTACTTTATATATCTCCTACAAAATCCATCATGACCCAGAAAACTTCTTACATCAATAACAGTAGTAGGTGGTTGCAGTTCAACAATAATTTTCACTTTGCTTGATCAACTTCCATCCCTATTTGTGAAACTTTATGTCCAAGTATAATGCCTTCTGTGACCATAAATTTACATTTTTCTCAGTTTAGAACTAAATTTTTTTCTTCACATCTCTTCAAAACATTCGTTATGTTTTCTAAGCAAGATTCAAAAGAAGTCCCAAAAACTGAAAAATTATCCATAAATACTTATATTCCTTTATCAATCAAATCATAGAATATTGACATCATACATCTTTGAAAAGTTGTAGGTGCATTTCATAAACCCAAAGGCATTCTTCTAAAGGCAAATGTTCCATAAGGACTAGTAAATGTTGTCTTTTCTTGATCTTTAGGAGCAACAGACAATTGATGATAACCAGAATATCCATCCAGAAAGCAGAAATATGAGTGTCCAGCTAGTTTATCCAGCATCTGATCCAACAAAGGTAAGGGAAAATGATCCTTTCTAGTGGCGTTGTTTAATTTTTGATAGTCAATGTAAATTCTCCATCCAGTAACTTGTCTTGTTGGGATTAATTCATTTTTATCATTAACAATGACAGTTACTCCTCCTTCCTTTGGAATACAATGAATAGGACTTACCCATTGGCTATCCGAAATATGATAAATAATTCCAGCATCTAACCATTTCAAAATCTCTTTCTTGACAACCTCTTTCATAATTGGATTTAATCTTCTTTGAGGTTCAATAGTAGGTTTACAATTTTCTTCCATTAAAATCCTATGCATATAGATTGAAGGCTTATTCCTTTTATATCTGCTATAGTCCAACCAAAAGCTTCTTATAATTCTTCAAAACTCCTATTAATTTTTCTTCTTGATCTTTGCTTAATTCTGAAGATAGAATTACAGGTAAAGTTAATGAATCTCCAAGAAATGCATACTTTAAATGTGCACGTAACATCTTTAATTCCAGTTCAGGGGCATTTTTAATTGAGGGTAATAGTATATCATTTTTAGTTGTCTAAAATTTTCCAATTTTCATGAATATAATGAGTTTCTTCAGATGAATCTTCTTCATTTAATGACTCATCATATAACATAGATTTTTTTGTCTTTATCATCAAAAATGACCTTACATCTTTCTTGGTAATGTTTTTCAATCATATAATTAAAAATATCCATCTGATAGCATTTTTCTTTTTCAGGATACCTCATTGATTTCAGAACATTGAATGTTATCTCTTGATCATTAACTCTCATCGTTAATTCTCCTTTTTGCGAATCAATCATAGTTCGACCGGTAGCTAGAAAAGGTCTCCCTAAAATGATAGGTATTTCTTTATCTTTTTCCATATTTAGAACAATGAAATCTACAGGGAAGACAAATTTATCTACCTTAACAAGAACATCCTCTATAACTCCTTTAGGATAAGTGATCGATCGATCAGCTAATTGAAGAGTTACAGTGGTAGGAGAAATCACTCCTAATTCTAACCTTCAAAAGATTGAAAATGGCATGAGATTAATACTAGCTCCTAAATCACATGAGGCTTTTCCACAAAATTTTTCTCCAATAGCACATGGTATAGTAAAACTTCCATGATCTTTAAGTTTCTGAGGTAATTTCTTCTGAATCATTGCAATACATTCTTCACTTAATGAAACAGTTTCATAAGCTTCAAATTTTCTCTTCTTGCTTAAAATATCCTTCATAAATTTTGCATAGCTTGGCATTTACTCCAAAGCTTCAGCAAAAGAAATGTTGATGGTAAGTTTCTTTAAAATTTCAAAGAACATAGAAAAGTGATGGTCAAGCTTCTACTATTTAAGTCTTTAAGGAAAAGGTGGTGGTGGTCTTTCAACTCCCACTTCAATAGGTACAACAGTCTGATCTTTACTTGGAGAAAGGGTATTATTAGGTTTTTCAATCTCTTCAACTTCTTTCTCTTTTTCAATCTCATTCCGTGTTTTCTCTTTTAATTCCTTTCCACTTCTCAGTTGTACAGCTTTTGCTTGTTCATGTTCTTTTCCATAACCTTTAGGATTAATTTTGACATTGCTAGGCAGTGTTCCTTGAGGTCTGTAATTAATGAAATTAGCAATTTAACTCATCTGATTCTCAATATTACGAATAGCAATGTTTTGACTTTGTAGTGGATTGCTTAGTTGCAAGATCAATTCTTCTACAGATAACTTTTTCTGCTGATTGTTATAACCAGGAGGATAAGTTGGTCTATAGTTTGAATTTTCTTGATTGTTCCAATTTGTATTAACTTGATGTCCATTAATCCAAATAAAATTAGGATGATTTTTCCAACTAGGATTATAATAATTAGAATAAGGATTATTAGTTTTACTAGCAATTTCTTGCAAAGTTTCCATTGTTTGAGAATCATCAGAATTTGCAGAATTATCATTACTTACATGCGATATATTAATAGCAAAATTATCTAATTTCTTAGTTATCGCAGCCATTTGTGAAGCTAAAATAGAAAAGGCTTTATTATATTGAATACTGGTCATTCTTTTAGGATTAACCCTTTCAGAAGGCCATTGAAAATTATTATTAGCCATTTCTTCAATTAAGGTGTAGGCTTCTTCAAATGTCTTAGCCACTAAAGAACCACCTGCAACAGCATCAATAATTGATCTAAGTGATCCAATAAGTCCATTATAAAATCTTTCAATAATTAACCAATCTGGTAAAGTATGATGAGGACATTTTCTTAATAGTTCTTTAAATTTTTCCCAAGCTTCATAAATTGTTTCTCCATAGAATTGCATAAATGAAGTAATATAATTTCTCAATTTAGCAGTTTTAGAAGGAGGAAAATATTCAGCAAGGAATTTTTGTGCCATATCTGCCCATGTTTTGATAGAACAAGTTGCTAATGAATTAAGCCACATCTTTGCTTTATCTTTTAAGGAAAAAGGAAAGAGTGTAAGCCTAATAGCATCATCAGAAACATTATTATATTTAAAGGTAGCACAAAGTTAAAAAAACTAGCAAGGTGTAAATTTAGATCCTCATTAGGTGTTCCTCCAAATTGATTGTTTTCAACCATTTAAATAATAGAAGGTTTAAGCTCAAAAGAATTAGCATCTTCAGCTGGAATTTGAATACTAACATGAAGTTCATCAGCTGTAGGGTTTGCATATTCCCTTAATGGTTTATAAACATTTTGTTCATTATTTTCTATTGGATTTTGATTATTGTTATGTAAGTCAGCCATTTTTTGGATGTTTTGAAATTTGTTTCCTTTTACTTTTTATTTTATCTTATCCCCGACAATGCTGCAAAAAATTTGATGCGATGCGACTTTATATATGCTCTAAAATACAAGAATTTGATACCATATTTTAGAATGTTTAATTTCCAGCAAATGGCTTCAAAAGCTTGATGCGATGTTTACTTTTATAATTTTATATTTAGATTTAATTATTGTAAAAGCCATAATTTTAAATGAAAGTATACGTATCGTTCAAGTAATACATGGCTCAAGTGGAGTCCTAATTATCGATCCCACAGGGATAGTGAAATAAAAAGTAATAGATTTAAGTAATATTTTGAAATTTTCTTATGCAAATTATATATACTCTTCTTTTTAATATATATATTCAAATAACAATTTTTACTAAAATACAAGAAGCAGTAAGCAATATATTAAAATAAGCAATAATTAAAATTTTATGCAAGTGTAAAAACGACTTTCTCCTTTTTCAACTATTCCAAGAATTATAGATTAGTTATCTTTTTTAGGGAATTAAGATTATGGTATTGTGCCAAATAGAAGTATTACTATTCTTTACCCTTTGGTCCAGGTGCAAGGAACATTGACTAACCAATAGTTAGGCTCACTATGTTTTATTAGTAGAATGGGTTAATCTAGGCTCACACTACTAGACGTCCAAGGGTGGCTATGGTCTGCCCTACTAGTGACCCGTTACCTTTCTATAAACCAAATTATTAGAATTTAGTTTGTCACTCTAAAAACTAATTAATTTTACACCAAATAAATAATATCTTCTTATTTATTTCCACTTCACCTTATACAATCCGCGTATAGCCTGCGATTACCTAAGGATTCACGTGATATATACTAGTTAAGAATTTATCTCCGGATAGGTCTCAAAATTCTTTAACAGGTTTTAACAAATTAAATGACCAATTTACAAAGTAAACAAAGATCGGGTATTAATTCCATCACAATATTTTAAAATATTTTATATTTAATTCTCCTACGAAATTTAATTAATTTATAATCTTTTCATACTTGAAAGGAGAAAGATAACTAACTACTCAGAACTCATTAAAATAACACAACAAAACATATTTATAAAACTTTGAACCAAAGTACAAATATTTATCGGAAAGTGTTCCTTCAAAAGATCCACTGACTTCTACTGACTCCAAAGCAATGATAAAAGACTCCAACAGTAATAACACACAATAAACATTGAAAATAAACTCACTAGATACAAAATAAAGTGTCACCCTAAGTACATAAGAGACTAAATGAAACTAGAGATGAGAGAGAATATGCTAAAATGGGTATGTGTACTAAGAGGGGGGGGGGTTGGTGCGATTTTCTCTGTAGAATGGGCTCCTATTTATAGAGCTCTGAATTTGACCAGGGGTTGCTTAAGGTACCTCTTCAAAATTCGTCCAAATTCAATGTATCTTCTAGAAGGTAACTGTCGCGCCTAGGCGCCGGGATCTGGCGCCTAGGCATCAGACTCCATGACCAGGTCTTTTGCACCTCTTCACTTTGGGTAGCACCTCTTCGTGATCCAGATCATTTCGTTGCGTCCAAATACATTGTATCACATGTCCTATATATTAGTAGTAACTTTCAGTCCTTTAGAAGCTCCAATAACTGCTTAAAATCGTCAAAATAACTACCCAAAGTCATAAAAAAAACTTAACAGCGTCTCTATCAAACTGGCGCTTAGGCACCAGAATTTGGCGCCTAGGCGCCAGGCCAATAATTCCAAAATTTGCTCCATAAGCTCCATTTTTTCTCCTTTTTGCTCCTTTTTCCTTCTTTTTCTTTCTTGGACTCTTTTTAATCATCTACATCCAAAAACATGAAAATACCTTTCATTAAAGCATAATATCCTTAAGAATTGAATCATGAATAAGGCATAAAAATGGGTATTTTTTTAGGTAGATCAAAACCCTAGCCTGAGGCTAATGGCTTGGGAATACCACTTACATGAGTTTCCAAAGAGTAAAGGGATAAAAGTTGATGTGCCTTGTATAAGGTTTGTGAATGTGTAGTGTAAGTGTGTGTAAGCTCCATACCCCCCCCCCACAAGGTAGATCCCACGGTCTGACCACCTATAGGAGACTTCTCTGGGCTTCCTTATGCTTGGTCTCTTCCTCCCAAAAACTGGAGGTTAAGCCTTAAGCATATGAAAACTCCCAGTGAAGTGATAAAAGTTTGAATTTCTAAGGGAAAGGGTTTCATGGCTAGTCTTCTATAAAAGTCATCACGAGAGTCTTATTGCAAGACCCTAGGCTATTCTAAAGAAAGACTAGACCTTAACCAAAAGTGAGGTCAACAAATGAACCCCCAATTGATGTGGTGTGCTGGGCAAGCACACTGCACGTATTGATGTTGACTGACGAGATCAACAAAACCAACACAATTTTCTTAGTCCAAACTCAAGATTAAACTTAGAATTTAGCAAGGAAGTTTCCATTGGGGATTATTTGGTTGAAACCTTTAAGTCCTGGGAACTCCCGCTGGGGAAGGAAAATGGTATGCCTTCATGAGAGGAGCTATGGATTTCAAGCCTCCAAACTCTGAAGGAGCCCGATTCCGAATAGATTATGAAGTTTGAATTTGGATTTTAGAATTTGAATTTGATTTCAGGTTTATTTTTTGAGTTTGAATTTTTAATTTAATTTTGAGTTTTAATTTTAATTTTAAGTTTCAATTTTAATTTTAAGTATTATGGAATTTACGGAAATTTTAGAATTTATGAAACTTTGAATTTGAAGACTTTAATATTGTAGAGAAATTTTAAGTTAGAAGTGACTGCAAAGGAGAAATCGAAATTTCAGTACAGATCTCAGAAAGTGGGTGTCAGAATTTCAGTACTGATCCCGCGTGGTGAGAACTGAAATTTAGGTATAAGCCTCAGAAATGAGAATCAGAATTTCGGTACTGACCTCAAGATTTCGTGAGTGTGGGAAATTTTATCAGAAGGAAGATGAATATATAGGGAACTTTGTGGAATTTGGACGACTGAGCTCCGATCCGAGAATTTCAATAAGGGAAGAAAATTTCTCAGAAGGGAAATGGTAATTTACGGAATTTTAAGGGAATCAGGCGACTATGCTCCATTCCCAGAATTTCATGGAAGACGAAAAACTTTCTCGGAAGGGAGATGATAATATATAAAATTTTGAGGGAATCAGACGACTAAGCTCCGTTCTCTGAATTTCATAGACGGCAGAAAAAGTTTTAGGAAGGGAGATGAAAATATAGGGAATTTTGGGGGAATCAAACGACTAAGCTCCGTACCCAGAATTTCATGGAAGGCAGAAAATTTCTCGGAAGGGAGATAAAAATATAGGAAATTTTGAGGGAAATAGAAGACTAAGCTCTGTTCATGGAATTTCATGGAAGGCGAAAAAATTTCTTGTAAGGGAGATGAAAATATAGGGAAGTCTGGGGGAATCAGACGACTAAGCTCCATTCCCAGAAATTCATTTGTGGAGAATTTTGTAGAACTTTGTATTGACTTTCAAAGAAAGCAAATTTGGGTGAAATTCTGCCGAGACCGGTAGCCATTGCAAGATTTTCATAATTTCATGATATTTCAAATTTGTGAGAAGTGCTTCTATGTGAAAAGTGTTAAATTTCGCGGAGTGCCCTCAAAAGCGAAGGATTCGAAGATGAGTGCAAGGAATCTGAACTTCGAGAGAGAGAATATTATAATTTGTTTGTTTTCAATTCATCATTTTTTTCAATTCATTTTTGTCTTCATTTTGTTTCATTCGATTTCATTTAATTTAAATTTCGAGTTCATTTCAATTTTGATTTACATTTCATTTTGTTATCATTTTATCCTTTTTTCTGCATCATTCTTTTGTCCTTTCATTTGGAACCAACACATGGTTCTACGGCTTTCGACTGTCTCGCTGAAAAAAAAACATTTTTGAAAACATAAATCTTCATTAATTATTTTGAAAGTAGTACAACTGATAACATGCTGACAAGCATCCAAAAGAAGATTATGTGTACAACACCGAGCAGAACTGACATATCATATCGTCAGGCGGCTGTAAAAGTGGCGACAACAACTGACATGAACTGTTGTGAGGGGTAGTAGTTTTCTGCTATCTGAGGCTACTGTATGGATGAGCCAACCTGCCAAGGTTAAGCTCCGAAACAAAAGTCCCCTCGTGAACACCCGGAGGTACTGCTGTCACAGTGGCAAAGGACGAAGGCTCTCCAACTCTGGATCCGGCTCGTAGTAAAATGACACTTTATCTTCATCCATTTTTTTGAAGTTGACTGACACCCTTTTTCATTTGACTCATAAGATGTAGTATTTTGCAAAATCTGCTCCATTTCATTTTAATACCAGTACCGATCTGATTGGTAGAGGAATTTCAACATATCCTCAGAATTCTCCCGGTCTGACAATCTAGATATCTCGTCCAAACAAGATATTACTTTCACTTATAAAAGAGGCTGTGCAGAAGGGTCTCACAAAGTCATGATGGTAGATATGAGGAGGGATACAGTCCCGGTCCTCATAAATATTTATGATGCTGTTGTTAGGAATACAGTCTGCAGGCAAGACATGCCACTCGACCATCCTCTTTATCATCTTCTTAATTTGTGGCGGCATCAAATCCAGCTCATCATGCTGTAAGATCCTCGGAGGATTACACTGTCGATCCTTAGTGAAGTTATAGCAACAGCCACACTGAATAGTGACTCTGCCATTTCTTCTTTCCATTTTGATGGCTCTGTATATGTTCTTGGCCTCAAGAGGCCTGCTTTTCCCATGTCTTGAAGAGTGAAGACGCAATCCACAATCATTTCTTTATCATTCTTTGATAACACGTTTGTGTATAGCTCGAGGTCTTCCAAAGTGTTGACAAATTTCCCTTTTATTTCTTCATAGTGTTGAAATTTCTTATTTCTGATTCTTCTGATTTTCACTATCACGTAATCAGGAACTCCTCGCGGCAGTGGCGGTGGTAGGATGAACTGTAGTACGTACAACTCTACATTAAGTTATTCTCGGCTCTTGAGTAGCATTAAGGCAGCTGCATATGCCTCAAATGTGCCATACTCCTCTAGCTGTAAAATGTGACATTTTGGGCACTCTAAAAATTCTTCTGTCACTAAAGGCAGTCTGGGTAAGCTTGAGTTGCAAGTCCGACACCCAGTCAAGATTTCTTCCACCGGATCCAGTGTCGGTGCGCAATCCTCTACAGTTTCTTACTCAATATCGATGCGCGGTGCATTTTCATCGGTCTCTTTCATCTCTGGATCATAGATATCTTCTGGAATAGGTGATAACCTGGAGGCTAGTTTTTAAGCTTGTCTCCTCTCCATCCTATCTAAGAGGTGGCTCTTACGGTGATTTGCATTTCTTTTCTTGGTGCGTGCCAATGATGCCTCTGGAACTCTTTCATCTGAAGCAACAACAAGATCACCCTCTGGAATAGTGATCATAAAGGAGACCTGACCGTTCCTCGTGGCGAGGAGGTGTTAATTGATGAACCCTCCAGTACTTTCATATCATGATATTTATTCGCTCTCTTTACGACCAATCTTCTTCATTGACTTCATGTCTGTAGTTAACACACCTAAAACATATATGGTTTTTGCTATATAATTTTACTCATTTTTGATGATATTATACTTTAAAGGAAGTTATTTTGTATGTTTTTTGGTTTTAGTTACAATAAATGGACTTTTGGAAATAAGAAACAAAAACGGTGCAATTTGGAGCAAAAACGAGCAAGAAATGAAATTTTGCCCTGACACCTTTCAATAAGTCTTTCGATGCTTAATCTTTTTTACACTTCTTGCATATTTTCAAATGTGTTTACACTTTAAAGAAAGGTTGTTTTCATGCTTGTTTTGTAGGTTTATCTATTAGAAATGCAGCGCAATTGAAACGGGGCGAAACAGATCTAAAACGGAGCCAAACGGTGGAGCTGCGCAGTATGCTCGCCGACGGAGCCCGGACCAATGCCAACGGCGAGATTTACCCAAGAAGATAAAAAAATGACACAAAAAACTCACTGACAGAGCCCGAGACAGTTTGTACTCATGTTTGGGCGGTTATGGCCGAAATTCATTGTATTTGGACGCTTTTTCGAACGGGTGCTTAGGGGAACTCTTCAAAATTTGTCCATACTCTTTAAATTAGTGATTTTAGGTTAGAAAAGAAGGGAGGAAGGTTAGGAAAAACATGGAGAATGCTTAGAGATTTTAGAATAGGAGTAGAAATGTAAATTTTCTACCTTTTTAGAGAGATTGGTGAGAGTATTTTGAGAGAATTTGTAAGGGAATGTTCTAGCATTGCATGGATCGGTGGGAGACTTTGTGGGAGAGATTTTCATCTTTCTTTCAAGGGGAAAAAGCTAAGTATTGTCTTCTTCATTATCTTATGATTTTATAAACACTTATTTTATGGATTTGCTTTAAAATGAAGTTTTTTTTTTGTGTTTTCTTCGTGCTTTGTGATGTCTTTCTCTTACTCTTTCTTACTGTTTGGAAATAGTGACATATGAAGTTTATGCCATTGTTTTCATTCTATTTTTCTTTTGCAATGAGTTGGATTCATGTTTAGGATATTGGGATGCTTGATAAAAGAAGTTTTAATTATAAATGTGATGGTTTCTACTGATGGTTTCTACTTGCACTTCATTTACATTACAAAAAGAGCTCGTTGTAGTGTTAAAATTCATTGTAATTGCATTGACCCGAAGGGGCGGTATAACTCTTAACAATGTGGAACAACATTCAAAGTGCATGAATGATATGCGTAGTTCATGGGGATTGAGTGCAAATAAATATGCAAATATGGTTTCATGGGCATCGAATTGGATGTTTCAGGGTGACAGGCTGAGATCCCCAATTTGGTCCTAAAGTTTGGTAACTAAAGCTAGGGTTAGCCTTCAGGTGAAGGGTAGTGGGAGCTCTGAAGTGAGAGCCAGTATCCTCCCAGCCTAACCTTAGATTTAGGGACTAAGCCTAAGATTTGCTAATATTCTTTATAGCACTCTGAAGATGGGGTCCTTGGAAGAGGGTAAAGAGTAGGATTGCTCCTATTTGACACATACAATATTTAATGCATCACATTCCTATATATCATCCAATTTGTTACATGAGAATAGTAGTTTTTAATATCTCTAAATTCACCAAACCAATTTCCCCAAAAAGTGTTATCTTTAGTATTAATATTTGCATTAGGGAGTAGTTACTATACTTACATATAATCATCTGGATTTAGGAGTAGTTGTTAGAAAAACCACTTATATCACCCTTTCAAACTAAGGTTGTTAGTAGTAGACTAGAATTTGACTAAGAACCTCTTACCTCGCTTCCCTGTGGGATCAATAAATGAGACTCCATTAGAGCTCTGTATTACTTGATACAATACGTATACTTGCATTGGATCATTGTGACTTTATAAAAATTATTATATATATATTGTTCATAAATCCATGCATATAAAAAAGTCGCATCAAGTTTTCGACGTCGTCGCTGGGGTAGCTTCGATAAGAACTTTAGAAGAATTTTAGTTAAACCTATAAGACTTAGATTTGGAATTTGTAGTACTATATAGTGTGTTTAATTATTGTGTCTTTATTTTCAAGAAAAAAAATCCAAAATACCAAAAATATTTTTGATATCTGTCTTTTTAGTTACGTCTTTAAATTTGTATGCATAGTTTAGGAGCAACAGACCTTGAATCTTACTACTCGGATTTAGAGAGAATTTTTAGGAGGATGATGAATCAGAAAAGACTCCATGAATTTAATGCAGAAATGGCGGATCGATAATATAATGAATATTTAGATTTGGATTATAATTCTAGTAACCTTGAAAGAGTAAACCCCGAGAGAGTAATGAATTTTCAAGCTGATATGCTTACTTTGTTAAGTTCTCAAGTTGTTGGTATTGAGAGGAAGTTAGATCAATTCATAAAGAGTTATCCTCAAGGCCCTCCAATTATTAAGAAAAATTCATTTGGACAATTGATTGAGCCTAAATATTTTGAAATTGGCCCTGAGATGCACAATCCTTATTCTGATTATTACAATCTAGGTTGGGAAGATTATTTAAATTAACTGGAATACTAATTTTGGAGGATAAAACCAATTTTGGGAAGATAATCAATTTAATCCTATATGTGATTGTAATAATCAGGATGATTTTAGCGTTGGAATTTCTTTTCCTTATAGATTTTACTCTAACCTACAAGATGAGAAATGGAATTACTATTAGAAAAGGATGTGATTCAATTGGCATGTGAGCTAGAAAATCAAGGGGCTACTATAAGGAATATACAAAACCAGCTGGGACAGATTATAAATGCAATTAACAGTTACCCCCAAGTGATTTTACCCAGAGACCCTAAGATAAAACTTAAGCAAATTAATGATGAGCAAGATAAAGTTATTGAAATAGGACTTGGAAAAGACTTTGATGATATATTTCAAAAGAATTTTGAGTTAAAAGACGAGGATAAGGAGATTGTAAGACCAATGGAAGAAATTCCAAAGGAATTAGAAAGATATTTAGAAAGACCACCTCAACTCTTTACTCGGTACCAAGGGGAAGAATTGGAAGATAACTTGAATCATAAGAGTAACATGGAAGAATTTGATCCAGAATCTGAATTATCTAGAGAGAATCTGATCCAAAATTTGGAAAATCTTGAATTATCATATACCGATCCATTTCTTATGAATTTCAAGGATGATATTAATATGTGGATTGAGAAAATCAATAGAAGAATATTGGATCTAGAAAGAAATATGAGGAACAATGATATAAATCAATTTGAAAAAGAAGAGCTGAATAAAAAATTACAATTTGAATATTTTGTAGGAATCCTTGGATCTGAAAACGATTGGGTGATTGATCAAGGATTACTTAATTGGAATTTTGATCGAGGAGGAATTATTTGTCGGACCCGAGACGTTAAACCAAGCGCTTTATGGGAGGCAAACCATAGTTATCAATGTGCTTTGATTTATTATGCTTGAGAGTCATGATTGTTAGTGTTGTATTATGTTTGCTTTAGTGTGGATTGATCAGCTTAATTCATGTTTGGATTAGTAGATTGACTTGATCTTTATTTGTCATTATGGATTGATAAGTTTGATTGTTGTTGGTAGATATTTGGATTGTTAGTAGTTTGATCTTTGTGTGTCATGAGGGAGGTGATTCCTTAACTTCTTATTATGGTTAGACTTGTATGTTCTCTTGTAGTAGTTGGATTGGTGAGTCCACTATGACTCGAGTCTTACCAAGACTTGAGTTTTACAGGAGTATCATGAATTTGAATAGTTTTAGATCCATCTTAATTTTTTTACTTCCTTTCTCTAACTTTGTTTTCATTTGGTAGGAGCCGCAAACCTATTTGATGGATAACATTAGGATGATCTTACACAACAATATGTAACTGTTAAAGGTACTTAATTAAAGGGATTAAATGATGCCTGAGATTGGTGCCTATGAACCAATTTATCAGGGATAATCTTATCTTTGGGATTATAATCTATAAAATCATTTTAAAATGTACCTAATTTATTAGTGTAGTGATTCTGTTAGAAATTGGAAGTAAATCAGTGTGATGTGATAAGTTAATGGAAGAATTTACCTCATTTATTTTATGTGTGTATATGTTTGTGTTACAATTTTATATAATAATTGAAGAACATTTTTATATTCCCTTGCTGATACCTTCTATGCTAGTTAAACTATTATTTAGTGAATTTCATTATGGCATGATTAGTTTAGATTTACTTTCTGCTGCATATTTTTATGTTATAATGAATACTTGTAAATGTTTTTGATAGGCATGTGTGGTAGAGAGAATTTCTGAAATGTTTTCTTCCTGCTTATATTTTCTGTACTAAATGTTATACATGTTAAAAATCAAGTTTGGGGGTAGGAAGAAAAATAAAATTTTAAAGTGAAAATACTTCCTTTAAGTTTAATTTTATTGCAAGCATGTTTTATGCTAGATTTACATTCTCCTACAGTTATTCTATTTTGATTATGCACGTATATGAATTTGATAGGATGTTGTATAGTAAGTAGATTCAACCTTTACTTTTTCTTCCTGCTATATTTTATGGAATTAATTGCAAAAAATTTTAAAATTTAAGTTTGGGGGGAAAAAAATTTAAAATGTAACTTTATTTGTCCTCAGTATCATATATTTAATTCGATATCACTTTTAAAATGACTTGTGGTATGTGGTGTTACCTTTAGGTTACTATAATTTCAATTTTAGGAATGTTAGAAAAATAATCTAGTTGAAATCCTTAGTGAAGAAACTGTTATAGAGTTAAGATATTTTATAGGAAGCATTGAGAAAATGATTTTGTTATTTGTGGTAGAAAGGAGTTGAATATTTGAAAAGCTAAAATTCTTAGATTTATACTTAATGAGAATTGTGCCTTTATTAAAAATCTTTTTTAAACTAATACTTACACTTATAAAAAGTGAGGGAAAGCTTTATGTTTTGGATTTTAGAAAGAGGATAGTGAAAATCAAAATTATTAAAGGCCTACCCAGATATAGTAATCCTCACATAAAAAAATAAAAAAAGGGATTAAAAATGATCCCAAAAGAAAAAAAAGGTAAAAAAAGGATTGAAAATGATCCCGAAAGAAAAGAAAAAAAAAGAGAAAATAAGTGAGGAGAAGCTTGAGGAGCAGCCTAATCAAAAATTAGTTTCACTAGAATCTTTTTAAATGAAACTACTTAAAAAAAATCCTAAACTTATTCTTATTTCAAAAGGTATTGGTCAAATTGGTATATATAAGGTCTTTAAATTCTATTTTTATACTATCTACAAAACTTTAGTTTGACAATTTTTAATAACTTTTGAAGTAAATAGAAAATCAGGATTTCTATTTTGAATATGAGATATTCTTACACTCTAGTCCTAGGTTGATTTGCTAGAATTTCTCCTATGTTATACTATAATATTTCTGAGATGAAATTATAGAAAACACTGTTGAAACCCACAACCACAAGTCAACATATTTTAGTTTTAAAGTTATAGTATTACTTAAGAACAAGTAATAGTTAAGTTTGGGGGTATTGACACGCCTAAAATATATACGATTTTTGATATATAATTTTACTCATGTTTGGTGATATTACACTTTAAAGGAAGGTATTTTGTATGTTTTTTTTTGTTTTAGGTACAAGAAATGGACTTTTGGAGAAAAAGAAACAAAAACGGTGCAATTTGTAGCAAAAACGAGCAAGAAATGAAATTTTGCCCTGACACCTTTCGATAAGTCTTTCGATGCTTAATCTCTTTTACACTTCTTGCATATTTTTGAATGAGAATACACTTTAAAGAAAGGTTGTTTTTATGTATATTTTGTAGGACTATCTGTTAAAAATGCGACACAATTAAAATGGGGCGAAAAGGAGCTAAAACAGAGTCAAACGGAGTGAGACGGTGGAGACAGCACCCAACCTGGCACCAACAACGAGATTTACCCAAGAAGACCGAAAAATGACACAAAAAACTTGCCAACGGCATCTGAGACAGTTTGGATGCGTTTTTTAGTGTTATGGCCAAAATTCAATGTATTTGGACTCTTTTTTTGAAGGGGTGCTTAAGGGAACTCTTAGAAATTTGTCCATACTCTTTAAATTAGTCATTTTAGGTTAGAAAAGAAGGGAGGAGGGTTAGGAATAACTTGGAGAATTATTAGAGATTTTAGAATAGGAGTAGAAATGTAGATTTCTACCTTTTTGTAGAGATTGTTTAGGGGATTTTGAGAGAATTTGTAAGGGAATGTTCTAGCATTGCATGGATCGGCGGGAGGCTTTGTGGGAGATTTTCTTCTTTCTTTCAAGGGGAAAAAGCTAAGTATTGTGCTCTTCAATGTCTTATGATTTTGTAAACACTTATCTTGTGGATTTGCTTTGAAATGAAGTTTTCTGTTGTGTTTTCTTTGTGCTTTGTGATTTATTTCTCTTACTCTTTTTTCTTATTTAGAAATAGTGGCATAAGAAGTTTATGTTATTGTTTTCATTCTACTTTTCTTTTGCAATGAGTATGATTCATGTTTAGAATATTGGGACTCTTGCTAAAAGAATTTTTAATTATAAATGTGATGGTTTCTACTTGCACTTCATTTACATTACAAATAGAGCTCATTGTAGTGTTAAACTTCTTTGTAATTGAATTGACCCGAAAGGGCAGTGTAATTCTTAATAATGTGGAACCACATTTAATGTCTGTGAATGAGTTGCGTAGTTCGTGGGGATTGAGTGCAAATAACTAGGGAAATATGGTTTCATGGGCGTCAAATTGGAGTTTTCAGGGTGACAGACTGAGATCCCTAATTTGGTCCTAAAGTTTGGTAACTAAAGCTAGGGTTAGCCTTCAGGTGAAGGGCAGTGGGAGCTCTGAAGTGAGAGCCAGTATCCTCCCAGCCTAACCTTGGATTTAGAGAGTAAGCCTAAGATTTGCCAATGTTCTTTATAGCACTCTGAAGAGGGGGTACTCGGAAGAGGGTAAAGAATAGGATTGCTCCTGTTTGGCACATACAATATTTAATGCATCTTATTTCTATACATTATCCAATTACTTACATGAGAATAGTAGTTTTTATTATCTCAAATTCACCAAATCAATTTCCTCAAAAAGTTTCATCTTTAATATTAATATTTGCATTAGGGAGTAGTTATTATTCTTACATATAATCATCTGCATTTAGGAGTAGTTGATAGAAAAATCACTTATATCTCCCTTCCAAACTAAGGCTATTAATAGTAGACTAGAATTTGACTAAGAACCTCTTACCTCGATTCCCTGTGGGATTGATAAACGGGACTCCATTAGAGCCTTATATTACTTGATACGATACGTATACTTGTGTTGGATCATTGTGACTTCATAAAAATTATTATATATCTATTGTTCATAAATCCTTGCATATAAAAAATTCGCATCAGCAGTTTTCTTTTGTGTGTTTCTTTTAAAGACGCGAAGTCCAAGCCGTATTTAGAAGCAAACATCAAGTCGCAACCCGACACTTCCTACAGAAGTAAGTAGGGGAAATGTCAGTGGGTTTTGTTGTGCACGAACAAGAACAAGGACAAACTTTTTTTATTTTAGTAAGTTTTATAATTTTCTTAATGCCATTATATTATTTCATATAGTTTTTAAAGATTTAGATTCAGGAATTAACAGGTGTGTCTTATTTTTGTGAGAAAATTTACTTTATTTCATTTAACTTTGTTTTATTACAAGATTCGGACCTAGTCACAGACGCTGGTCCTATACTACATCAAAATGAAAATCATTCTTCAGATTCCTCATGTTGCGTAGTACTTCTTGACATATCTTCCATTTATTGGCAACATGGGTCTATCCCCTTGAGAGTCCACCAGCTGGTACGACCCTCTAGAGTAAAACTTTTCCACCATAAACGGTCCTTCCCAAATTGGTTCAAACTTTCCACCTATCTTGCCATGTACAAGAATAGGCTTTCTGAGAACGAGCATGAGGTCACCAATTTTGAATGATCTTGGGTGGACAAACTTATCGTGGGCTTGAATCATCATTACTTGGAAGAGTTCCAAATTTCGCTACGCAAGCAATCTTTTCCCTTCAAGATTTTCTACTTCTGCCATTCGAAGTTTGTCATTCTATTATATTGTAATTAGATTGGCGATGGCGATCTGGAGCGACGGTAGCTAAACTTCTAGTGAAAGGACTGCCTCGGACCCGTACACAAGTGCATAAGGCATGGACTATCTCAGTGTTCTGACTATCGTTTTGTAGGCCCATAAATCTTCTAGAAATTTCTTATGCTATCCTCTTTTGTTGTCGTCGAGTGTCTTCTTTAGAATTTGAACGAGCATTTTGTTAAAGGCTTATGTCAAGCCATTTACTTTGGGGAAATAGATTGTCGAGTATCTCCAATCTATCCCATGTCTTCTAACCAAGCTATTGATCTTCGTGCCCTTGAAGGTGGGCCCATTGTCAGAGATGATCCTTCATGGCACACCAAAGCAGTAAACAACATGATTTTTGAAGAACTGTAGAACTTGCTATGCTGTAACTTCCCGTAGCGTAACTGCCTCTGCCCACTTGGATAAGTAGTCTATAATTGCGAGTATAAATCTGTGTCCTTTCAAAGATAGAGGATCTATCAGACACACTATATCCATGCCCCAGCACTTGAATGACCACGAGGCAATCATGGGGTGTAGAACATTTGGAGGTTGGTGCATGATACACCTAAAATATATATTATTTTTATGCACATTTTTATACATATTTTTAATGATATTGCACTTTAATGGAAGGTATTTTGTGTTTTTCTTACAGGTATGATGAAAATGGATGGTCACGATGAAAGAAGCAAAATTGGATAAAATTTGGAGCAAAAAAGATGAAAAATGAAAATTTGGCACTCGCGGCTAACCGCCGCTAGGACGGCACTTAGTCGCCACAGTTAAAAATTGATATTCAAATGAAATTGGCGCCAATTTCAAAGGGGATGGGATGCATCTCTTGGTGGTAACTTCCATAACTTCCTTTGGGTGACAAGATTGAATGAAGGGGTGCATTCTTTGGTAGATACATTGAATCTGGACACATTTTGAAGAGACACCAAGGCACCTTTTGGTTTACTATTTAAAGAGAGTCATAGGAAAGACTAGGAGCCTTTCCTTTGCATTTTGAAGGGTTCTTCCATTGCAATTTTACAGGGTTTTTATTTTAGTTTTAATTAGGAGTAGGAGTAGAGAGTAGAAAGGAGAAAAGGGTCGGAGTGAAGTCTTCTTCTTCCCACTTCTTTTCTTTCTTTTTAGTTTAGTTTTTATTGAAGTCTGAAGTTTATTCTGAGTCATCGGAGTTGGGAGATCCGCTCTGAGGAGTAGTTTAGTGAAAATTTAAAGTTTCAGAGGAACTTCCTAAGTCTTGTGGAGAGAATTTTCAGATAAGTGTTTACTTTTGTTCTTACATTTAGTTTTTTTATTTAATACTTGTTTCTGTTTGTTGTTTTTCTTATGGTTTTTAATTTCAAATCAATGTGTTTTTGTATTTTCTCAATGCATTCTGAGTAGTTTACTTTATCTTTTTCTTTCTTAAATGGAGAAGTAATTATTTTATGGAGAATTGTTGTGGAAAGTATCAGTGCTTAACGTTGGAAGAAGTCGTGAAGATTGATTCTAAAAACTTTGTTTACTTCTGAAGGCCTGTTAAGTTGTAGAATTTCTTGAGATTATGTAAGATCCAATGCGGTATTGTCTCGTAAAAGTTAGTAAGAATCACATGCAATTATAAGGATGAGAGTTGTAGTCCATATAATTGAATATAATATTAGAAGATATTTAAATGGAAGGGAGTAAAATTAGAGGATTTTAGAGTGACAGGCTAAAACCCCCTAATTTGGTTTGATGTTTTGAGTTTTGTTATGAGAAGTTAGCCCCTAGGTGGTGGGAATCGAGGGAACTCTAGAGTAAGAGACTGGTATCTTCCTTGCCTAACCATGTTCAAAATGATAAAAATTTCAAATTAACATATGTTCTTTATAGAACCAAGTAAGGGTAAAGAACTCATTTTCTACTATATGTCGCAACAAAATTTAATTTTTTTCACAACAATACTTTAATAATTATTACTAGTTCATAAAAGGAAAGAAAAACATATTCTAGTTAATAGTATTTTACATACAGTGTTATCAATTATTATAATTTTAATTTCTTGCTTAACATTTTATTAAGGAAATTTCAAAAGACATATCAACTTTCAAAACTTTTCAAAATCAATACATACTTTCAAAAGCCATAAAAAAAGTAAAAAGATAATTTTTTTTTTATTTCTTTAAAGATTTTACATTTTCCCTGTGAATTTGATATCTCAGGGCTTAATCAGAAAGTCATATATTACTTGATAAACGATACGTATACTTGCGTAGTATCTCATATTATAAAAAACATAATTTTCATATCTAAAGCATCAACAAATATATTTGGTGTGGAGTCAAGTTTTTGGCGCACATACATATATTCCTTGCGGCCCAAGTTTTTGGTGTCGTTGCCAATTTTCATATCATATTTGTAAGTATAAATATCAGGGGATCAAGTTATTGGCGACGTTGCCGGGGAAAACAATTAAATTGCATTTTAAAGAGAATGAAGAAATTTTAAATTTTTTACTTTTCTTTGCTTTTGTTAGTGTGTTGTGTTTTGTTTTGTTTTATTGTTGTATGTGTAGTTCAGGTTCTGAAGGACTTGTGTTTTATGATTCTGAATTAGAAAGAATTATCAGAAAAATCAAAAAAATAAAAAATATAGAAAAAGATAAAAATATTCAAGAAATGGAAAATCATCAAAATCAAAATGTAGGCATCCATCAAGAATTAAGACCTTTAAGAGATTATGTTAACCCTACAGTAGATGAATTTCATGGTAGTATTCAAAACCCTATTGTAGCTGCTAATTCTTTTGAGCTTAAACCTGTTATTATCCAAATGGTGTCTAATAATCAGTTTGGGGGAGCAACAACTGAAGATCCTAATTTACATCATGCTAATTTTCTAGAGTTGTGTGCTACTTTTAAATATGATGGTGTTTCAGATGATGCTATTAAACTTAGACTTTTTCCTTTCTCACTAAGGGATAAAGCTAAAATATGGTTACATTCATTACAACCTGGATCATTAAGAACTTGGGGTGAACTGTCACAAAAGTTCCTTGCTAAATATTTTCCACCATCTAAGTCTGCTAAGTTGAGAAATGATATAACATCTTTTTGTCAGTTTGAAGGGGAATCCATATATGAAGCATGGGAAAGATTTAAAGATCTCAGGAAATGTCCACATCATGCAATACCACATTAGTTAATAATTCAAACTTTTTATAATAGATTAGTTGGATCTCTTAGATCAATCATCGATACTTATGCTTTAATTGAAGAAATGGCTACTAATAATTTTCAATGGCCTTCTGAAAGGTTAAATCCTAAAAAGGTAGCCAGTGTTTATGAGAATGATGCTTTTACAATGTTAGCAAATCAAGTTTCTACTGTATCAAGGAAGATAGACCAATTTGGGATGAATTTTTCTCAGCCAAATCTCATGATTGAAGAAAATTCATTAGGCCAAATGGTTGATTCTTATTCTTCAACAAAAACTGTGAATGCTATAAGTAAACCTAACAACCCATATTCCAATTTTTATAACCCAGGATGGAAGAATCATCCAAATTTTATCTGGAATAACAATAATTAGGGTGGTGTTAATCAATAATGGGGGAACCACCAAGTAAACCCATTGAGGAATTGAAACAACCAAGGTAATAATAATAATAGATTAACTTATCCTTCAGGCTATAACAATGCTTTACAAAATAAGGAGAAGAAGTTGTCTATGGAAGAAGTAGTATCACATATGGGAAATTAATTACAAATTCAAGGAGCAACCATCAGAAATGTAGAAAATAAATTAGGAAAAATTGCAAATACCTTAAGTAATAGATCCCAAGGAATGCTTCCAAGTAATACTGAAGTGAATCCAAGAGAAAAGAATAAAGAATAAGTAAAAGCAATTCAACTGAGAAGTGGAAAAGAATTGGAAGGTAGAGTTCAAAAGGAAACTGAAGTAGAGAAAGAAGAGATTGAAAGACTTAAAGAGGACGCTCCAAAAGGTTTTGAAAGACCTATTTCTCCACCAAAGGTTGATTTAGAAAAACCACCACCTCCATTTCCTCAGAGACTTCGTCAAAAAAAGTTGGATAAGCAATTTTCAAAATTCTTGGAAATATTAAAGAAGCTTACCATTAATATTCCATTTGCTGAAACCCTAGCACAAATGCCAAGCTATGCAAAATTTATGAAGGATATTCTTAATAAAAAGAGGAAGTTTGAAGAAAATGAGACTGTTGCACTTAGTGAGGAGTGCAGTGCGATAATTCAGAAAAAGCTTCCTGAATAACTTAAAGATCCTGGTAGTTTCACAATTCCATGTGCAATAGGAAAAAGATTATGTAGAAAAACTTTGTCATTTGGGTGCAAGCATTAACCTTATGCCTCTATCAATATTTAAATGACTTGGACTAGGAGAAATAAAACCAACTACTGTAACTCTGTAATTAGCAGATCATTCGATTACATATCCTAAAGGAGTTATAGAAGATGTTTTGGTAAAAGTGGATCAATTTATTTTTCCTGTGGATTTCATTGTGTTAGATATGGAGGAAGATAAAGAGATACCCATAAATTTAGGGAGACCTTTTTTAGCTACAGGCAAAGCCATGATAGATGTACAAAAAGGGGAATTAACGATGAGGGTTAATGATCAAACTGTTACATTTAATATTTCAAAATTGATGAAATATCCTACTAGAGGTAAAGAAGATAAGTGTTATAGGATGGATGTTATTGAATATTTAAGTGAATGTCATTTCAAATCAACTTATGAAGAGAAAGTTGAAAGAGAAGAATTGGAATTTAAGCAAGAAGAGGAGTTATTTGATTCTAAAGACTTTCAAGAGGAAGGTTTAAAGTATGTTCAAGAAAGTTTTGAATTGTTGGATATGACTGAAAAAGATGAATCTTATGGTCCATCAATTGAAAAACCTCCTGAACTTGAGCTAAAAATGCTTCCTGATTATTTGAAGTATGTTTTTCTAGGTGAATCCTCAACCATGTCTTTTATAATTTCCTCTCAATTAACTGAAAAAGAAGAAGAGAGTTTGCTTGAAATTTTGAAGAAGCGCAAGAAAGCCTTTGGATGGACAATTGCTGATATTAAAGGAATCAGTCCTTCAATTTGTATGCACAAAATTCTTATGGAAGATAATTGCAAACCGTGGGCTAGTCCCCAAAGGTGATTAAATCCTATCATGAAAGACGTTGTTAAGAAAGAAATTTTAAAATGGTTGGATGCTGGAATTATATACCCTATTTCAGATAGTGCATGGGTTAGTTCTATTCACTGTGTTCCTAAGAAAGAAGGAGTAACTATGACTGTTAATGAAAAGAATGAAATGATACCAACAAGACAAGTTACAGGGTGGTGAATATGCATTGAATATAGAAAATTAAACCTTGCCACAAGGAAAGATCATTTTCCACTCCCTTTTCCAGATCAAATGTTGGATAGACTGGCTGGGCATAAATACTTTTGCTTTTGGATTGATATACTAGTTACCACCAAATTTAAATTGCTCCTGAGGATCAAGAGAAAACTACATTTACCAGTCCTTATGGTACGTTTACTTTTAGAAGAATGTCCTTTGGTTTATGTAATGCCCCTGCTACATTTCATAGATTTATGATGGCTACTTTTTGTGATTTAATTGAAAAAGGGATTGAATTTTTTATGGATGACTTTTCAGTGTTTGGAATTTCTTTTGAATCATGTTTAGAACATCTATCTAGTTTTAAAATGCTGTGAAGAAACTAATTTGGTCCTTAATTGGGAAAAATGCTAATTTATGGTAGCAGGAGGAATTGTTTTGGGACATCAAATTTTAGAAAAAGGTTTAGAGAAAGATCCTTGAAAAATTCAAGTTATATCTAATTTACCTTGCCCAACCAATGTAAGTGGAATTAGAAGTTTTTTAGGACATGTTGGATTCTACAGGCGTTACATCAAAGACTTTTCAAAGATTACAAAACCATTATGTTGTTTACTAGAAAAGGATGCAATTTTTAATGATGATTGTCTCAAAGCCTTTGAAACCTTAAAATAAAAATTAGTCACCACACCTTTAATAATTTCACCAAATTGGAAAAAACCTTTTAAATTAATGTGTGATGCTAGTGATTATGCTCTTGGTGCTGTTTTAGGTCAGAAATATAATAAAATTTTCAAAGTAATTTATTATGCTAGTAAAACTCTTAATGAAGCTCAAATTAATTATACTACTACTGAGAAAGAGTTATTAGCTATAGTATTTGCCTTTGATAAATTTTGATCATATTTAATTGGAACTAAATTTGTGGTGCATAGTGATCATTATGCTATTAAATACTTAATGAAGAAAAATGATGCAAAATTGAGACAGATAAGATGGAATCTTCTTTTACAAGATTTTGATTTTGAGATAGTAGATAGGAAGGGTTTTGATAATCAAATTGCAGATCATTTGTCCAGACTTGAAATTAAAAAATCTCTCTGTAATATTGAAGAAATTAATGAACATTTTGGTGATGAAAAACTGTTCACTGTTAAAGAATTATGTGTTTCGTGGTATGCAGACATAGTAACTTTATTGTTAGTAATATTATACCCTATGGTTTGACATAGCATGAAAAGAAGAAATTTATGTCTGATGATAAGACTTATTTTTTGGATGACCCATTTTTATATAAACAAGGAAAGGATCTAATAATTCGAAGATGTGTACCTTTGGAAGAGACTTATAAAATTATTCAAAAATGTCATGATTCTGATTATGGGGGACATTTTGGAAGTGATAAAACTACATATAGAATATTACAATCAGGATTTTATTGGCCTAAAATTTTTAAGGATGTGAATGATTATATTAAAAATTGTGATAGATGTTAGCGTGTAGGCAATATTTCTAGAAGAAATGAGATGCCCCTCAATTATATGTTAGAAGTTGAAATATTTGATGTTTGGGGACAAGATTTTATGGGACCATTTACAACATCTTTCGGAAATGTTTATATTTTGATAGCAGCAGACTATGTTTCCAAATGGATTGAAGTTATTGCTTTACCTCGATTTGATGCTCAAAGTGTTGCAAAGTTTTTAGAGAAGAATATATTTTGCAGATTTGGAATACCTAGAGTAATCATAACTGATGAGGGAAATCATTATAGAAATGCGATTATTAGGAAGTTAACAAAGAAATATCATATTAATCATCGCATTGCTACTGCTTATCATCCACAGACAAGTGGTTTGGTTGAATTATCCAATAATTAAATTAAAAGAATATTGAAAAAAACAGCTAATCCAAATAGAAAGGATTGGTCAATCAAACAGGATTATGCTTTGTGGGCCTATAGGACTGCTTACAGAACACCTATACGAATGTCCCCATATAGGCTGATTTTTGGAAAAGCTTGTCATTTACCATTTGAACTTGAGCATAAAGCATAATGGGCTATTACAAAGTTCAATTATAATTTGAAAAATGCTGCTGAAAAGAAATTTTTGCAATTAAATGAGCTTGAAGAAATAAGGAATGCATCTTATGAAAATGCTAATATTTATAAGGAAAAGATGAAGTTATGGCATGATCGGAAGATTCTTACTAAAAATCTTGTACCAGGACAAAAAGTTTTACTGTATAATGCTAGATTGAGAATATTTTCTAGAAAACGTAAGTCCATGTGGATGGGTCCATTTATTGTGATATAAGTTTATTCTTATGGAGCTATAGATATTCAAGATCCTAAGACTGGAAAAATATTTAAAGTTAACAGACATAGACTTAAAACATATCTTTCAATCAATAAATCTAAATCTGATAATAATTTGATGTTGGGTCACTCAGAATGAGTTCTGGGTATGTCAGGCTGAAGAGGTTAAAATAAGCGCTTTGTGGGAGGCAACCCATAATTATCGGTGTGCTTTGCTTTATGATTATTTTTTGTGCTTTGTTTGGTTTGTTTGGTTTGTTTTATGTTTTTAGTGGTAGTAATTTGGATTTTTTAAATTATAGTAGAGTTTATTTGACCTTAATTGATGATTTAGAGAAGTCAGAACGAAAATTTGGACACTTAGCAGACCTGTGCTAAATTGAGCACTGGAGGCTAAGCGCCGACTGGCTGGCACTTAGGCGCCGGAGTTACAAAAAAACGTGAAAAAAGAGATTCTAGAGGCCTAGATCGTGGGGGAGTAGTTTTGGAAGTTATTTTGGAGTTTTAGAACGTCTTGGGATAGATTTAGCACTTCCCAAGTCTATAAAAAGGATCTGATTTAAGAGAAACACTTGCCTCAAGTCCTATTTTCATTTCTGAGTCTTAAGAAGAGAGTTTTAAGTGCATCATGTCTTTTTGGGAGAAGGAGATGAAGAAAAGCAAGATTCTGACAAAGGTATGTTCATTAGTGATAGTGCTAAAGAATTATTCAATGGTTATCTCGCTGTTAGTATTCAAGATATTGCATAAATGATTGCAAATATTGAAGCCTGAGTGACATCAATGGAAGAAAGATCAATGAAACTAATTTGCAGTTGTTGCACATGGGATGACAACTCAAGATGCAATTCAGTCATTCAAGGTATGTGGAAGAAGCATATAAGGCCATGTTTGTAAAAAACAAATGGATTGAAGAAGATGTAAGAATGAACAATTATAACCCGTTCTATCAAATTTATATTCCAAAAGGGTCAAATAGGAATAATAGTGGTCCAGGATATAATCCGCCTAACAGAGAATGGAATTAAGAATGCTTTGTTCTTATTTGTTCAGTGTTCTTATGTGTTATGTTTAGTGTTCTTGTGTGTTATGTTTGGTGTGTTTAATGATCATATTAAAGTATTAATAAAGCCTGATGATAATTATCTTAGAGATGTATACTTATCAGTTTGAGATTAAAGTCTCTTGTATTTAGAGAATTTCATCCTTTATGTGTGGATAGAAATTCTAGAGTTGTATCAAGTGTTGTGTTCGTTTTAATATAAGTTTATGTTTGTGTGAAATTTGTGTGGAATCAATGGATATTTAATTTTGATTTGGAATATTGAAAATTTATGTTGGGAGAAATAATTATTTTGGAGTAATTAAGGGTGATTAACCAAGTGATTTAGTGCATATACCATTATTGTTAATAATTAGGTATTGGCGGCTAAGTGCTAAAGTGTCAGCGCTTAAACTCCAGATTTTGCGGCTAAGCACCGATAGTTCGCGCTTAGGCGCCAGTTAGCAAAACTTGGTTCCCAACAGTTAAAAACTTGAAAAGTGTCATTTTTCAACCGCCACATCGTCTTCAACCTTCGGTCTATCACGAAAGAGAGCCTAGGGCATCATATTGTGGATCATTTAAGAGCCAATCTTAACAAAAATTGTTAGATTTGGATTCCTTTAGGTAAGAGCACTACTCCTAAGTAAAAATTTTTTGATTTTCACCATGTATTTTGAGTACATTTTGGAAAATCTTAAAATCACTATTCATGGAGAAACTTTGAGGAAAAACTTGAGAAATTGCTTGGATTTAGTGAAAATATCTATTGTAAGATATTTTAGCAAATTTAGTTTGATTTTGGAATTTATGGTGAATTTTTCATGAATTTTTAGAGATGACTCCAAAGCCAAAGCGTGCACGAGAAAAGACAAGATTTGATTCTGACAAATTTGTTAGTATGAGGGCTGAGGAACTATACGTCGATGCATTGCAGTCACGTAAGTTGATTCCTGAGCATGTGTTCAGTAAATTAGGAGAGGTGATTGAAGAAATGATTTCTAGAAGGAACTGGGAGAATTACTGTTGCTTCTCCGCTGTTGCTGTTGTTTCAGTGGTTCAAGAATTTTATGCAAATTTGCCTGCTGCAGAAGAGAATCAAGTGATGGTTAGGAGGCATGAGGTTAACTTTTCTTCTGGGGCAATCAATACTTTTTATGGACTACCTCCTGACATGTTATGTTTTTATTCTAACTATCATCCTACGGAAGGAGAATTAGATGAGATCATGGAATTTCTGACTGATGGAAGAGGCTTATGGAAAATTACAAATGATAGAAGAGTGAACTTTCCTGCTTCCAAATTGAATACCATTTCTAAGGCATGGCATTATTTTATCTCATCTAAGTTGTGACCTTCGAGCCACACTAGTGAACTAACGAGAGAAAATACTGTGTTGAACCATTGTATTCAGCAAGGGAAGCTTATTGACATTGGAGGAATAATTTATGATTAATTTTGAACAGTGCTAGATCAACCACTACTGCATGTATGGGATTTCCTTTCTTCATTCATTCATTATATGGACAATTTGGAGTGAAGTTTGAAACCTGGGAAGAGGTACTTCAACCCTTGAGACAAATTACCAGTGTAAATGTTGGTGCTTACACTATACATTCAGTGTTTGGTTAGAGAGGAGGATTTGGTAGGGCTTCTACTGTTTCTGCTTCTGCTGCATCTACTTCTCGTGCTACTACTTCATGTGCTTCATCATCTACTGATTCACAGATTGGTTTATTAAGAAAAATTTTGAAAAACGCGAGTCTTACTCGAGAGCATCTGAAAGATATGGATGGTAAGATGGATAATGTAGAAAGATATATTGTGAAACATAATGAGCATGAGGAGAGTTATCAGCAATATTTGGATAGACTGATTAGAGGTGATCAGAGTGCTGAGATGCCCCCTCATCCATTCTACATACCTTATGTGTCATCTAGGCATTAGAACGAGCAGGATGATGATGATGATGATGAGAATGATGAGTAGGTTAGTGTTATTTGTTTTCGTTGTGGTGTTGTTGTTGATGTATGTGTACTTTATCTAGTATTTTGTTTAATGATTGTGTTATTATGTGAATTCTGATAGTATGCAGATTGTAGATGTACTATTTATCTGTTATGCATATTCAGATGTATTGTTGTTTGTATTAATATTTTATAAGTTGCTTTGTGGTAGTAATATGTATTAGTAAATTTTTTAATGTGTATGTTATGTCAGAGTTTTCAGTAGTGTGTATTTTAATTCAAAAACTGTTAGGAGATTATAAACCACTATTGGGAACTTCTACTTAGGAAATTACATGTTTAAAATTTTTCAAATTCCACTATCATCTGTTATCTATATCAGTGTGTTATTTTAGTTGGCATGTATTTGCTTTGAAAACCTCCACTACTGTAGAAGTCTTTTTGAAATTTTTACTTTTCTTTGTATAAAAAAAATTGTTTAAAAAACTAAATTTGATTTCATTTTACTCCTGTTATTTAAATTGTTATACTTGCATATTAGGATATTAAAAATTCCTGCATGCATGATATGTCAGTTTTTATTTCTCACCCATGTATTATTTCTTATGCTTAAATGTTTTTTCATAACTAAAAATTAAAGTTTTGGGGGAAATTTTAAAAGCAATGATTTTCAAAAAACCTAAAATTTTATTTGATTCTCAAGAATACTTAAAAATAAATCTTATTTTTTATTGAGAACAATTATGTACATGAAGTTATATTAGGGGAAAAAAAATTTTGAATATAGAAAAGAATAAAAGAATTTAGTTAAAATTTATAGTAATCATGAAAAACTTAAAGTTAAATCTTTCTTAATGAAGAGGTGTTAAATAAAGTTAAACTATCTTTAGTAAGAAGTTTTGTATTTTTGGATAAATAAAAGATTTAACTTTTATTCTTTAAAGCTTAAATTTCTTTTATTGAAGAGTAATTTTTAAATATTATTATTATAATTCTTAAGTCAAAGATGTATATCTGACCTTTATTTTAAATGGAAGGGTGAAATTCAAAATCATTAAAGGACTATCCAGATATAGTAATCCTTACCTTATTAAAAAAAGAAAGAAAAAGAGAAAAGTGAAAAAAATGTATATGAAAAGGGAGGAGAAGCTTGAGGATTTAAGGGCCTAATCAAAAATTGGTTTCATACCTAAAGTTTAAGATATAAGTTCAAAGAAAATCTAAAGCTTAAGGTTGTAATATAGTAAGTAAAATTATTTTCAAATAAAGATTTTTAAGTGAGAAAAATAAGTGTTTGAATCCTATATTTTGAAGAATCTACAAATATTTCTGAATTAGATAGAAACATATATTTGTCATTTTCCTTTACATAAAAACTTTCTAAACTTTAAGTTGTTTTTAATTACTGAAATTTTTTCTAAATTGGACTTTACCATTTCTAGAATAAAATTTTTTTATCTTCCTAAGAAACTCATTACATAATTTGCATGATAAAATGTTCTATGAGATTAATTGTCACTTGAGGACAAGTAACATTTTAAGTTTTGGGCGTTTTGATACACCTGAAATATATAGTATTTTTATGCACATTTTTATACCTATTTTTAATGATATTGTACTTTAATGGAAGGTATTTTGTGTTTTTCTTGCAGGTATGATGAAAATGGATGGTCATGATGAAAGGAACAAAATTGGATCAAATTTGGAGCAAAAAAAGATGAAAAATGAAAATTTGGCACCTGATGGCTAATCGCCATTGGGCGGCAACTTAACCACCACAGTTAAAAATTGAAATTCAAATGAATTTGGCTCCAATTTCAAAGGGGATGGGATGCAACTCTTGGTGGCAACTTCCATAACTTTTTTTGGGCGGCAAGTTTGAATGAAGGGGTGCATTCTTTTGTAGATACATTGAGTCTGGACACATTTTGAAGAGACACCAAGGCACCTTTTGGTTTACTATTTAAAGAGAGTCTTAGGAAAGATTAAGGAGTCTTTCCTTTGCATTTTGAAGGGTTCTTCCATTGCATTTTTACGGAGTTTTTATTTTAGTTTTAATTAGGAGTACGAGTAGAGAGTAGAAAGGAGAAAAGGGTCGGAGTGAAGTCTTCTTCTTCCCACTTCTTTTCTTTCTTTTTAGTTTAGTTTTTATTGAAGTCTGAAGTTTATTTTGAGTCATCGGAGTTGGGACATCCTCTCTGAGAAGTAGTTTAGTGAAGAGTTAATGTTTCAGAGAAACTTCGTGAGTCTTGTGGAGAGAATTTTCATATAAGTGTTTACTTTTGTTCTTACATTTAGTTTTTTTAATTAATTCTTGTTTCTGTTTGTTGTTTCTCTTATGGTTTTAATTTCAAATCAATTTGTTTTTGTATTTTCTCAATGCATTCTGTGAAATTTACTTTATCTTTTTCTTTCTTAAATAGAGAAGTAATTAGTTTATGGAGATTTGTTGTGGAAAGTGTCAGTGTTTAACGTTGGAAGAAGTTGTGAAGATTGATTCTAAAAACTTTGTTTACTTCTTAATTTGGCCTGTTAAGTTGTAGAATTTCTTGAGATTATGTAAGATCTAATGCGGTATTGTCTCGTAAAAATTAGTAAGAATCACATGCAATTATAAGGATGAGAATTGTAGTTCATATAATTTAATATAATATTAGAAGATATTTTATGGAAGGGAGTAAAATTAGAGGATTTTAGAGTGACAGGCTAAAACCCCTAATTTGGTTTGAAGTTTTGAGTTTTGTTATGAGAAGTTAGCCCCTAGGTGGTGGGAATCAAGGGAACTCTAGAGTGAGAGACTGGTATCTTCCTTGCCTAACCATGTTCAAAATGATAAAAATTTCAAATTAACATATGTTCTTTATAGAACTAAGTAAGGCTAAAGAACACATTTGCTTCTATATGTCCCAACAAAATTTAAATACTTCCACAATAATACTTTATTAATTATTACTACTTCATAATAGGAAAGAAAAAGATATTCTAGTTAATAGTATTTTACATACAGTGTTATCAATTATTATAATTTTAATTTCTTGCTTAACATTTTATTAAGGAAATTTCAAAAGAATATCAACTTTCAAAACTTTTTAAAATCAATACATACTTTCAAAAGCCATAAAAAAGTAAAAAGATTATTGTTTTGATTTCTTTAAAGATTTAACATTTTCCCTGTGGGTTCGATATCTCGGGGCTTAATCAGAAAGTCTTATATTACTTGATAAACGATACATATACTTTCGTAGTATCCCATATTATAAAAATTATAATTTTCATATCTAAATCATAAACAAATATATTTAATGTGGAGTTAAGTTTTTGGCGCACATACATATATTCCTTGCGGCCCAAGATTTTGTTGTCGTTGCCAATTTTCATATCATATTTGCAAGTATAAATATCAGGGGATCAGTGCAAGACCACTCCGTTTACTTGGCATTGATGACATTTCTTTGATGTGTCCATGCAGTCTGTCATCATTGTCGGCCTGTAGTATCCGAGTCTCTTGATTTTCATCTTCATTTTTTGTCCTGACTAGTGAGCTCCACACAATCAGGCATGTACTTCTTTGACGATTTACTGTGCTTCTGCTCTGTTGAAGCATCTGAGCCACATCTGATTGAAGGATCTTCTGTATAGAATACTGTCACTTAAGACATATGAGAGAGCTCTCTTCTGAATTTGATGCACTGCTAACTCGTCTTTTGGTAACTTTCTAGTTTGTAATATTCTATTAATGGCCGATGCTAATCTTCTGTATCATCTGTCACTGTAGCTGCTATCTCTTCTTTTCCAATCTTGTGTAGACTGTAGAGGACGATCTGCGATAAAACCTGACGTCCCTGTACTGTAATATCTACATAATCTTCAGGTGTACAAGTCAATTATTTAACAAGTTTGGCTAAAGCAGCCGCGTTGGCGTTGTCTGCTCGAGGAATTCTATAGAATAACACATTCAGGATTTACTCGAGTAGTTTCATTGTCTACCGGTGATATTCTTCTAATCTTGGATTCAAAATTTTATATTGTCTCGCCACTTGCTGAATGACGAGTTATGAGTCGCCATAAATGGCAATGTCTATAATTTCCATTAGTATTGCTAATTCAAAACTAGTGATCAGAGCTTTGTATTCTTCTTCATTATTGGTACATGGCTCTATCAAGTGATAAGAGAATCTCATCATCGCCTGATCTAGCGTCACGAAAATTAAACCAATTCTTGCTTTTCCAGGTATCATTATCTGTTGTCCTTTGTCTCTTCGGGTTGATGACATTCCGTCAAAGTAAATTTCCCAATTTCTGCACTGGACTGCTCTATTTGTAGTATTTGTTCTTTTGGTAATTCTTCATTGAGTGGGGACTCAGCTGGCAGTGGGTACGCTACGATAAAATCTGTGAGAATCAGCCCTTTGATAGAGTAAAAGGGCATAAAAGTTATGCCAAATTGCAATAATATCATCGACCATCTTGCTAAGCGTCCAGAAAGTGTTGGTCGGGTCATCAAATATTGAAAGTGATTAAACTTTGAAATTAGGTTGACCTTATGAGACAACATGTAATGTCTAAGCTTCTGAGCGGCCCCCAGCTAGACAATGTTTCTCAATACGAGGATACTTCACTTATGCCGGTATTAGACGTCGACTCAGGTAGTAGAGCGTTTTCTTTTTGCCCTCATCACTGAATTGAGCAATTAGTGCCCCTAGATAGTCATCTAAAGCCACGGTATAAAGTATCAATGGTCTACCTGGGATAGGTGCTGCTAAAATAGGAGGTGTCGTCAAGTACCGCTTAATATCTTTGAAAGCCCATTGATACGAAGCAGGTTCAAAAAGGGAAGACACCTTCCTGACATATTAGATAAGAAGCATCTTAGATATGCCAACTTTCCTTAAAAAGATTGTAATTACTTCAAGGTTTTGGGTGGAGGCATTTCTAAGATAGCTTTAATCTTTTCTAGGTCAATTTCGATTCCTCGATGGCAGACAACGAATCTTAAAATTTTCCCGGAGGTAACGCCGAAAGCACACTTTAAGGGATTCATTTTTAGATTGTATTGTCGTAATCGTTCAAATATGATCCTCAAATCATTTAGGTGGTTTTCCTTTACTTTGCTCTTGATGACCAAATTGTCCATGTAGCATTCCACTTATTTGGGAATAAGGTCATCGAAGATCTTTGTCATTTCTCTTTGGTAAGTTGCTCCTGTGTTCTTCAAACCAAATAGCATCACCGTGTAGCAATAAATCCCGATCGGAGTTCTAAATGTTGTAAGCATTGCATCCTCTAAAGCCATCTTGATTTGATTGTAACGTGATGACCCATCCATGAAGGAGATAATTTCTTGTGACGACGCAATGTTAACCATAGTTCCAGTATCGGCAATCATCTTTCGGACATGCTTTATTCAAATCCTTGAAGTCAACACACACTCGGATTTTTCCATTTTTCTTCTTTAGTTGCACGACGTTGGCTAACCATGTCGGATATTGTTCTTCTCGGAGAATGTTAGCATCTATTAATTTCTTTATTTCTGTCGTAACTTGTTGTTCTTTTTCGAGGCGCATTCTTCAAGGAGCTTGCTTTCCTAGTGTTGTATTTTGGTCCACTTCTAGAAGGGGAATTGTAACGTCCGGAGATAATCCAGGCATTTCATCATAGCTACAAGAGAAGAAATCTTTAAATTTTGACGGTAACTCAACCAAGACTGTGACCTCTTCTTCGTTGAGCAACGAACTTATGAAAGTAGGTCGGGGCTGCTCCTTAGTCCCGAGATTGATTTTTTTTAATTCGTCCACAGTTGATTTGATTTCTTCTTCAAATTCTGATGGAGCCTTTTCTATTGGTTGATCTTTGTATTCATCTTGGATGTCTAAGCAATCTTCTTCTAACTGACTAGTAACAACCATGCAAAATCCCGAGTCATCTACAGGTCATACCGTGCTGAACCCAAGACCTTTTTTCGAGTTGATTTTCTTTCCTTTGGTTTTCCATAATTTTTTTAATGATTGTAACTTATTTTTTGACATTTGCTTTGGCACATATCCTTGTTGAATTAATTTTTGTACACATGGCGAAAAGTAACTAAAATGTAGTTCCATTAATTCATTAGAATCATTTTCTTCAAGAATTACACAAGGTTCAGAAGTAGAAGGAGAAGCTTTATATAGCTTGATTGGTTTAAAACCATCATTATGGATTCCACACTTGAGATCTTTTGAGGGTGGATCAAAGTTAGAGTGATGGCTTGAACATAATGATTAATCTGATCATACATTGATTCATATTCATCCCTTTCTGTGCCATCTATAGAATTCTCTAATTGAGGCTTCTTCTGACTTATCATCATTGTTTCTTTATATTCTTTGGATTTTCCTTCTACATCAATGCTGATCGTCAGCTTCATCCATTCAACAATCTGGTGAGTTCTTCCTCAACCACGTCCTGAGCCTCAACCTCAGATGCATAGGCAAAAATAACCTCCATGATGCCCGAATATTTATGCTTACGATTTAGATAGGAAATTGTGATTTATAATATGGCATTTTATGCATGTATACATATCATTTATCAAGTAATATAGAACTTTCTAATTAAGGCACGAGATATCTAATTCACATGGAAATGTGTAAAAATTTTAAAAAATAAGAAAATCACTTTTACTTTTTTAATTGATTTTTGTTAGTATGTTTTAAGATTTCAATTTGGAAAAATTGTTTTTGATATTTTTAGTAACAAGTTAAGGAGGAAATAATATTATCAATACTCTAAACACGATATAAATGTTATAAGAATCAAATATCTTTTTCCTTCGTAATGAATCAGTAATAATTGTATATATTTATGTTGTGGGAGTATTTAAATGTATTGTGCCAAATAGGAGCAATTATATTCTTTACCCTTACTTGGTTCTATAAAGAAAATTGGTTAATTTGAAATTTTGAAATTTCGTAGATGGGTTAAGCAGGGAAGATACCAACTCTCACTCTAGAGTTCTCTCGGTTCCCTCCACCTGGGGGCTAACATCTCATAACAAAATTTAAAATAACAAACCAAATTAGGGGCTTTAGCCTGTCACTCTAAAGTCCTCTAATTTTACTCCCCAATAATGCATATCTCCCTATATATTTTCATTCAATCATATGGACTACAATTCTCACCCATATAATTGCATGTGATTCTTTCCAATTGTTGTTTGAGACAATACCACATTGGAACATACATAATTTCACAACAAATTTTAACATCTTAATTACCCAAATCAAGAAGTAATTTAAGTTCAAGGAATTGAATAATCACAATTTATTCCAGCATTAAACACTTATACCTTCCAGAACATACTTCCATAATATAATTACTTCATCATCTAAGAAGGAAAAAGATAAACTAAACTGCTCAGATTTCATGAAGAAAACACAAACAAAACTTGATATGAAAGCATAAACCATAATTAAAACACATCAAACTTACTTAAAAACAAAATCTAAAAACAAAGATAAATATTTATCTGAAAATCCTCTCCACCAGACTCTGGAAGTTTCTTTAGAATTTTTTTTTCCACAATAAAACTCTACAGAGGTTGGAGCCCAACTCTGGTGACTCTAATAAAGACTTTAAACTTCAAAAAAAACTAGATATAAGGATAAAAGAAAATTGGTGAGAATAATGTTTCACACCAACCCTCTTTCCTTTCTTACTCTCTACTTTCTACTATAGAAAATAAGAACTCTAAAACTTAATACACTCTAATAACCACTCTAATAACACACAAAAAATAACAACAACCACACACAAATTAGGAGGCTTGATTTTTATAATTTTCCAAAATGTGCCTTCATGTCTCTTCAAATCGTGTCCAGATTCAATGTATCGACCAAAAGATGCATCCCTTCAATCATATTTGCTGCCCAAAGGAAGCTAAGGAAGTCACCCCTAAAATTTGCTTCAAACACCCCTTGAAAATGACACCAAAATTCATTTAAATTTGATTTTTAACTGTGGTGCTTAGGCGCCACAGGCCAAATTTCTCAAACTTCGTAATTTTGCTACAAATTTGATACTTTTTAGCTCCTTTCATCATATTAAATTATTTTCATCATACCTGCAAGAAAAATCCAAAATACCTTCCATTAAAGTGCAATATCATCAAAAATAGGTATAAAAATATGTATAAAAATACTATATATTTTAGGTGTATCATAATCTCCGAAACTTAAAATGTTACTTGTCCTCAATTTTAACATGCAAGTTTTGTAAATGAGTTTATTTAGGAAGGTTTCAAATTTTTGTTCTAAAAATAAAATAATCCAATTTAGAAAAATTCTAGTAAATAAGACCAATTTAAAGATTAGAAAGTTCTTAAGTAAAGGATAATGAAAATATAAGTTTCTATCTAATTGAGAAATACTTGTAGATTTTTCAAAATATAGGATTCAAAGATTTTATTTTTCTCACTTAAAAATTTTAATTGAGAATAATTTTACTTACTACATTATAACTTTAAGTTTTAGATTTTATCAAAACTTGTATTTTAAACTTTAGGCATGGACCAATTTCTGATTAGGCCCTTAAATCCTCAAGCTTCTCATTCATTTTCACATACTATTTTTTACTTTTTTTTCTCTTTTTCTTTTTCTTTTCTTTTCTTTTCTTTTTCTCTTTTATTTTTTTAAATTTTTATAAGGCAAGGATTACTATATCTGGATAAGTCTTTAATGATTCGGAATTCCACCGTTCCATTTAAAATAAAGGTCTGATGTGTATCTTTCACTTAAATATTTGATAACCGAATGATCAGTATGCACTACACATTTAGTTCCAATTAAATATGATCAAAATTTATCAAAAGTAAATACTATAGCTAATAACTCTTTCTCAGTAGTGGTATAGTTACTTTGAGCTTCATTAAGAGTTTTACTAGCATAGTAAATTACTTTGAAAATTGTTTCATATTTTTGACACAAAATAACACCAATAGCATAATCACTAGCATCACACATTAATTTAAAAAGTTTTTCAAAGTTTTGTGAAATTATAATAGATGAAGTGATTAATATTTCTTTTAACATTTCAAAAGCTTTTAGGCATTCATCAGTAAAATAAAAAAATACATCCATTTCCAATAAACGGCATAAGGGTTTTGAAATTTTTGAAAAGTCTTTAATGTAACGCCTATAGAATCCAGCATGTCCCAGAAAACTTATTATTCCCTTTACATTTGTTGTATAAGGTAAATTAGAGATAACTTAAATTTTTACAGGATGTACCTCGAAACATTTTTTTGATATTCTATGTCCTAATACAATTCCTCCTGCTACCATAAATTTGCATTTTTCCCAACTAAGGACCAAATTAGTTTCTTCACAACGTTTTAGAACTTTAGATAAATGTTCTAAACATGATTCAAATGAACTTCCAAACACTGAAAATTCGTTCATAAAAACTTCAATCCCTCTTTCAATTAAATCACAAAAATTAGCCATCATACATCTCTAAAATGTAGCAGGGGCATTACATAAACCAAAAGGCATTCTTATAAAAGCAAATGTACCATAAGGACTAGTAAACGTTGCTTTCTTTTGATCCTCAGGAGCAATTTGATTTTAGTGGTACCCAGTATATCCATCCAGAAAAGAAAAGTATTTTTGCCCAGTCAGTCTGTCCAACATATGATATAGAAATGGGAGTGGAAAATGATCTTTCCTTGTAGCAAGATTTAATTTTTTATAATCAATGCATATTCACCACGCTATAACTTTTCTTGTTGGTATAATCTCATTCTTTTCATTAACAGTCACAGTTACTCCTCCTTTCTTAGGAACACAGTGAATAGGACTAACGCATGCACTATTTGAAATAGGGTGGATACTCCCAGCATCCAACCACTTTAAAATTTCTTTCTTAACAACCATTCTTAATAGGATTTAATCTCCTTTGAGGTTCAGCCCTAGGTTTACAATTATCTTCCATAAGGATTCTATGCATACAAATTGAAGCTGATTCCTTTAATATCAGCTATCATCCATCCAAAGGCTTTCTTGTATTTCTTCAAAACGTCAAACAAACTCTCTTCATCTATTTTAGTTAATTGAGAGGAAATTATCACTGGCAAAGTTGATGACTCACTTATAAAAATATACTTCAAATGATCAGGAAGCATCTTTAACTCAAGTTCAGGAGGTTTTTCATTTAATGGACCAAAAGATTCATCTCTTTCAGTCAAGTCCAACAATTTAAAATATTCACGAACATAATTTAGATCTTCCACATGAAAATCTTCAGAATGATGTAACTCCTCTGTCGGCATATTTTAGGTTGTATTGTATTTTGAAAGGGGGGGTCGCCTAACAGAAGTTGTCGGCGAATTTAAATTTTAAATTTGATTTAAATATATATATAATTTAGAAAGTAGTATTTGGCTTTGAAAATAATTTTTAAATTTGAAAGTTTTAAGATATGAAATTAAACCGATCTCACATCCCGAATAGTTTATATAAACGAGCACCGCACCACAAACCGTGTATCTATCCCTAAGGATAGACACACTGCTTGATGGTGGGGCTCGATCAAATAAACTAGAAGTTTTGTGACATCCGTTTGGTCCGCGAACCAATTTTATAAGCCGACAAATTCCCTGCTTAATATGAAAGTATCAAACGGGGTTTATATTACACAGGTTCTTTAAAATTCCCTATAAGGGCAAGCCCCTATAGTTAATTACATCTTAAGTGACGGGAATCACCTAAGAAAACTCTCGATAATAATCAATAACTCGCTTTCAAGAATTTCAAAGTTTAAGGTTTTCAAAGATTGAATTTTGGAATTTCAATAGGGAATGGATCAAATTTTGGAACATTTCGTTTTGTGAATCCAAAGGAAGAAAGGTAGGAGAAATCACTGATTCGAAGTGAACTTCGGTAATTTCCCGACTATCCTATTGTTTGGCTTGAATTTAGGAAAGTCCTAATGTTTATTTAAATGTTTTGATCTTGCCAATTTTAATTAATTAGGGCTTATATTTATATGATAAAATCAAACAAATAGCCTAGAAGATGTGAGGGTTTATTGTCGTATCGGACGACTACCTCGGAATCCTAAGACCGGTTAGGGCTTAATTTGCAATGCAAATGCCTAACGAAGAGGTTGAGGATTTATGTTGCACTAGGCAAGCTACCTCGAAGTCCTATGGCTTTGTTGTTTAATTCTAAGAAGGTTTTGCTGAAGTAGACTCAGGTTTTGCTGATGACGATGGCCGTGCTGCCCACCATGCTCCAAGTTCCTTGTTGTTGCAGAGGTTTAGTTTTAGAAATCATAAATCGGGAGATGAGAAAAGTGTTTTGGTTTAGAGAAAATCTTAATTTCCAAGTGTTTTTTACGTTTTAATTAAAACAAATCTTAAAGTTGATTATAACGACACCGGTTAAGATCCCACGGTTCCATCCTTCCGGCATCATTATTTTTATCGGATTCACTTAGTCCGGATGAATTTGCTAAACTCAGCTGAATGAGTTCCACACTTTCATTTAGACCGTGGAAATCCCGTTATGAACACGTAGGTTACATCATCCGAGGTATTCCCGATCATCCAACGAGGACGTTTTAATTTAGTTGTAATTGTAGTTTTGTGTTCCGTTTTGTGATTAAATTTTGAGTTGTTTTATATTTTGAAATGTTGTGGCGGTGAATTTTATCTTGCAATGACTTTTAACTTAATTTGGTTTCAGTTTTAGGGACTATCCTAAAGGTGTGGGTTTTCATGCAACTGTTGTTTTATCATGCAAGAAAAATAAAGTACATTTGCAAGAAAGTAAATTGCAGGAAAGTAAGTTGCAAGAGAGCAAATTGCAATAAAAAAATAAAAGCGTACCCGGAGGGTCTTCCCGTCATCCCAAGCTGCACTTAAAACACAATTAGAATATTTAAGCAAGTTCCTAGGTAAAGCTAAGGGAAGGGTTATGGTTTTCTACCAAATTCCTAATCCTATAGCTTAGTCATTTCCTATGACGTCTAGGTTCTTTGTGTTTTTGTTTGAGGACGATTTTCTTCATCAAAGAACAATTAAGTCCAATTGTTCTTATAAATATCCTATCATATTGAGGAAGTGCTTAAGAAGAATCTTAAACATCTTTTCAATATTTTCAGGATTGTTTTAAGTCCAAATGAATTTAATTATATAAATGAATCGATCGTCCGAGGTTTTCAAGTCTTGTTAACTTGCTCGAATGAACTAGGACATTTGAATATCCTATGAGTGAGGTAACACTTCATTTGATGTTCCATTTAGGAGTTATAATAATCAAAGCTTTCAAGGGTAAATTAGTATTCAAATGATTTGATTTAAGTTAAAGGGTCTAAATTTGGAATAGTGTTCAAGTTGCTTTACATTTATTTTAAATTCTTTATGTCTTAGGTGATGTTATATTTAATTCAACTTAATTTAATTGAGTTTTAATTTAGTTTAACATAGTTCAATTTAATTTGATTTGGTGTTTAATTAATTTGATTTGATTTAATTTAATTTAATTATTTAATTTAATTTAATTTAATTTAATTGTTTAATTTAATTTAATTATTTAATTTAATTTAATTTAATTTAATTTAATTTAATTTAATTTTAATTTAGTTTAATTTAATTTAATTTTATTTAATTTAATTTGATTTAATTTTAATTTAATTTTAATTTACTTTATCTTTAATTTACTTTATTTTTAATTTTAATTGAAATTTCAAAAGAGTTTAATAATTTAATTAAGTCTTTTAATATTTTAAATTTGAGTTATCATTTTAATTAAAAATTGAGTATTAATGATATAATTAGTTTAGGGATTTTTAAATTAAAGAATAAATCTCTTCCTAATAAATATCCCTTATTTTAATAATTCCAATTTTATTATTCTTCCAAATTTAATCCATTATTGAATTAAAGTTTAATCATTTTAAAAATTGTTTAATGGGTTTCTACCCTTTAATTATTTAAATTTCAATCATCCAAATCAGATTAAGATCAAATATTTTACTTGTTGATTTTTTATTAAACCTAAAGTTTTAATTAAGGGTTAAAAGTTTAATTACCATTTTACCCTTTAAGCTTAATAATTTCATAACTTACTAAATTGAACTCAAATGAACTTGAAATTTTTATGTGACTTCACTCACATGTCAATAAAGACATGAGAGGAGAAAATGTGATTTTTCTGTATTTAATTTATTTATATAATTATTTTGATGGAAAATAGAGATTTTCAAGGAAAATTTAATAACATGACCAAGGGAAAGTTTCTGTCCTTAAGAAAATTAGGGGACATTCCTAATGACCAGAGAAGCACTTGGACCAATTTTGGTGATTTTTTGAATTATATTATTTTTATTATAATTATTTTAAGTTTTGGAGTATTAATTAATTTAAAAATAAAATAAATGTTGAAAAATGGGTTTTATATTTTTCAAAAATATCTCTAATATCAAGGAAACCAGAGAAACAAATTTTGCAATTTTCTGATTTTTCTATGATTTATTATAATTATTTTAGTGAAAATGCTAGAAAATACATTTTTTTAATTTTAAAATTACCCTAGGGTTTTAAAATTCAATATCTCACTAAATAGACCTAGGAAAAATGTGGGATTTGTTCCTAAGTGATTAAAATTCAAAATGTGACATTTTGGTGAATTTTATTATTTTTGTGATTTTTATTATTTTTTAATTATTAAAAATATTAAAATATTATTAAAAATCAACTTTTTTAGAAAATTGAAATTTTAATTTTCTTAGGTTCCCCTGATATCAGAGAGGCTCCAAAACCAATTTGGTGAATTTTTTAAAAGTATTTTAAAAGTTATGAATTTTTAAAGTTTAAAATGGCTAAGTGACTTAATCAACCCAATTAGTGGGGCTAACTAAGTCCAATTGACCTCAAATTTTTATGGTGGATTCCTCTGATCCTAAAGGTCAGTGGAGAATTGATTTCAAGTCAATTTGATGCCTGGTTAACTCTAATTAATTAAAGACCTATTTTGGGTGTTTAAGCCAATTAGGGTTGTTTTAAATGAACTAAGTCAAAACCTATTTTTCCTAGGGTTCTCCGGTCATAAGGAACATCACCAAATTTTCCTAGAATTTATTTCACAACATGCTATTTACTGGAATTAAAATACTCAAAATGATGACCCTGAACTTGAAAAATCAAGAACTCTTCATAGGGATGGCCTCTGACTTTGGAAAATTCAGGAAATGTTCCCAAATTCAGAGGCTTCAAAAGCCCTATGGTCTCATGCCATGGTGAATTGTATGCATGCATGGAGAATTAAAACAATGCAGAGAGTAAATAAATTATAAAAAATAAAATATTTGATGAAATTAAGTGATTTCTTTTCCACATTATTCTCCTCTCTTCACCGAGCAAGAGGGTATTTTTATTTTATTTTTCTGATTTTTCTACACAGAGATATGAATTTTTGAAGTTTAGGGAATTAAATAAATCGAGAAAATACCCTATTTTTCTATTTATCCACGCGGCGCCGGCGCATCCTCGGCGACTCCGAAAGACCACGCGGCGCGCTCCCATTCGACGCCGCCACCCGAGCCGGCCAGCCCGGGCCCCGCGGTTCTCGTACCGTCTCCCGGTCCGACGCGATCCCGACCATCCGTGCGCGCGTGTATTGAATGGACGGCATCCGTTCATCGTCGCCAAGTGTTCTCACCCGAGAGCCGTCCACACTAAATCCCTAAGATCTCACTCGATTCTCAATGGATTTTTACGTTCTTATACTCTATGGATTCGTCTTGAAGAGACGAACGCATCTATACGGTTAACATGCATTGAAACTAAGGCATTTGAATTAGAGAATCTTCAGAAGCTCGGGATGAAGAGTTAGCTCATACCTTGGCTCAGAGAAGTGTGGCTTCAATCTGAGAGTTGTTGCACCTTCGATTGGATCCCGCGAAGCTCCGGATGAAGTCTCCCGGTGCGGTGAATTGTCCGGATATGATTTCGACCAAGCCCGATCACAAAGCTTGGAGGTCGGAGCAAGCTGGGTGGCCTGGAGATGGGGCTTTTGCTGGTGGACACCTTCCCTTGGTCTGGTGAAGGTGTAGAGCCAATCAATTTGAGAATTGGCTCACTGTGGAGAAGTGTCCTGGTTTTGGGTGGAATTTCAACTCTGAAATTGAGCTTACAGAGGAGAAATGCCAGGGGGATTTCACTGGGGATCAAGTGCTCTAAGGATGGAGAAGGGTCTGGAACAATTTTGGCAGAGTTTTGGCAAGGTTTTGTGCTTTTTCTCCTCTCATGGCCGAGAGGGGTGGAGTTTAAATAGAGCTGGCTGGGAGGCCTCCCAGGGGGAGTTAGGGCTTGGGATCAGCTGCTCACGGTGAGGAGAAGATCGGCCATGGTAGCCACCGGGGATGGGGCGGCTCGGCAAGTGAGAATTTCAATGTTGGCTCACATGTGAGCTCTCGGCCATGGTGTTTTCCGGCGGCTCGGTGGCCGGCCGGCCGAGCAATGGTCACCATCTTGGTCGGGTGGGTCGGGGCTGGGGTTTAGTGTAAGCGATTGGCAAATGCCATGTGTAAAGGCTTTGATTCAAAGTGGAATGGGGGCATGGCTAAATTTGAACCTAAATGGGTCAACCCACCCATTTGGGCTAGGTGCACCACCCAAGGCCTGGTTTTGGCTGAGGGAAAAGTGATTTGGCTCAGCATAATCGGTAGGGTCAAGTCACCATCCAAGCACAATTAGGCTTAAGCATGGTTTAGTGGAATCATGGAAGTGGTTAATCACCTTTAGGAATTAAGGAAAGAGCCTCCTCCTTTTGCCCAAAATGGCATGGTGACATGTAAAGAGGCTCTCATGGCTTGCATATGGCTTGTGCATGGCTCCATGGCTCCATTTGGCTTGGGAAAAGGTTTGGTCAATTTCATAAAAAAGGATTTTAAGGATTTTGGATAATTTGGTGGAAATTTGGATGAAGCTTCATTTAGAATTATTTGATGATTGGTTTAGGACTTAGGGATGATTTTAATTGAAAATATGATGAGGGGAAATGTCATATGGGCTTTGGAAGAATTTTTGGGGTTTTGGATTTGGTGGAAGTGGGCTTTTAAAATGGTTTAAGGAATGGGCCTTTTAAGTTTTGAAAATGAATTTATGGATGGGAATTTTGTAAAGAGGTTGGGCCAAATAATTGTTGGGTTTAGCTCATGGATGTGTCATGAGTGATTTGAAACAAATTGGGGGTGATTTGGATTTGAATTGGGTTGAGTTTGGGTTAGGTTTGGGTTTAGGTCAAAAATGGGCCTTTTGACCTTGGATTGAGTTTGAGTGGGGTTTGGGTCTAAATTTTGGGCAAATCATGTTAGGGTTTTGTTTGTGGGAATGTTAAGGAAGATTTAGAAAAGATTTGAGGTTAATTGGAGTTGAATTGGGTGAGTTTGGGTTAAGTTTGGGTCATGGGTCCAAATTGGGCTTTAAGGCCAAAAGTGAGATTGGATCCAAATGTCAATCAAATTGGACTTGGATTTGGTTTAAATTGGTATTGGGAATGTTGAATTGAAGTTTAGAATTGAATTGGACCAGAATTTGGGTCAATTGGATAGGTTTGGTTTAACATTGGGTTCACTTTGGGTTAAAATGGGTCAATTTGGGGGTTTTGACAAAAGTAGGGTAGATTGACAAAATTGGCCCATGGTGTAGTTGGAAAAAATGAAATTGGGAATATTTAGGATTTTCTGGAATTTTCTGGGAATTTTCTGAATTTTTGGATTTTTAGGCCAAGAAGGGTATTTTGGGTATTTGGAGGGTATTGGGGGTATTTTTGGAATCTTTGGTATTTTTGGGTATGGATGATCAATTTGAGTGATGTGGAGATGTTTGGGACTGATTTTGGAAAATTTTGGGTAATTTGGAAATTTTGCAAAAATTTGGGTAATTTCGAGGGTTTTGGGTAGGTTTAGTAGGTGTAGGGTTCGGGGGTCAAAAATTGAAAATTTGGGAAATTGGAGATTGGGTGAATTTAGGTGGAAAGAAATCATTTTGGTTGAGCCATGAAACCATTTCAAGCCCATATGAGCCATGAAAGGACTCATTTGAGGCATTCATTATGTTGTTCCTAACCTCTTAGCGAGGGCTTAGGGGTTAAGGACCATCCATGTGAATCACCTACATGAGTCGGGAGGTTAAGTTGGGTATGGGTGTGGTTTTAGGAAGTGTGTGGAAATGTAGTGTGTAAGTGTAGTGTGTATGTAAGTGTATGTGTAAGTCGGCCCTTCACCGGACCGGGCCACCTGTGGGCGGTCCTAAGGCCAAAGAGTCCTATAGGAACTCATCCTTTAAACTTCCACATTTGATTTCAACCCTCTAGGTGATTAGGGGTCTATAGTCAAGTTTGTGGAGTTTGCGGGGAGTTTAGAAGTGGTTTGAATTTCTAAAAGGCGGGTCCCAATTCTAGTCCTCTAAGATAGTCGAAAGAAAAAGCCTAAGGCTAGATCCTAAGCACTAAAAAGAAGAAGGGAAGAACTCATCAAAAATGAGGTCAACAAATGGACCCCCAATAGGTACGGTGAGCTGACGGAGCACACCGCGCGTATTGGTGTTGACCGAAGCGATCAACAAAACCAACACAGATGTCCAAGTGACGAACTTAGGACGAAGTAGAAGAGTTTCTGGCTGGGGAGTGTCAAGTATATCTCCGGAACCGGAGATTCTCGAACTCTCGCTAGGAAAGAAAAGGAGGTGAATCCCAAATCACATGATGGGGGGAATTTCGATTTAGATTTTATTTTGTTTCAATTTATGTTTTGATGTGTGAGTTTAAATTTTAGTTTGGAGTTTCAATTTAGATTGAAGTTTTGTCAAAATTAATTTGAGGGATTTGATTTGAAATGAAAATTGGAGTTCTGAGGTTTTAGATGTAACATCTCCAACCTCGAAAGAAAATTGAATTGATTAGATTGAATCGTTGCAATGAGAAGATATCTCAGAGTAAATTGGTGTTGGATATAAAATCCTTAACCTCAAGAGTTTGATTTTGATGTATTTCAGTGCAATAGGGAAAGAATCCTAAAGCAATGCAGTCTCGGATGTAAATTCCTTAACCCCGGGAATTCGATTTGATGTATTTCAGTGCAATAGGGAAAGAATCCTAAAGCAATGCAGTCTCGGATGTAAAATCCTTAACCACGGGAATTTGATTTGACGTATTTCAGTGCAATAGGGAAAGAATCCTAAAGCAGTGCAGTCTTGGATGTAAAATCCTTGACCCAAAAGTTTGAATTTGATGTACTTCAGTGCAATAGGAAAAGAATCCTAAAGCAGTGCAGTCTTGGATGTAAAATCCTTGACCCAAAAGTTTGAATTTGATGTACTTCAGTGCAATAGGAAAAGAATCCTAAAGCAGTGCAGTCTTGGATGTAAAATCCTCGACCCAAAAGAGTTTGATTTGATGTACTTCAGTGCGATAGGAAAAGAATCCTAAAGCGAGTGCGGTCTTGGATGTAAAATCCTCGACCCAAAAGGTTTGAATTTGATGTATTTCAGTGCAATAGGAAAAGAATCCTAAAGCGAGTGCGAGTCTTGGATGTAAAATCCTCGACCCAAAAGGTTTGAATTTGATGTATTTCAGGTGCGGTAGGAAAAGAATCCTAAAGCGGTACAGTCTTGGATGTAAAATCCTCGACCCAAAAGGTTTGAATTTGATGTATTTCAGTGCAATAGGAAAAGAATCCTAAAGCAGTGCAGTCTTGGATGTAAAATCCTCGACCCAAAAGGTTTGATTTTGATGTGATTGATATTTGATTCGAGATCTGGAAGAAATTGAATTTAAATTTGATTGAGACTTGAAGCCTGGAAAGATTGAATTCGGGAATTTGGAAATTTGGAAGGATGAGTTTGAACTCGATTGAAATTTGATTTAAGATTTGATTTGAAATTTGGAAGATCAAGTTTGAAACTTGATCGAGATTGGATTTGGAATTTGATTGAGGATTTGATTTGAAATTTGTAAGGATGAAATTTGATTTTGAAGTTTGGAAGGATGGAATTTGATTTTGAAGTTTGGAAGGATGGAATTTGAGATTTGATCGAGATTGGATTTGAAATTTGATTGAGAATTTGATTTGTGATTTGAAAAGATCAAATTTGAAATTTGATCGAGAGTGGATTTGGAATTTGATTGAGAATTTGATTTGAAATTTGTAAGGATGGAATTTGATTTTGAAGTTTGGAAGGATGGAATTTGAGATTTGATTTAGATTTGATTTGGAAAAGAAAACAAGGAAAACTTAATTATCATGATTTTATTTATTTTAGCACATTTTATTATTTTTGAGTTCGGACCCAATCATAAGTAATTACTTCACCCGTGTTTCTTAGGGATGAAGAATTCATTCCTTCGAAACATCGGGTAGCGTAATACTTTTTTCAAGTATCGTCCGTTGATCGGAAGCATATGTCGTTCTCCCGGCAATTCACTAGCCGGTAGGAACCTCCCGAGTATATCGCTTCAACCACAAACGGTCCTTCCCAAGTGGGTTCAAATTTTCCTCCTATCTTGCGGTGTGCAAGAATAGGTCTCTTGAGAACGAGAACTAAATCACCAACTTTGAAGGTTCTTGGGCGGACCCGCTTGTCATGGGCTTGAACCATTTTAGCTTGGTATAGTTCTAAATTCGTTGCGCCGCAAGTCTTTTCCCTTCCAAGCTTTCTAATTCTTCGAGTCGTAGTCCGGCGTTTTCTTTTGTCGTGATCTTGTTTGCAATCGCAATTCCGAGTGAAGGAAGTCTGAACCTCTAAAGGTAACACTCGCCTCGGACCCATACACCGAGTGTAAGGTGTAGCTTGAGTAGGAGTTCGAAGGTTGTCCGGTAGGCCCATAAGGCTTCTAACAATTTCTCGTGCCAATTTCTCTTATTATCGTCCGGGGTTTTCTTTAAGATTTGAACGAGAGTTTTATTAAAAGCCTCGGCGAGGCCGTTTGCTCTTGGGTAGTAAATTGTCGAGTATCGCCAGCCGATTCCGTGTCTCCCGACAAAATTGTTGATTTGTGTGCTTCGAATGCTGACCCATTATCCGAGATGATCCTGCGCGGCACTCCGAAACGGTAGACAACTTGGTTCTTGAAAACCGCAAGCACGTGGTGTGCTTTCACTTCTCTAAGTGGAACCGCTTGCCCACTTGGAAAAGTAATCTGTAGCCGCAAGAATGAAACGATGTCCTTTCGAAGATGGTGGTTCTATTGGACCCACTATATCTGTGCCCCAACATTCAAACGGCCACGACGCAATTGTCGGGTGTAGCACATTTGGAGGTTGGTGTAGAACCACTCCGTGCACTTGGCATTGGTGACGGCCTCTTGGCGATTTTCATGCGGTCGGTCATCATCGAGGGCCGACGAAGTACCCTAGTCTTTTAATTTTCATCTTCATTTTTGGACCCGACTGGTGAGCGCCACAGAGTCCTGAATGCACCTCTTTAACGATTTCACGGGTCTCGGACCCGCTTAAGCACCTTAGCCACATTTGATCAAAAGACCTTTTGTATAATGTGTTGTTTATTAATGCGTAAGACAGAGTTCTTTTCTTGATCCGATGGGCCGGCGACCTATCGTCCGGTAGCTTTCCTGTTTGCAGGTAGTCCATCAATGGCCGTCGCCAATCTTCCGTGTTTTCTCGTCACTGCTGCAACTCGATTCTTTTTCTTTTGCTGATTTGTGTATTGTGTCTATGTCGAGCCGTGATAGGACCCGACGTCCGTGAACCGACACTTCCACCGATTCATCTTGCAAACAGGCAAATTCTTTTGCGAGACGGGCTAAAGCATCTCGCTAGAGCATTTTCTTTTCTAGGAATTTTGTAGATTGTCACATTTGGAATCCGTTCCAACAACTCGTATGGCATCATCGGAAGTATTGTTCGAGTCTTGGTTTAAAAATTCTGTATTGTCCGGCGATCTCGTTGAATGATTAACTGTGAATCCCCGTAGATGTTGATGTCCGTTATCCCCATTTGAATGGTTAATTCCAATCCCGTTATGAGGGCTTCGTATTCTGCTTCGTTGTTTGTACACGGTTCGTCAAGTGGTAGGAGTATCTTAACATCCCCGCTCCGGTGTTATAAAGATTAGCCCGATTCCCGCCTTACCGGGCACTATCACTTGCGATTCTTCGTCTTTGTGTGCTCGAAGATGCTCCGTCGAAATACAATTCCCAACGTCGATCATCGGGGTCTTCTAGGCTCATTATTTGTTCATCCGGCAAATCGTCATTGAGAGGAGATTCGGCCGGCAAAGGATGTCGTCGCGAGGAAGTCTGCTAAGACTTGTCCCTTTACGGCACGCGAGAGGCACGAAAGTTATATCGAATTGCAATAATATCATCGACCATCCGGCAAGTCTGCCGGAAAGTGTTGGACGAGTCATCAAGTATTGCAATGGATTAAACTTCGAAATCAGGTTGACCTTGTGAGAAAGCATGTAGTGCCTGAGCTTTTGAGCGGCGAAGATCAAGGCCAAACAATGCTTTTCAATTGCGGGATACCTTACTTCCGTCGGAAGTAAACGACGGCTTAAGTAGTAAAGAGCATTTTCTTTACCCTCATCATTGACACTAGGCTAACAGGGCTCCGAGGAGTCGTCTAGAGCCGCGGTGTAAAGTATCACTGGTCTACCCGAGACCGGGGCTGCTAAGACGAGGAGGTGTCATTAAATATTGTTTAATGTCTTCGAAGGCCTTCGGCATTTCTCTTCCCAAATAAATTTGGCGTCCTTTTTAACTAGTGCCGAGAAAGGCCGACACCTACTCGACGGGTTTGAGATAAAGCGTCGAAGATATGCCGACTTCCCTTGAAAAGATCGTAGTTGTTTTAAGGTTTTGGGAGGCGGCATTTCTAAGATGGCTTTAATCTTCTCCGGGTCGATTTCAATTCCACGATGTCGGACAACGAATCCTAAGAATTTCCCGGAGGTGACGCCGAAGGCGCATTTTAAGGATTCATCTTAAGGTTAAATTGTCTTAATCGTTCGAAAACAATTCTCAAATCATACGGTGGTTTTCCTTTACTTTGCTTTTGATGACGACATCGTCCACGTAGCACTCGACTTGATTGTGGATGAGATCATCAAAAATTCTTGTCATTGCTCTTTGGTAGGTTGCTCCTGCGTTCTTCGGTCCGAATGGCATCACCGTGTAGCAAAATACTCCGATCGGCGTTACGAATGCCGTAAGCTTTTCATCTTCTGGAGCCATTTTTATCCGGTTGTATCCCGAAGATCCATCCATGAATGAAAATATTTCATGCGTCGAAGCAATGTCGATCATTAGTTCCGGGATCGGTAGAGGGAATTCATCTTTTGGACATGCCTTGTTTAAATCTCTGAAGTCCACACAAATTCTGATCTGACCATTCTTCTTTCGACCGGCACCACATTGGCTAACCGTGGTCGGGTATTGTTCTTCACGGACAAATTTAGCGTCTATTAGCTTTTTAACTTCGGCTATGACTTGTTGTTCGATTTCTAGACGCATTCTTCTGGGACCTTGTCCGATCGGAACGAAGTAGGATCCACTCCTAGCTTATGGATCGCAACCCACGGGGCTAATCCCGGCATTTCATCGTAGCTCCAAGCAAAACGAGTCTTTAAATTCCATTAATAACTTGATTATTTCTTCGGAGTCTTCTTTATTGAGTAAGGAGCTAACAAAGGTAGGTCTAGGCTCTTTGTTAGTACCTAAGTTAACTTCCGTTAACTCATCTATTGTGGAGTTAATTTCTTCTTCGAATTCGGTGGAGCGTCTCCAATTTGTAAATCTTCGAGTTCGTCCGTAGTTTCCATGCGGTTTTCATTGGACTTGCAAGTGACAACCAAGCAAAATTCGGTATCGTCAACCGACCCTACCGTGCCGAATCCGAGTCCATACTTTGAATTGGGAGGACGAGTCGGAGTTATTCCATAACTTTTCAAAATGTTGTGATTGGCCTCTTGTCCATTGTCGAGGTAAGAAACCACGTTGAATTAAATTTTGAACACGGGGAGAGTACCACTCGAAAGGTAATTCCATTAATTCGATGAAGTGACATCTTCGAATTGTACATTATTTTCAGCTTTGGAGGAAGAAGCACCACGGTAGAATTTGATCGGCTTTGCACCGTCACTACGTACCTCTTTGACCTCCATACCCTCGATCTTATTAGAATGGATCGGAGTTAGAGTCATAGTATGTACGTAGTGGTTAATCTTCTCGTACATTGATTTGTATTCTTCGTTCTTTTCATCTTCGAGGGAGATCTTGTATTGCGGCTTCTTTCGACTTATTGTTGCTCGCTTCTTGCTTGATTTCTTTTTCCTCTTCGAAACTATCTTCCCAATCAACATTGATGGTTGGTTTCTTCCATCCAGTTGTCCTAGTGTCTCTACCACGGCCTCGTCCCCGGCCTCGACCTCGGATGCGAGTTGTGGAGAAACCTTCACCATCTCGCCGGAAGGGAGTGGTGAGTGATCGTTGGACTAGAACTTCGGGTTCTTCGTTGTCTCGAACTTTCTTTGCTTTATTTGTTACGGTATCTCCGGAGAAGATTGTTTTCTTTGGCGGTGCATAATAAGCCGCATCTTCATGGATTTCAATTTCATGTACGGAGAATGGTTGCAAGTCACCTTTGATGCACTCTGTTCCCCTCCATCGTAGTACTTGATGCACTTGGTGTAGAGATGATGGTACCATCCCGTTTTCATGTATCCATGGTCGGCCCAAGTAGAGCGTTGAACGACGTTTCGAATCGATTATATGAAATTTTGCGGTTGTCTTTGCTAAATCACCGGTCTTCATCGGTAGCGTTATTGACCCGAGGGCTCTTTCTCCTTTCCGGTTGAATCCTCTTAATAACATTTTGTCGGCCTCGAGCTCACGAGCATCAATTTCCAAGTATGCTAGTGTTCGAAGACTCATTATATTGATTGATGCTCCTGGATCCACCAATACTCTGGAGAGCGTAAACTTCCCAATTGTAACTGAAATGTACAACGGTCGGTTGTGATCTGCTGTCCCAAGTAGTAGGTCATTGTCCGTGAAGGTAACACCTCGCTGTTCCTTTAACGAGCAAACCTCATCTAAGGAATCTCCGGCCATTTGAGCTAAGCAAATTTCCGGATCAAGTAAGGCCTCGATCAGAGCTTCTCTCATCTCCTTCGATAAGATGAGAGCGTCGTAAATGCTCGGTTGGTCGGTAGTTTCCTAAGATGGGCTAGCACGTTGTAGTCCACTTTGTTCTCCTCGCGTCTCGGCTTCTTCTCGAATGGGTATTTCTTCGCTGGGGTTGGTTCTTCTTGAACAACCACCGCTTTCCTTTGTCTTTTGGACCCATTCTCGGAGGTAGAACTCTTCCACTTCTCAAGTTGACTTCGTAATTTCTTCCGAATCTAGTGTCGAGTTTGCTTGGTGTCTCCTCCCGAATCGGAATGACGAGCTCTTCCGGATTATCTTCAAAATCCGAAGGCTCTAACTCTATCGTAACTCGGAGCTCCTCGAAACTCACAGATAGATCCGTTGCTTGTTGAACTCTCGTAGCCTCCTTGATGGATGCCTTCTTCGTCATTGTGATCGTCGAGATCATGTATGATTTGAGAATTGTTGTTGGTATCGAAATCGACGCCCGGATTATCGCTAGTTACGTAATCGTTAGAAACAGTCAAAACGTAGCCAACGCCATCACCCTTATCATTATATGATCCCACCGAAGTGAGCAGATAATCATACAAAATCAGAGGTTCGAGGGATTTCTCCCCGAGATCGGAAACAACTATCCTAGGATAAGCAGCCCCTAGTCTAGCCTTAGGAGTCTCAGTCCCCTCTTCTTCGTCAATTTTCTTCTTCTCTTCGATTTTCTCCTGTCGAGGTGGTTCTTCTATCGCAAGTGATAGTACCGGCTTAACAGGTCTCGAACTCTGAATTGAAGCTCGCACCGAAGCGGTTCGGATGTTGTCTAAAATCTTCTTCGAAGACCTTGTCCAGGCGGTAGTCCATCCATCGTTGGTTGCATAGGGATCTATCGGGATGACGGGATCGGTTGAGATAACATTGACGGAACCTCCTTTCTGGGGTTCCTTCATGTACTCCTTCGGGATTGTTATATTTCCTTTCCGAAGGTTGTCGTTGAGCCAACTTTTGAAGGTAATGCAGTCTTCTATCTTGTGCCCAAGCATCCGATGGTAGGGGCAAAAGTTGGGATCACCTTTCTTGTTGACTTCCTCTGGTCTTTTGGGCTCCGGCAGCTGGAAATCTGGAGTTTTCATTAAGCTGCGGAACATCTTCGGTACCGCTTCATTTTTGAACGGATATTCTCTGCTCAGAAGCTCCCTCAATGTACGTTGCGGACGAGACGGTTGTTCATACTCGCGGAGACGACCGATAGCTGGACCGGGTTGCTGGTAATTTTGTTGTGGTTGCTTGCGGCCGTTCGGTGGTATTTGCATCGGTTGTTTGCCTTTGTCAACCGCCGCAACGACCCCGCATTTCTTTTCGAAAGTCTTCACCGGCTTCGCTTGTCCGTCTTGTCGACAAAACTTAATTGCTTCGCCTCTTCTTGCAAGCTTCCGGCCTTGCTTAACAACTTCTCAAAAGTCTTAATAGTGAATCCCTTGAGGAGAAGTGCTATCGGGCCGTGAATGCTTTTAAGCAAGATGCCGACTGCATGTTGTTCTTGCAGTTGTGGTTCACACTTCATGCTTAAGTTTCTCCATCGAAGTATGTAATCCACCAAAGTTTCATTCGGCCTTTGTTTCTCTACCACTAAATCACCTATAGTGATGTGGTGCCGAGCTCCGCGAATCGCTTGATGAAGAGGTTCTCTAGCTCCGAGAACGTCTTCACCGAACCATTCGGCAACTCCGCATACCGGCCGAAGGCGATTCCCGACGGACCGCCAACGAACCGTCGGAAGAGTAGTGCATCGCTCCCGCCGGCATTGCAACAACCGGCACGAAAGTGTGCAACATGCCTGTCGGGGGTTCCCGGTTCCGTCGAAGGTCTTAAACGGAGGTGGTACGAAGCCTTTCGGGTATTGGACAGCGTCGAATTCTTCCGGTAAGGTCTACCCGTCCGAATGGATGTCCCGTTCTTCGATTGTGCTAGGGCTTCTCGCACCTCGCCGCTCTACCAAGTTCTTGATATCCTTTTCGGGGATCATACTTTGTGCTGTATCCTTTTTCGACTGGTCATCCCCATCGACGGATGTAATCTCCTTTCCTCCGTCTACGATGTGAATGACCTCGCGGGGGTGTCTCTCTATGTGGTTGTACTTGACTTTGGAGAGTGGCTAGAGCTATGGCCATCTCTTCCATCCTCTTCGCCATTTGAGCGATCGTGTCGTCCTTTTCCCGAAGCCGTCTCTTCATCGCTCCGGCTCCTCTCTTCTGGCAGTCGCAGGAGCACCTTGAGAAGCTGATGAAGCTCGTGTCTCAACCATGTTGATTTCTGCATATTCATTGTCCATGAATTCCGATGAGTCGATCTCATCTCCGAACTTTTCTTCTCTTTCTTTTGCCAACCGTCGGATGTCGGTTCTCAACTTTTCCATGGCATCTTCTAGCGGAGCTTTCTGTGTATCTTTGTGGTTGTCATGCGATGGTTGCCGGGTCCCTTTTTCACGAGTCCCCTTCATCGCAGTAGCACTTTCTTCAGATTCCAGCCTCCTGGCGAGACTTTCTTTCTCGGGCCTGCTGTTTCGGCCTCAACTACCCCGTAGTGGGACGCCACACCATCCTTCTAGCGACAGAAGGTCTAGGACCAGATGGTCTATCGGCCAAATGCTGGAAGGTGGTATCCTCCCTAATCTGTAATCCTAATACTACGACAGGCGGGCTAGCCTTCATTCTCTTGCTTGGCTTTTCTATCATGACGGCGGGTTCTACTCGAGGCCCAAGACGGGATTTGACCGGCACCCGCCCTATCCTTCGTAGAATTTCCGACACGGGGCAGTTTTCCTTCTTTGCTAGCTTTTCTACCAAAGTTTGCAGTCGAGCAAACGGCGTAGTTCTAGTTCTTTTCTTGCGGCTATTGTTGTAGTATGCGGGCTGTGGTAATGTGGCAGCAATCTTTCGAACATTCTCCTCATCCTCTGCGGCGGAGAGGGGATGGAACCTGCTTCCTCCCAAAAGTGGTATGTAGTCGGCGGTGGCGTATATTCCGGTAACGGTGTATATTCGGCAACTCGGGAATTTCCTCCGGAAGGCAATCTCGGCGAGCTCCGGCTTCCACGGCGATCCTTCTATTTCTATTTCTTCTTTGGGTCTTTGTCGTCGAAGGAATCTTTGAACCGGACCCGATTTCGAAGACGAAGGTCTTACGAGAAGATCCGTACCCTCCACGGTAACGGGTTTATCATAGTTCCGGATTCCTTTCCCCTTTGATTTGGCGTAAGTCGGGGTAGGTGCGAGAACAACTAGACCAGTGGGGGTAGTGAGAACAGTCCTCCTGCGGACAGCAGTACTCCTCCTAGTCGGGACCCTCTGCAGGGGAGGAAACTCTTGGGTCGACCTAAGGTTGAACTCAAGCAGTGGTTCCTCAGCTTCAGATACCTTGTTCGTCAGTGCAAAGAGGGAGACGTCGGTGACCTTGACGTTCGTGTTTTCAAATCCTCGTCCAAATCGGATGACCCCATTGTCGGGCGGCTCATCCTTATAGCATGGCGAAGTCCGATCCGTTGGTGAAGGAGAAAATCGGCTTCGGGGCTTCCATTTCGCGAGGTAGATTCTGGTTGTCGGTCCCAGTTATGCTTCTTTTCTTTAGGACGAAAAGAAAGGAATTGAAAAGAGTCCGAACTCATTCTTTGTTCATGTATTTATAAGAAGGAATCATTTGTTAAAAGAATCACTTATTAGAGGGTTTGTTTATTTAGAACGGAATGTTCAAAGGTGTAGAGAATGTAAGGAATCCGGTTCAGAGTTGGAAAGGAAAAGAGAGTCTTAAACAAGACTTCCTGACTCGAAGGATCACACCTAAACTAACACCTATCGGGGTCCACCCCACCTCGTAAATGAGGTAAAAGGATCTTGGAACCTCTCTCGTTTAGGGGTGTCTAAACAGTGGCTCCTAAATCCGAGAGAATGTTGGCTATACTCGTTCAAGATAAAAATGAACATAGTATTCCAACGGAAAGAAGGGTAGTTTGATCCATTAGGGACATGGATACACTACCGATTTTTTGAAAGCAGAATTATTTGATTATAATGGAGAGAGGAACTAATCCCCAGCGGAGTCGCCAGAAGTTGTCGGCATATTTTAGGTTGTATTGTATTTTGAAAGGGGGGTTGCCTAACAGAAGTTGTCGGCGAATTTAAATTTTAAATTTGATTTAAATATATATATAATTTAGAAAGTAGTATTTGGCTTTGAAAATAATTTTTAAATTTGAAAGTTTTAAGATATGAAATTAAACCGATCTCACATCCCGAATAGTTTATATAAACGAGCACCGCACCACAAACCGTGTATCTATCCCTAAGGATAGACACACTGCTTGATGGTGGGGCTCGATCAAATAAACTAGAAGTTTTGTGACATCCGTTTGGTCTGCGAACCAATTTTATAAGCCGACAAATTCCCTCGCTTAATATGAAAGTATCAAACAGGGTTTATATTACTCAGGTTCTTTAAAATTCCCTATAAGGGCAAGCCCCTATAGTTAATTACATCTTAAGTGACGGGAATCACCTAAGAAAACTCTCGATAATAATCAATAACTCTGCTTTCAAGAATTTCAAAGTTTAAGGTTTTCAAAGATTGAATTTTGGAATTTCAATAGGGAATGGATCAAATTTTGGAACATTTCGTTTTGTGAATCCAAAGGAAGAAAGGTAGGAGAAATCACTGATTCGAAGTGAACTTCGGTAATTTCCCGACTATCCTATTGTTTGGCTTGAATTTAGGAAAGTCCTAATGTTTATTTAAATGTTTTGATCTTGCCAATTTTAATTAATTAGGGCTTATATTTATATGATAAAATCAAACAAATAACTTAGAAGATGTGAGGGTTTATTGTCGTATCGGACGACTACCTCGGAATCCTAAGACCGGTTAGGGCTTAATTTTCAATGCAAATGCCTAACGAAGAGGTTGAGGATTTATGTTGCACTAGGCAAGCTACCTCGAAGTCCTATGGCTTTGTTGTTTAATTCTAAGAAGGTTTTGTCGAAGTAGACTCGAGTTTTGCCGACGACGATGGCCGTGTCGCCCACCATGCTCCAAGTTCCTTGTTGTTGCAGAGGTTTAGTTTTAGAAATCATAAATCGAGGAGATGAGAAAAGTGTTTTGGTTTAGAGAAAATCTTAATTTCCAAGTGTTTTTTACGTTTTAATTAAAACAAATCTTAAAGTTGATTATAACGACACCTAGGTTAAGATCCCACGGTTCCATCCTTCCGCATCATTATTTTTATCGGATTCACTTAGTCCGGATGAATTTGCTAAACTCAACCGAATGAGTTCCACACTTTCATTTAGACCGTGGAAATCCCGTTAGCAACACGTAGGTTACATCATCCGAGGTATTCCCGATCATCCAACAGGACGTTTTAATTTAGTTGTAATTGTAGTTTTGTGTTCCGTTTGTGATTAAATTTTGAGTTGTTTTATATTTTAAAATGTTGTGGCGGTGAATTTTATCTTGCAATGACTTTTAACTTAATTTGGTTTCAGTTTTAGGGACTATCCTAAAGGTGTGGGTTTTCATGCAACTGTTGTTTTATCATGCAAGAAAAATAAAGTACATTTGCAAGAAAGTAAATTGCAGGAAAGTAAGTCGCAAGAGAGCAAATTGCAATAAAAAATAAAAGCGTACCTGAGGGTCTTCCCGTCATCCCAAGCCGCACTTAAAACACAATTAGAATATTTAAGCAAGTTCCTAGGTAAAGCTAAGGGAAGGGTTATGGTTTTCTACCAAATTCCTAATCCTATAGCCTAGTCATTTCCTATGACGTCTAGGTTCTTTGTAGTTTTTGTTCGAGGACGATTTTCTTCATCAAAGAACAATTAAGTCCAATTGTTCTTATAAATATCCTATCATATTGAGGAAGTGCTTAAGAAGAATCTTAAACATCTTTTCAATATTTTCGGGATTGTTTTAAGTCCAAATGAATTTAATTATATAAATGAATCGATCGTCCGAGGTTTTCAAGTCTTGTTAACTTGCTCGGTGAACTAGGACATTTGAATATCCTATGAGTGAGGTAACACTTCATTTGATGTTCCATTTAGGAGTTATAATAATCAAAGCTTTCAAGGGTAAATTAGTATTCAAATGATTTGATTTAAGTTAAAGGGTTTAAATTTGGAATAGTTGTTCAAGTTGCTTTACATTTATTTTGAATTCTTTATGTCTTAGGTGATGTTATATTTAATTCAACTTAATTTAATTGAGTTTTAATTTAGTTTAACATAGTTCAATTTAATTTGATTTGGTGTTTAATTAATTTGATTTGATTTAATTTAATTTAATTATTTAATTTAATTTAATTTAATTTAATTGTTAATTTAATTTAATTATTTAATTTAATTTAATTTAATTTAATTTAATTTAATTTAATTTAATTTAATTTAATTTAATTTAATTTGATTTAATTTAATTTAATTTTAATTTAATTTAATTTACTTTATCTTTAATTTACTTTATTTTTAATTTTAATTGAAATTTCAAAAGAGTTTAATAATTTAATTAAGTCTTTTAATATTTTAAATTTGAGTTATCATTTTAATTAAAAATTGAGTATTAATGATATAATTAGTTTAGGGATTTTTAAATTAAAGAATAAATCTCTTCCTAATAAATATCCCTTATTTTAATAATTCCAATTTTATTATTCTTCCAAATTTAATCCATTATTTAATTAAAGTTTAATCATTTTAAAATTGTTTAATGGGTTTCTACCCTTTAATTATTTAAATTTCAATCATCCAAATCAGATTAAGATCAAATATTTTACTTGTTGATTTTTTATTAAACCTAAAGTTTTAATTAAGGGTTAAAAGTTTAATTACCATTTTACCCTTTAAGCTTAATAATTTCATAACTTACTAAATTGAACTCAAATGAACTTGAAATTTTTATGTGACTTCACTCACATGTCAATAAAGACATGAGAGGAGAAAATGTGATTTTTCTGTATTTAATTTATTTATATAATTATTTTGATGGAAAATAGAGATTTTCAAGGAAAATTTAATAACATGACCAAGGGAAAGTTTCTATCCTTAAGAAAATTAGGGACATTCCTAATGACCAGAGAAGCACTTGGACCAATTTTGGTGATTTTTTGAATTATATTATTTTTATTATAATTATTTTAAGTTTTGGAGTGTTAATTAATTTAAAAATAAAATAAATGTTGAAAAATGGGTTTTATATTTTTCAAAAATATCTCTGATATCAAGGAAACCAGAGAAACAAATTTTGCAATTTTCTGATTTTTCTATGATTTATTATAATTATTTTAGTGAAAATGCTAGAAAATACATTTTTTTAATTTTAAAATTACCCTAGGGTTTTAAAATTCAATATCTCACTAAATAGACCTAGGAAAAATGTGGGATTTGTTCCTAAGTGATTAAAATTCAAAATGTGACATTTTGGTGAATTTTATTATTTTTGTGATTTTTATTATTTTTTAATTATTAAAAATATTAAAATATTATTAAAAATCAACTTTTTTAGAAAATTGAAATTTTAATTTTCTTAGGTTCCCCTGATATCAGAGAGGCTCCAAAACCAATTTGGTGAATTTTTTAAAAGTATTTTAAAAGTTATGAATTTTTAAAGTTTAAAATGGCTAAGTGACTTAATCAACCCAATTAGTGAGGCTAACCAAGTCCAATTGACCTCAAATTTTTATGGTGGATTCCTCTGATCCTAAAGGTCAGTGGAGAATTGATTTCAAGTCAATTTGATGCCTGGTTAACTCTAATTAATTAAAGACCTATTTTGGGTGTTTAAGCCAATTAGGGTTGTTTTAAATGAACTAAGTCAAAACCTATTTTTCCTAGGGTTCTCTCGGTCATAAGGAACATCACCAAATTTTCCTAGAATTTATTTCACAACATGCTATTTACTGGAATTAAAATACTCAAAACAGTGACTCGAACTTGAAAAATCAAGAACTCTTCATAGGATGGCCTCGACTTTGGAAAATTCAGGGAATGTTCCCAAATTCAGAGGCTTCAAAAGCCCTATGGTCTCATGCCATGGTGAATTGTATGCATGCATGGAGAATTAAAACAATGCAGAGAGTAAATAAATTATAAAAAATAAAATATTTGATGAAATTAAGTGATTTCTTTTCCACATTATTCTCCTCTCTTCACCGAGCAAGAGGGTATTTTTATTTTATTTTTCTGATTTTTCTACACAGAGATATGAATTTTGAAGTTTAGGGAATTAAATAAATCGAAAATACCCTATTTTTCTATTTATCCACGCGGCGCCAGCCGCATCCTCGGCACTCCGAAAGACCACGCGGCGCGCTCCCATTCGACGCCGCCACCTGAGTCGCGCAGCCCGGGCCCCGCGGTTCTCGTACCGTCTCCCGGTCCGACGCGATCCTGACCATCCGTGCGCGCGTGTATTGAATGGACGGCATCCGTTCATCGTCCCCAAGTGTTCTCACCCGAGAGCCGTCCACACTAAATCCCTAAGATCTCACTCGATTCTCAATGGATTTTTACGTTCTTATACTCTATGGATTCGTCTCGAAGAGACGAACGCATCTATACGGTTAACATGCATCGAAACTAAGGCATTTGAAATAGAGAATCTTCGAAGCTCGGGATGAAGAGTTAGCTCATACCTTGGCTCGTAGAAGTGTGGCTTCAATCCGAGAGTTGTTGCACCTTCGATTGGATCCCAGCAAGCTCCGCATGAAGTCTCCCGGTCCGCTGAATTGTCCGGATATGATTTCGACCAAGCCCGATCACAAAGCTTGGAGGTCGGAGCAACCGGGTGGCCTCGGAGATGGGGCTTTGTCGGTGGACACCTTCCCTTGGTCCGGTGAAGGTGTAGAGCCAATCAATTTGAGAATTGGCTCACCGTGGAGAAGTGTCCCGGTTTTGGGTGGAATTTCAACTCGAAATCGAGCTTACGGAGGAGAAATGCCAGGGGATTTCACCTGGGATCAAGTGCTCTAAGGATGGAGAAGGGTCTGGAACAATTTTGGCAGAGTTTTGGCAAGGTTTTGTGCTTTTTCTCCTCTCATGGCCGAGAGGGGTGGAGTTTAAATAGAGCTGGCTGGGAGGCCTCCCAGGGGGAGTTAGGGCTTGGGATCAGCTGCTCTGGTGAGGAGAAGATCAGCCATGGTAGCCACTGGGGATGGGGCAGCTCAGAAGTGAGAATTTCAATGTTGGCTCACATGTGAGCTCTCGGCCATGGTGTTTTCCGGCGGCCCGGTGGCCTACCGCTGTGCAATGGTCACCATCTTGGTCAGTGGGTCGTGGCTGGGGTTTAGTGTGAGCAATCGGCAAATGCCATGTGTAAAGGCTTTGATTCAAAGTGGAATGGGGGCATGGCTAAATTTGAACCTAAATGGGTCAACCCACCCATTCGGGCTAGGTGCACCACCCAAGGCCTGGTTTTGGCTGAGGGAAAAGTGATTCGGCTCAAGCATAATCAGTAGGGTCAAGTCACCATCCAAGCACAATTAAAGCTTAAGCATGGTTTAGTGGAATCATGGAAGTGGTTAATCACCTTTAGGAATTAAGGAAAGAGCCTCCTCCTTTTGCCCAAAATGGCATGGTGACATGTAAAGAGGCTCTCATGGCTTGCATATGGCTTGTGCATGGCTCCATGGCTCCATTCGGCTTGGGAAAAGGTTTAGTCAATTTCATAAAAAAGGATTTTAAGGATTTTGGATAATTTGGTGGAAATTTGGATGAAGCTTCATTTAGAATTATTTGATGATTGGTTTAGGACTTAGGGATGATTTTAATTGAAAATATGATGAGGGGAAATGTCATATGGGCTTTGGAAGAATTTTTGGGGTTTTGGATTTGGTGGAAGTGGGCTTTTAAAATGGTTTAAGGAATGGCCTTTTAAGTTTTGAAAATGAATTTATGGATGGGAATTTTGTAAAGAGGTTGGGCCAAATAATTGTTGGGTTTAGCTCATGGATGTGTCATGAGTGATTTGAAACAAATTGGGGGTGATTTGGATTTGAATTGGGTTGAGTTCTGGGTTAGGTTGGGTTTAGGTCAAAAATGGGCCTTTTGACCTTGGATTGAGTTTGAGTGGGGTTTGGGTCTAAATTTTGGGCAAATCATGTTAGGGTTTTGTTTGTGGGAATGTTAAGGAAGATTTAGAAAAGATTTGAGGTTAATTGGAGTTGAATTGGGTGAGTTTGGGTTAAGTTTGGGTCATGGGTCCAAATCGGGCTTTAAGGCCAAAAGTGAGATTGGATCCAAATGTCAATCAAATTGGACTTGGATTTGGTTTAAATTGGTATTGGGAATGTTGAATTGAAGTTTAGAATTGAATTGGACCAGAATTTGGGTCAATTGGATAGGTTTGGTTTAACATCGGGTTCACTTTGGGTTAAAATGAGTCAATTTGGGGGTTTTGACAAAAGTAGGGTAGATTGACAAAATTGGCCCATGGTGTAGTTGGAAAAAATGAAATTGGGAATATTTAGGATTTTCTGGAATTTTCTGGGAATTTTCTGAATTTTTGGATTTTTAGGCCAAGAAGGGTATTTTGGGTATTTGGAGGGTATTGGGGGTATTTTTGGAATCTTTGGTATTTTTGGGTATGGATGATCAATTTGAGTGATGTGGAGATGTTTGGGATTGATTTTGGAAAATTTTGGGTAATTTGGAAATTTTGCAAAAATTTCGGTAATTTCGATGGTTTTGGGTAGGTTTAAGTAGTGTAGTGGTTCCGAGGTCAAAAATTGAAAATTTGGGAAATTGGAGATTGGGTGAATTTAGGTGGAAAGAAATCATTTTGGTTGAGCCATGAAACCATTTCAAGCCCATATGAGCCATGAAAGGACTCATTCGAGGCATTCATTATGTTGTTCCTAACCCTCTTAGCCAAGGGCTTAGTGGGTTAAGGACCATCCATGTGAATCACCTACATGAGTCGGAGGTTAAGTTGGGTATGGGTGTGGTTTTAGGAAGTGTGTGGAAATGTAGTGTGTAAGTGTAGTGTGTATGTAAGTGTATGTGTGTCGCCCTTCACTGCACTGTGCCACCTGTAGGCGGTCCTAAGGCCAAAGAGTCCTATAGAACTCATCCTTTAAACTTCCACATTCGATTTCAACCCTCTAGGTGATTAGGGGTCTATAGTCAAGTTTGTGGAGTTTGCAGGGAGTTTAGAAGTGGTTTGAATTTCTAAAAGGCGGGTCCCAATTCTAGTCCTCTAAGATAGTCAAAAGAAAAAGCATAAGGCTAGATCCTAAGCACTAAAAAGAAGAAGGGAAGACCTCATCAAAAATGAGGTCAACATCCTCTTCTTGCTCATGTTCTAATTCTTCTCTTTCAAATTTCTCTTCATAAGTTAATTTGAAATGACATTCTCTCAAATACTTGATAACACCAATCCTATAACAATCATCATATTTACCTCTTGTGGGATATTTCATGGATTTTGAAATGTTAAATGTAACAGTCTGATCATTAACTCTCATTATTAATTCCCCTTTTTCCACATCTATCATTGCTCTGCCTATGGCTAGGAAAGGTCTTCCTAAAATTATGGGTATCCTTTAACTTCCTCCATATCCAGCACAATGAAATCAACAAAAAAGATAAATTGATCCACTTATACCAAACATCTTCTATAACTCCTTTACGATATGTGATCGAACGATCTGCTAATTGCAATGTTACCGTAGTTGGATTTTTTTCTCCTAATCCCAGTCTTTTAAATATTGATAGAGGCATAAGGTTAACGCTTGTAGCCAAATCACATAAAACTTTTCCATAAAATCTATCTCTGATTGCTCATGGAATTGTGAAATTACCAAGATCTTTAAGCTTTTCAAGAAGATTCTTCTGAATTATTGTACTGCACTCCTCACTAAGTGGAACTGTCTCATTATCTTCAAACATCCTTTTTTTTAGAATATCATTCATAAATTTTACATAGCTTGGCATCTGTTCTAAGGCTTAAACAAATGGAATGTTAATTGTAAGCTTCTTAAATATCTCCAAGAATTTTGAAAATTGCTTATCCAAATTTTGTTGTCAATGTCTTTGAGGAAATGGAGGTGGTGGTTTTTCCAAATCTTCCTTAAGTTGAGAAATAGGTCTTTCTAAATATTTTGGAGCGTCCTCTTTTGATTCTTCAATCTCTTCTTTCTCTACTTTAATTTCCTTTTGAACTCTACCTTCCAACTCTCTTCCACTTCTCAATTGAATTACTTTTACATGCTCTTTATTCTTATCTCTTGGATTTACTTCAGTATTACTAGGAAGCATACCTTGGGATCAATTACTTAATGTACTGACAATATGTCCTAATTGATTTTCAATATTTCTTGTTGTAGCTGCTTAACTTTGCAATTGATTTCCCATTTGTAATACCACTTCTTCAATAGAAAACTTCTTCTCCTTAAATTTTGAAGCATTGTTATAACCTGGTGAATAGGTTGGTCTGTAATTATTATTCCTTAGTTGTTCCAGTTCCTTAATGGTTTTACTTGGTTGTTCCCTCATTGTTGATTAATACCACCATAATTATTGGTATTCCAGTTAATGTATGGATGATTCTTCCAACCTGGGTTATAATAATTAGAATAAGGGCTATTAGGCTTACTTATAGTATTCAAAGTTTATGGTGAAGTATGAAAATCAACCATTTGACTTAATGAATTTTCTTCATTCATGACATTTAGCTGAGAAAAGTTCATCCCAAATTGGTCTATCTTCCTTGATATTGCACAACTTGATTTGCTAACATTGCAAAAGCATCATTTTCTTGAAAACTAGCTACCTTTTTAGGATTTAATATTTCAAAAGGCCATTAAAAATTATTAGTAGCCGTTTCCTCTATCAAAGCATAAGCATCAGTAAACTGTTTATACATCAGTGATCCTCTTGCAGCAGCATCTATAATACATCTAAGAGATCCAACTAATCCATTATAAAAGGTTTGAATTATTAACCAATCTGGTAAAGAATGATGTGGACATTTTGTGTGGAGATTTTTAAATCGTTCCCAAACCTCATATATAGATTCACCTTCAAACTGAAAAAAGGATGTGATATCATTTCTAAGCTTCGCAGTTATTGATGGTGGAAAATATTTAGCAAGGAATTTTTGTGCTAAATCACCCCAATTTCTGATAGATCAAGGTGCTAACGAATTTAACCATATTTTAGCTTTATCCCTCAGTGAGAAAGGAAAAATTCTAAGTCTAATAGCATCATCCAAAACAACATCATATTTAAAAGTAGCACACAACTCTAGAAAGTTGGCAGGACGTAAATTATGACCTTCAGTTGGTGCTCCCCCAAACTGATTATTTGACACCATTTGGATAATAACAGGTTTAAGCTCAAAGGAATTAGCAGCTACAGAAGGGTATTGAATACTACCATGAAGTTCATCCATTATACGGTTAGCATATTCTCTTAAAGGTCTAAATTTTGATGAATGTCAACATTTTGATTTTGATGATTTGCCATTTCTTGAATATTTTTATCTTTTTCAAATTTTTAATATTTTTTATTTTTCTGATTGTTCTTTCTAATTCAAAATCGTAAGGCACAAGTCCCTCAGACCCTGAACTATGAATACAATGTTAAATAAAATGAAATAAAACACACTAACAAATACAAAGCAAAGTACAAAAATTTAATTTTTCTTAATTTTTTTAAAAATGAAATTTTAATCAATTTCCCCGGCAATAGTGCTAAAAAATTGATGCTCGAATATTTATGCTTACGATTTGGATAGGAAATTTATGATTTATATGGCATTCTACGCAAGTATACGTATTGTTTATCAAGTAATATATGACTTTCTGATTAAGCCCCAAGATATCAAACTCACAGGAAAATGTGTAAAAATTTAAAGAAATAAGAAAATCACTTTTTACTTTTCTAATTGATTTTTGTAAGTATGTTTTAAGATCTTAATTTTGATATTTTTAATAATAAGTTAAGCAGGAAGTAATATTATTAATACTCTAAACATGATATAAAAGTTATAAGAATCAAATATCTTTTTCCTTCTTTAATGAATCAGTAATAATTATAGATATTTATGTTGTGGAAGTATTTAAATGCATTATGCCAAATAGGAGCAATTATATTCTTTACCCTTACTTGGTTCTATAAAGAAAATTGCTTAATTTAAAATTTTGAAATTTTATAGATGGGTTAGGCAGGGAAGATACCAGCTCTCACTCTAGAGTTCTGTTAATTTCCTCCACCTAGGGGCTAACATCTCATAACAAAATTTAAAATAACAAACTAAATTAGGGGGATTTAGCCTGTCACTCTAAAGTCCACTAATTTTACACCCCAAAAAAGCATATCTCCCTTTATATTTGCATTCAATCATATGGACTACAATTTTCACCCATATAATTGTAAGTTATTCTTTCCAATTGTTATTTGAGTCAATACCGCATTGGATCTTACATAATCTCACAACAAATTTTAACATATTAATTGGTCAAATTAAGAAGTAAATTAAGTTCAAGGAATTGAATCATCACAATTTATTCCAGCATTAAACACTTATACTTTCCACAACATCCATAATTTAATTACTTCATCATCTAAAAAAGAAAAAGATAAACTAAACTAATAATATTTCATGAAGAAAACACAAACAAAACTTGATATGAAAGCATAAACCATAATGAAAACACAACAAACTTACTTAAAAATAAAATGTAAAAACAAAGATAAATATTTATCTTAAAATCCTCTCCACCAGACTCTAGAAGTTCCTTTGGAATTTTGCTTTCCACAATACAAATCTACAGAGGTTGGCACGCAACTCTGGTGGCTCTAATAAAGGGTTTAAACTTCAATAAAAACTAGATATAAGGATAAAATAAAATTGTTGAGAAGAAGGCTTCACACCAACCTTTTTTCCTTTCTTACTTTCTATTCTCTACTATAAAAAAAAGAACTCTAAAACTTAACACACTTTAATAATCACTCTAACAATAAACACAGAAGAACAGCAACCAAACACAAATTATGAGGCTTCATTTTTATAATTTTCCAAATGGTGACTTGGTGTCCCTTCAAATCGCGTCCAGAGTCAATGTATCCACCAAAAGATGCATCCCTTTAATCATATTTACCACCCGAAGGAAGTTAAGGAAGTCACCACTGAATGTTGCTTCAAAAACCCCTTCATAATGGCACCAAAATGCATTTAAATTCGATAATTAACTATGGCGTTTGAGCGTCAGCACTTTAGCGCTTAGGCGCCAAAGGCCAAATTTCTCAAACTTCATAATTTTTCTCCAAATTTGATCCTTTTTTGCTCCTTTCATCATAATTAATTATTTTCATCACACCTTTAAGAAAAGTACAAAATATCTTCCATTAAAATGCAATATAATCTAAAATAGGTATAAAAATGTGCATTAAAACACTATATATTTTAGGTGTATCACTCCACCAACTCATTGTGAAGGAGCAGTGGGAGATTGTTGAAGCGGAGGTGTATAGTCCCGTTTTCGTAGTTCTTATGAATCTTCGATTTTACTTGTCAAATTTTCTCTTGAAAGTATTGTTTTCTTCGGAGGAGTGTAGTAGGAGGTGTCTTCGTGAATGCCTACTTCATGTATTGAAAAAGGTTGTAAGTCTCCCTTCATGCAATGTTCTTGTTTGTCCTTATAGTACTTGTTGCAATGGTGACGCGACAATGGGGCCATATTGTACTCGTGAAGCCACAACCGACCAAGAAGGGCATTTAATGATGTATCCACATTGATGACATGGAATTTTGTAATTGTTACTAGATTTCAAACTTTCATTTGCATTGTTATAGATCTGAGGGCTCTTTCTCCTTCCTGGTTGAATCCTTTTAGCAATATTATATCCATAGAAAGCTCTTGAGTGTTGAAGACCAAGTAGGCTAGTGTCCGTAGACTCATTATGTTGAGGGATGCTCTATGATCTACTAACACACTGGAAAGTACAAACTTCTCTATGATGATGGAAATGTAGAGTAGACGATTGTGATTAGCTGTACCTTGTAGCAAATCACCATCGGTGAATGTTACACCAGGATGTTCTTTCAAGGTGCAAACTCCTTCTAAGGATGTGCTAGCCAACTGAACTAAGAAAATATCCAGATCAAGTAGATCCTTGATTTGATTTTCTCTCATCTCCTTTGATAGGATCAGAGCGTCGTAAATGCTTAGTTTGATTGGCAACTTCCTGAGATGAGCTAGCATTTTATAATCTACTTTATTTGAATTTTCAATTTCATTTCGAACTTGTACTTCCTCTGTTGTTGGAGATACTTCTTCTTGAGTAATCGCCTGTTTTCTTTTATCCATTGGAACTATCCATAGCGTCAGCACCTTGCCACTTCTTAAATGTACTTCTATTATTTCTTCTTCTTTTGGACCCAAAGATCCTTCTATTATTGTATCTAGCTCTTCTATATTTGAAAAGTCTACGTTGATTGCAAGTGGAGTTCCTTTGCATTCAAGGACTGGCTCCTCACTTCCGGTTCTATCATAGTCGTTGTTGTCGATATCTTCTTCATTCTCATCAACATTCTTGTTAGGAACAATCATGGTTTGAGGATCATTTTGGGCATCAAAATTAGGGCTAGAGATGTTGTGATTAGTTACGTCATCATTAGAGACAGTAAGAACGTAGCCAACATCATTTTGAATATCATTATGAGACCCTAGAGGGGCATAAAGATAATGGTATAGAGTCAGGGGTTCGAGGGGTTTCACCCCCGAATTTGAAACAACCATTCTAACAGAGGCAGCCTCTATCCTACCCTTCATGCTATCGTCCTTAATATCTTTCACGAGCTACTTCTTTCTACATTCTTGTCACGGTGGCCTCCTTGGTGAAGCTTTAATATTAAATTAGGCCGGAGGTAGACTCCGGACAACTGATCTCTTTGGAGTAAATAGGATCTGATCCAGGACTTTCTTGAGCTCGTTCCAAATTGTGCTCCATCTGCCATTGTCGGTATATGGATCAATCGGAGAGATTGGCTCGACTGAAATCACATTTATAGAACCTCTTTCAGGTTCTTTCAAGTATTCCTTTGATATTATTATATTTCCTTCTTTGTAATTTTGCTTAAACCAATTTTTGAAACTGAAGCAGCTTTCTATGGTGTGTCCGAGCATCCTGTGGTAGGGGCAGAAGTTTGGCTGATCCTTCTTGTCCACCTCTTTCAAATTCTTCAGCTCGGGCAATCTTAACTCGAGCTTCTTCATTAAATTCTTGAACATCTTTGGTACGGTGTCGTCTTTGAAGGAGTAGTTCCTACGTAGTCTTTCTAACATTGACGGACCCTGTCGTCCATCTGTTCAGTATGACCTCTGCTGCTGACCAAACTTACTACTTTGCTATGCACAAGGTTGATCATACTGCTAAGGCTGATCGTTGTAAGTTGACTGATTGTGCTGCTGTGGCGACTTCTCAGGCTCATTGGCTGCTTTCCTTTGTCGACTGTTACCACTACGCTAGATATCTTCTCGTATGCTTTAGCAGGTTTTGTTTTCTCTCTCTTTTCTAGAGGTTCCATGTGCTTAACTTCTTATCTTAGGTTATTGGCCCTGCTGAGTAGCTTCTTGAAGGACTTGATGGTGTGACTCTTAAGCATTAAGGCTACCGGACCATGGATACTCTTGAGTAGTATCTTGATCGTGTGTTGTTCTTGTAGCATAGGTTCACATTTCATGCTTAAGTTTCTCCATCTCAGAATGTAGTCGACCAAGGTCTTGTCGGGCTTCTACCACTCCACGAAGAGATTTCCTATGATAACTTGATGTCGGGCACCGGTGAATCTTTTCACGAATATGTTTTCCATTTCTGCAAAATTCTTTATTGATCCATTGGGAAGCATGGCATGCCAATCAAACACTATTCCTAACAGGCTACTGATAAATTGACGGAACAATAGAGCTTCACTTCCTCCTATCTTGCAACAATTAGCTCTAAAGTGTGCAATGTACTGGAAAGGATTTCCTGTCCCGTCGAACGTCTTGAAAGTCGGGGGCACGAAGCCTTTGGGGTCAGGCACAACATCAAACTCCTCCGAGTAGGGTCTGCCCTTTGAAACTGATGCTCCACCTTTGGACTGAGCCAAGGCCTCTTAAACTTGTTGTTTGACCATTTGTTTAATGTCCTTTTCTGGTGGGTTTGGAGATGGATATTCTCTTGGCGGCTCATCATCATTGGCTGTAGCGATTTCTCTTCTTTCATTAGAGATGTGTATGATTTCGGGTTGGTTGGTCTTAGGAGATGCTGTGGGTCTTGACTGTGATTGCCCGTGGAGTGTAGCCATGGCGTTCATGGTGGCTGCCATCTCCTTTATTCTCTTTTCCAAATGGCTATTCTGTTTATCTCTTGTTAGGATGGTCCTCCGTAGCTCATCTGCAGTGTTCTCCTCACTAGGAGCCTCACGCGCAGATCACGTGGACCACATTTCGACTATATTAACTTCCATCCATGAATTCTTCATCCATGTTATCTGACAAGAAGTAATCCTCATCATCAATATCCAACCCTCATTGTTTGGCTAACTCAGAAATTTCTGTTCGGAGCTTTCAAACTTTATCATTGACTGTTTTTTTCTAGTCAATTTTAAATCTGTAAGCTTCCCTGGACTGCAACTCTTCTCTACAACTGATTCAGATGCAACAGCGGTAGTGGCAACGGGAATATCAGTCTTATGATCCATTTTTTGGTCACCAGACCTTTCGGAATGTATTGGTACAACAACTTTCGGTAACCAAACTTTCCTCTTAAAAGTTGACACCTTGAGAAGAGGTGTCTTGGCGGGGACATCGAAGTAATGAGGGGAAGTGTGCTCCCTAAAGTGTAGACCATGTACAGAGAAGAATAGTCCCCTCCCGCTCTTCCTCTTTTGGAGTTCCTCATGATCACCAGCAGCTAGTAATCTCAGGCCAGCCGAGACTTAACTGATCTGTTTATAGTAATATCATCTGTAGCAGCTGTATCAACACGCTTTCCCAAACAGTGTCTGACAGAAACTCAGATGGGTCCTTCCATTTTTAGAACTTCATCCTTAGTTTCAGGGGATTTTGCACATCCCATCCTCTTGAGAAGCTTAGCGACATAACACCCTTCTATTTCAGACAATCTTCATAGAAGGGTGTGAGCTTGGGTGATAGGTGTGGGCCTCTCCCTCACCATGTCACGACTGCGTGGTGCTGGAAGTGTAGCGGCAATTTTATGGAGGCTCTCATCTCTAATAGTATCAGCTAAGGGGTGAAAATGGCTATCTCAAAGAAGAGGAGAGGTATCCGGTAAACCAAGTTCCTGCTGTTGAAGAATCTCATCAATTACTGGCAGACTTGCAACTTATGCCCTGGCGGCCTTGCGAATCTTGCGGTTGCGATTTCTTCTTTAAGATTTAGTTAGCAAAGGAGGACTAGAACTTGAGCCAATCTTGAAGACTGATGGAAGGCAAAAAAGGTATCATCAGAACCATCTTCACACATAATTTCTTTCCCTTTGGTAGACAGGAAAGTAGGTGCAGTGACGGCAAAGCTGGTGGCAGCAGAGGTGATTTTGTTATTTATGGTAGAAAGGAGTTGAATATTTGAAAAGCTAAAATTCTTAGATTTAAACTTAATGAGATTTGAGCCTTTATTGAAAACCTTTTTCAATCTAATACTTACACTTATAAAAAGTGAGGGAAAGTTTTAAGTTTTGGATTTTAGAGAGAGGATAGTGAAATTCAAAATTGTTAAAGGCCTATCCAGATATAGTAATCCTCACATAAAAAAAAAGTGGAAAAAAAGGGACTAAAAATGATCCCAAAAGAAAGAAAAAAATGGTGAAAAAAGGGATTCAAAATGATCCCGAAAGAAAAGAAAACAAAAGGAGAAAATAAGTGAGGAGAAGCTTGAGGAGAAGTCTAATCAAAAATTGGTTTCACTTGAATCTTTTTAAATGAAAAGACTTAAAAATAATTCTAAACTCATTCTTATTTCAAAAGTATTGGTCAAATTGGTATATATAAGGTGCTTAAATTCCTTTTTTATACCATCTACAAATCTTTAGTTTGACAATTTTTAATAACTTTTTAAGTAGAAAATCAGGATTCCAATGTTGAATATGAGATATTCTTACACTCTAGTCTTAGGTTGATTTGCTAGAATTTCTCCAATGTTATAATATAATATTTCTAAGATGAAATTATAGAAAACTCTATTGAAACCCACAACCACAAGTCAACATATTTTATTTTTAAAGTTATAGTGCTACTTTAGGACAATTAACAGTTAGGTTTGGGGGTATTGACACGCCTAACATATATACGATTTTTGCTATATAATTTTACTCATGTTTAATGATATTACACTTTAAATGAAGGTATTTTGTATGTTTTTTGGTTTTAGGTACAAGAAATGGACTTATGTAGAAAAAAGAAACAAAAACGGTGCAATGTGAAGCAAAAACGAGCAAGAAATAAAATTTTTCCCTGACACCTTTCGATAAGTCTTTCGATGCTTAATCTTGTTCACACACTTCTTGCATATTTTTTAATGAGACTACACTTTAAAGAAAGGATTTTTTATGCTTATTTCATAGGTATATCTGTTAAGAATTTAATGCAACTGAAACGGGGCGAAACGGAGCTAAAACGGAGCCAAACGGAGCGAAACGGTGGAGATGACGCCCAGACTAGCGTTGATGCTGATATTTACTCGAGAAGACTGAAAAATGACACAAAAAACTCACCGACGGCACCCTCGAGCCCACCATTGGCGGCCAAGATAGTTTGGAAGCGTTTTTGGGTGGTTATGGCCGAAATTCAATGTATTTGGACGTTTTTTTGAAGGGGTGCTTAAGGGAACTCTAAAAAATTCATCCATACTCTTTAAATTAGTGATTTTAGGTTAGAAAAGAATGGAGGAAGGTTAGGGAAAACTTGGAGAATGCTTAGAGATATTAGAATAGAAGTAGAAATGTCGATATCTTCCTTTTTTGAGATATTGGTGAGGGGATTTTGAGAGAATTTTTAAGGGAATGTTATAGCATTGCATGGATCAGTAGGAGACTTTGTGGCAGAGATTTTCATATTTCTTTCAATGGTTAAAAGCTAAGTATTGTGTTCTTCATTATCTTATGATTTTGTAAACACTTATTTTGTTGATTTGCTTTGAAATGAAGTTTTCTGTTGTGTTTTCTTCTTGCTTTTGTGATGTCTTTCTCTTACTCTTTCTTCTTGTTTGGAAATAGTGACATAAGAAGTTTATGTCATTGTATTCATTATACTTTTTTTTGCAATGAGTAGGATTCATGTTTAGGATATTGAGATGCTTGCTAAAAGAAGTTTTAATTATAAATGTGATGGTTTCTACTTGCACTTCATTTACATTACAAAAAGAGCTTGTTGTAGTGTTAAAATTTGTTGTAATTGAATTGACCCGAAAGGGCAGTGTAATTCTCAACAAAAAGGAACCACATTCAATGTCCGTGAATGAATTATGTAGTTCATGGGGATTGGGTACAAATAAGTAAGGAAATGTGGTTTCATGGGCGTCGAATTAGAGGTTTCAGTGTGACAGACTGAGATCCCCAATTTGGTCTAAAAGTTTGGTAACAAAATTTAGGGTTAGCCTTCAGGTGAAGGGCAGTGGGAGCTATGAATTGAGAGCCAGTATCCTCCTAGCCTAACCTTGGATTTAGGGACTAAGCCTAAGATTTTCCAATGTTCTTTATTGCACTCTGAAGAGGGGGTACTCGGAAGAGGCTAAAGAATATGATTGCTCCTATTTGCTACATACAATATTTAATGCATCTCATTCCAATACATTATCCAATTCATTACATGAGAATAGTAGTTTTTAATATCTCAAAATTCACCAAACTAATTTCCCAAAAATGTGTTATCTTTAGTATTAATATTTCCATTAGGGAGTAGTTATTATTCTTACATATAATCACCTGCATTTAGGAGTAGTATTTAGAAAAACTACTTATATCACCCTCTCAAACTAAGGCTGTTAGTAGTGGACTAGAATTTGACTAAGAACCACTTACCTCGCTTCCTTGTGGGATCGATAAATGGAACTTCATTAGAGCCCTGTATTACTTGATATGATATGTATAATTACATTGGATCTTTGTGAGTTTATAAAAATTATTATATATCTATTGTTCATAAATCCTTGCATATAAAAAATTTGCATTAGTAGTCTTCTTTTGTGTGTTTCTTTTCAAGACCCGAAGTCCAAGCCATATTTGGAAGCAAGCCCAAGTCGTAACCCGACACTTCCTGCATAAGTAAATAGGGGGAAATTTCAGTGGGTGTTGTTGTGTAAGAACAAGAACAAGGACAAACTTATTTTTATTTTAGTAAGTTTTATAATTATTTTAATGCCATTATCTTATTTAATATAGTTTTTTAAGATTTAGATTTATGAATTAACAGGTGTGTCTTATTTTTGTGAAAAAATTCACTTTATTTCATTTAATTTTATTTTATTACAAGATTCGGACCTAGTCACAGAAGGTGACCCTATTCTACATGAGAATAAAAATCATTTATCAGATTCCTTATGTCGCATAGTACTTCTTGAGATATCGTCCATTTATTGGAAACATGGGCCTATCCCCTTGAGATTCGACCAGCTGGTATGACTCTCCAGAGTAAACCTTTTCCACCACAAATGGTCCTTTCCAGGTTGGTTCAAAATTTCCACCTATCTTGCGGTGTGCAAGAATAAGCTTTCTGAGAACGAGCAAGAGGTCACCAATTTTGAATGATCTTAGGTGGACTAACTTATCGTGGGCTTGAATTCATCTTTACTTGGTAGACTTCCAAATTTTGCTATGCAGGAAATCTTTTCCCTTTGAGATTTTCTACATTTGCCAGTCCAATTTTGTCATTCTATTCTATTGTAATTTGATTGGCGGAGGTGATCTAGAACGACGGTAGCTAAACTTCTAGTGGAAGGACTGCCTCAGACCCGGACCCGTACACAAGTGCATAAAGCGTAGACTGTCTCAGTGTTCTAACTGTCGTCCTCTAGGCCCATAAAGCTTCTAGAAATTTCTCGTGCCATCCCCTTTTGTTGTCATCAAACTACTTTAGAATTTGAATGAGCATCTTGTTGTAGGCTTATGTCAAGCCATTTATTTTGGGGTAATAGATTGTTGAGTATCTCCAATCTATCCCATGTCTTCTGACGAAGTTGTTGATTTTCGTGCTCTTGAAGGTGGGCCCATAGTCAGAGATGATCCTTCGTGGCACACAAAAGTGGTAGACAACATGATTTTTGAAGAACTGTAGAACTTGCTATGCTATAACTTCCCTTAGCAAAACTGCCTCTGCCCACTTGGAGAAGTAGTCTATAGCTGCGAGTATGAATCTGTGTCCTTTCAAAGATGGAGGGTCTATCGGACCCACTAAATCCATGCCCCAACACTTGAATGGCCATGAGGCAATCGTGGGGTGTAGAACATTTGGAGGTTGGTGCAAGACCACTCCGTGTACTTGGCATTGATGACATTTCTTTGATGTGTCCATGCAATCTGTCATCATTGTCGGCCAGTAGTATCCGAATCTCTTGATTTTCATCTTCATTTTTAGCCCTGACTAGTGAGCTCCACACAATCAGACATGTACTTCTTTGATGATTTATTGTGCTTCTGCTCTACTGAGGCATCTGAGCCACATCTAATCGAAGGATCTTCTGTACAGAACACTGTCAATTAAGCCATATGAGAGAGCTCTCTACTGAATTTGATGCGCTACTGACTCTTCATCTGGTAACTTTCAAGTTTGCAATATCCTATCAGTGGCCGACGTCAATTTTCTGTATCATCCGACACTGTAGCTACTATCTCTTCTTTTCCAATCTTTTGTAGATTGTAAAGGACAATCTGGGATAAAACCTGACGTCCCTGTACTGTAATATCTTCAGAATCTTCAGGTGGACAAGCCAATTATTTAACTAGTATTGCTAAAGCGTCCACGTGGGCGTTGTCTGCTCGAGGAATTCTATAGAATATCACATTCAGGATTTTCTCCAGTAGTTTCATCATTTACCAGTGGTATTCTTCTAATCTTGGTTTCAGAATTTTATACTATCCTGCCACTTGTTGAATGACGAGTTGTGAGTCGCCATAATTGGCAATGTCTATAATTTCCATTAGTATTGCTAATTCCAAACCAGTGATTAGAGCTTTGTATTCTGTTTCATTATTGGTACATGGCTCTGTCAAGTGGTAGGAGAATCTCAGCATCACCTGATCTGGAGTTACGAGGATTAAACCAATTTTTACCTTTCTAGGTATCACTATCTGTTGTCCTTTTTCTCTTCAGGCTGATGACGTTTTGTCAAAGTACATTTCCCAACATTTGGCACTGGACTACTCTATTTGTAGTATTTATTTATCTAGTAATTCTTCATTGAGTGGGGACTCAGCTGGCAGTGAGTGCGCTGCGATAAAATCCGTGAGAATCAGCCCTTTGATAGAGCAAAAGGGCACAAAAGTTATGTCAAATTGCAATAATATCATTAACCATCTTGCTAAACATCCAGAAAGTGTTGGTCGGGTCATCAAATATTGAAATGGATTAACTTTTGAAATTAGGTTAACCTTTCGAGACAACATGTAATGTCTAAGCTTCTGAGCGACGAAGACCTAAGCTAGACAATGTTTCTCAATATGAGGATACTTCACTTTTGCCGGTATTAGATGTCGACTCAGGTAGAAGAGCGTGTTCTCTTTACCCTCATCACTGACTTGAGCAAGTAGTGCCCCTAGAGAGTCATCTAAAGCCACGGTATAAAGTATCAATGGTCTACTTGGGATAGGGGTGTCGACATTATTTTTTAGGTTGTGTGTTTTATTTTGAAAAGGGGATCGCCTACGAAATTGTCGGCAAATTTTAGATTTTAAATTTGATTTATATATATATATATATATATAATATAGAAAGTAGCATTTGATTTTGAAAATAATTTTAAATTTGAAAATTTTTAAGATGTGAAATCAAACCGATCTCACATCCCAAATAGTTTATATAAACGAGCACAGCGCCACAAACAGTGTATCTATCCCGAAGAATAGACACACTGCTTGACGATGGGGCTCAATTAAATAAACTAGAAGATTTGTGACATCCATTTGGTCCGCGAACCAATTTTATAAGCCGACAAATTCCCTCGCTTAATATGAAAGCATTAAACGGGGTTTATATTACACAGGTTCTTTAAAATTCCCTATAAGGTAAAGCCCCTATAGTTAATTACATCTTAAGTGACGGGAATCACCTAAGAAAACTCTCGATAATAATCGGTAGTTCGCTCTCAAGAATTTCAAAGTTTAAGTTTTCAAGGGATTGAATTTTGGAATTTCAATAGGGAATGGATCAAATTTGGAACATTTTGTTTTGGGAATTCAAAGGAAGAAAAGTAGGAGAAATTACAGATTCGAAACGAACTTCGGTAATTTCCCAACTATCCTACTGTTTGGCTTGAATTTAGGAAGTCTTAATGTTATCTAACATTTCAGTCTTGCCAATTTTAATTAATTAGGACTTATATTCGTATGACATGATCATACAAATAGCCTCGAAGATGTGAGGGTTTATGTCGTATCGGATGACTACTTCGGAATCCTAAGACCGGTTAGGGCTTAATTTGCAATGCAAATGCCTAACAAAAGGTTGAGGATTTATGTTGCACTAGGCAAATTACCTCGCAGTCCTATGGCTTAGTTATTTAATTCTAAGAAAGGTTTTGCTGAAGTAGACTCAGGTTTTGTTGATGACGATGGCCGTGCTGCCCACCATGCTCCTAGCTCCTTGTTGTTGCAGAGGTTTAGTTTTAGAAGTCATAAATCAGGAGATGAGAAAAGTGTTTTGGTTTAGAGAAATTCTTAATTCCCAAGTGTTTTTATGTTTTAATTAAAACAAATCTTAAAGTTGATTATAACAACACCGGTTAAGATCCCACGGTTCCATCCTTCCGGCATCGTTATTTTTATCGGACTCACTTAGTCCAGATGAATTTGCTAAACTCAACTAAATGAGTTCAACACTTTCATTTAGACCGTGGGAAATCCCGTTAGCAACACGTAGGTTAAATCATCCGAGGTGTTCCCGATCATCCAACAAGACATTTTAATTTAGTTGTAATTGCAGTTTTGTGTTCTGTTTATGATTAAATTTTGAGTTGTTTTATATTTTGAGATGTTGTGGCGGTGAATTTTATCTTGTAATGACTTTTAATTTAGTCTTGGTTTCAGTTTTAGGGACTATCCTAAGGGTGTGGGTTTTCATGCAACAGTTGTTTATCATGCAATAAAAGTAAGGGCGATGCGATTAAAGTAAATTGCAATATGGTAAATTGCAATAAAATAAAAGTGTACCTGGAGGCTCTTCTCATCATCCCAAGCTGCACTTAAAACACAATTAGAATATTTAAGCAAGTTCCTAGGTAAAGCTAAGGGAAGGGTTATGGTTTTCTACCAAATTCCTAATCCTATAGCTAGTCATTTCCTATGACGTCTAAGTTCTTGTGTTTTGGTTTGAGGACGATTTTCTTCATCAAAGAATAATTAAGTTCAATTGTTCTTGTAAGTATCCTATCATATTGAGGAAGTGCTTAAGAAGAATCTTAAACATCTTTTCAATATTGATAGGATTGTTTTAAGTCCAATTGGCTTTAATTAATCAGGTGAAGTAATCGTCCGAGGTTTAGTTAAGTTTTGTTGTTATCTTACTCAGTGAACTAGGACATTTAATGTTCTGTTTAGGAGTTATAATAACCAAAGCTTTCGAGGGCAAATTGGTGTTCAAATGGTTTGTGATTTAATTCAATTTCAATTAACTGATTTAAATTTGGAATAGTGTTCAAGTTGCTTTCTTTTGAAATGCTTTATTTCTTAGGTGATGTTATTATTTAATTCAATTTAATTTAACTTTACTTTAATTTGATTTAGTTTAGTTTCAATTTTAATTTAATTTATTTAATTTAAATTAATTTTAATTTTAACTTGATTTTATTTTTTTTTAATTTTAATTTAATTTAATTTAATTTAATTTAATTTAATTTGATTTGATTTAATTTGATTTAATTTAATTTGTTTTAATTTAATTTTATTTGTTTTAATTTAATTTTATTTAATTAATTTAATTATATTTTAATTAAATTTAATTCAATTTAATTTAATTTGTTCAATTTAATTTAATTTAATTTATTTGATTTAATTTTAATTTTAATTTGTTTTAATTTAATTTAATTTAATTCAATTTAATTTAAATTTAAATTTTATTTTATTTTTAATTTTAATTTAATTGAAATTTTAAAAGGGTTTAATTTAAATAATTTAACTTTAATTTAATTCAATGATTAAGTCTTTTAACATTTTAAAACTTAAATTTGAATTATCATTTTAATTAGGAATTAAATATTATTGAGATGATTAATTTAGGGATCCTTAGATCAAAGAATAAATTTCTTCCTAATAATAATATCCCTATTTTAATAATTTCAATTTTATTATTCTTCCAAATTTAATTAATTATTTAATTAAGGTTTATTTCAATTATCTTTAAATTGTTTAGTAGGTTTCAACCCTTTAATTATTTAAATTTTAATCATCCAAATAAGATTAAGATCAAATATTTTACTCTTTAATTTTATTAAACCTAAAGTTTTAATTAAGGGTTAAAATTTTAATTACCATTTTGCCCTTCAAGCTTAATAATTTCATAACTCACTAAGTTGAGCTTAAATGAACTTAAAATTTTTATGTGACTTCACTCATATGCCAATAAAGACATGAGAGGAGAAAATGTGATTTTTCTGTATTTAATTTATTTATGTAATTATTTTTGGTAGAAAATAGGGATTTCCAAGGAAAATTTAATAACATGACCAAGGGAAAGTTTCTATCCTTAAGAAAATTATGGGACATTTCTAAAGACCAGAGGACCACTTGGACCAATTTTGGTGATTTTTTTAATTATATTATTTTTATTATGATTATTTTAAGTTTTGCAGTATTAATTAATTTAAAAATAAAATAAAGGTTGAAAAATGAATTTTATATTTTTCAAAAATCTATCTGATATAAAGGAAATCAGAGAATCAATTTTTACAATTTTCTGATTTTTTTTTGATTTATTAGAATTATTTTAGTGGAATTGCTAAAAAATACATTTTTTTTAATTTTAAAATTACCTTAGGGCTTTAAAATTTAATATCTCATCAAATACACCTAAGAAAAATATGGGGTTTGTTCCTAAGTGATTAAAATTCAAAATGTGACATTTTGGAGAATTTTATTATTTTTGTGATTTTTATTATTTTTTATTTATTAAAATATTAAAATAATGCAAAAAATTAACTTTTTCAGAAAATTGCAATTTTAATTTTCTTAAATTCCCCTGATATCAAAGAGGTTCCAAAACCAATTTGGTGAATTTTTGAAAAGTATTTTGAAAGTTATGAATTTTTAAAGTTCAAATTCACTAAATGGCTTAATCAACCCATTTAGTAGGGCTAACCAAGTCCAATTAACTTCAAATTTTTATTGTGGGTTCCTCTGATCCTAAAGATCAGTGGAGAATTGATTTCAAGTCAATTTGATGTATGATTAGCTCTAATTAATTAAGGAGCTATTTGGGGTGTTTAAGCCAATTAGGGTTATTTCAAATGGATTAATTCAAAATCTATTTTTCCTAGGGTCCTCTAGTCATAAGAAACATCACCAAATTTTCCTAGAATTTATTTCACAACATGCTAATTATTGGATTTAAAATACTCAAAATAGTAACATGAATTTGAAAAATCAATAACTTCTCATAGGGATGGCCTCTGACTTTGGAAAATTTAGGGAATGTTCCCAAATTCGGAGGCTTCAAACTCCTATGGTCTCATGCCATGGTGAATTTCCTATATGCATGGAGAATTAAAACAATTCAGAAGGGAAATAAATCATTAAAAATAAAATACTTGATGAAATTAAATGATTTCTTTTCCACATTATTCTCCTCCGTTCACCTTGAGCGAGAGGGTATTTTTATTTTATTTTTCTGATTTTTCTACACAAAGTTATGGATTTTCGAAGTTTAGGGAATTAAATAAATCAGAAAATACCCTAATTTTCTATTTATCCACGCGGCGCCGCGTCAACCTCGGCAGCTCCAAAATGCCACGTGGCGCTCTCTGATTCGACGCAGCCATCCGACTCGGCGCTCGGGGGCCCGGCCGTATCGTTCCGTCTCCCGATCCGGCGTGATCCCGGCCGTCCGTCCGCGCGTGTATTAAATGAACGGCATCCGTTCATCGTCCCCAAGCGTCCTCACCCGAGAGCCGTCCACACTAAAACCACTAAGAACTCACTCGATACTTAACGATTTTTGTGTTCTTGTGCTCTATGGATTCGTCTTGAAGAGACGAACACATCTATACGGTGATCATGCATTGAAATTAAAGCATTTGAAATGGAGAATCTCCGAAGCTCGGGATGAAGAATTAGCTCATACTTTTGCTCGGAGAAGTGTGGCTTCAATCCGAGGGTTGTGTCACCTTCGATTGGATCCCGCGAAGCTCCGGATGAAGTCTCGTGGTCCAGTGAATTGCACTAGCTATGAAAGTGACCACAGCCGATCACAAAGCTTGGAGGCTGGAACAAGCTGGGTGGCTCTGGAGATGGGGCTTTCGGTGGGAAACTTCTCCTCTTGGTCCGGTGAAGGTGTAGGACCAGTCGATTTGAGGATTGGCTCACCGTGGCAAAGTGTCCTGGTTTTGGGTGAGATTTCGGTTGAGAAATTGGCTTCGTTGGTGGGGATTAGGGCAAATTGACACCTGGGGATCAAGCTTGCTCTAAGTATGGAGTAGGGTTTGGAACAATTTTGGCAGAGTTTCGGCAAGGTTTGTGCAACTCTCCTCCATGGCCGTAAGGGGGTCAGGTTTAAATAGAGGTGGCTGGAGAGCCTCACAGGGGTGGCCAAGGGTTGGGATCAGCTGCTCTGCGCATGGGAAGAACAGCTGCAATGGCCACTCGGGATGGGGCAGCTCAGCAGGTGATAATTTCAAGTTTGGGCTCACATGTGAGCTCTCGGCCTGGTGGTTTCCGGCGGCTGTGGTGGCTGGCCGGCCAGTCTCAGGTCACCATCTTGGCCAGGTGGGTCAGGGCTGGAGGTTTGTGCAGTCAATTGGCCATGGATATGTGTAAAGGGTTTGAATCAAAGTGGAATGGGAAAGGGCTAGTTTTGGGTCTAAATGGGTTAACCCTTGGTTTTGGGTTAAGTCCACCCTCCAAGGCCAATTTGAGTTGAAGGGATAGTCACTTGGATTAGCTTGATTAGTGGGGTCAAGTCACAATCCAAGTACAATTAGGTTTAAGCATGGTTTAGTGGATTCATGGAAGTGGCTAATCCCTCTTAAGAGAATATAGAAAGGGCTTCCTCCTCTTGCCATCTTGGGTATGGTGAGGTGGAAAGTAGATTCCATAGCTCTCATGGCTCCCATGTGGCTCATGCATGGCTTCATGGCTCATCTTTGGCTTGGGAAAAGTCAAGTCAATTTCATGGAAATGGATTTTAAGAAAATTTTGGTATTTTGGTGGGAATTTGTGTGGGGCTTAATTTGGAATGGCTTCATGATGAGTTTTTGAAACTTAGGGATTGATTTTAATTAAGGGTATGATGTAGAGCAATTGTCATATGGGCTTTAGCATGAAACTTGGGCTTTTAGGAAGGTTTCATGTAAGTGGGCTTTTGGTTTAAAAATAAATTTATGGATGGGAATTTTGTGAAGGATTGGGCCAAACAAATGTTGGGTTTAGTTCATGGATGTGTCATGAGTGATTTGAAATGAGTTTGGAATGATTTGGGTTTGAATTGGGTTGGATTTGGGCTTCTTTGGTGAATGGGCCAATATTGGTCAAATTGGGCTAACTTGGGCCAATGTTGGGCTAGGGTTGAAATTGATGTAAAATAAATGTTAGGAAATGTTTATGGAAGTGTTTCAAAGAAGTTTTGGCTTTGGTTTGGTTTTGATTTTGGGTTTTGGGCTTATTTGGGTTAGGTTTGGGTTTAGGTCAAAATTGGGCTTTTTGGTTTTGGGTTGAATTTGAGTGGGGTTTGGGTCTAAATTTTGGGCAAATCATGTTAAAGAGTTTTATTTGTGGGGATGCTAAGGAAGTTTGGAAAAGATTTGGGGTTAATTGGAGTTGAATTGGGTGAGTTTGGGTTAGGTTTGGGTCATGGGTCCAAATTGGGCTTTATGGCCAAAAGTGAAATTGGATCCAAATGTCAATCAAATTGGACTTGGATTTGGTCTACATTGGTGTTGGGAATGTTGAATTGAAGTTTAGAATTGAATTGGACCAGAATTTGGGTCAATTGGGTAGGTTTGGTTTGACATTGGGTTCACTTAAGGTTAAAATGGGTCAAATTGGGGGTTTTGACAAAAGTAGGGTAAATTGACAAAATTGGCCCATGATGTAGTTGAACAAAATGAAATTGAGAATATTTGGGATTTTCTGGAATTTTCTGGGGATTTTCTGAATTTTTGGATTTTTGGGTCAAGAGGGGTATTTTGGGTATTTGGAGGGTATTGGGAGGTATTTTTGGAATTTTTGGTATTTTTGGCTATGAGTGATCAATTTGAGTAATGTGGAAATGTTTGGGATTGGTTTTGAGGAATTTTGGGTGATTTGGAAATTTTGGAGGATTTCAAGGGTTTTGGGTAGGCTAGGCGGGTGTAGGGTCCCGGGGGTCAAAAATTGAAAATTTGGAAAATTAAAGATTAGGTGAATATAAGTGGAATGAAATCATTTTGGTTGAGCCTTGAAGCCATATCAAGCCCACATGAGTCATGAAGGGACTCATTTGAGGCATCCACTATGTTGTTCCTAACCCTCTTAGCCAAGGGCTTAGGAGTTAAGGACCATCCATGTGAACCACCTACATGAGTCAGGAGGCCAAGTTAGGTATGGGTGTGTTTTTAGGAGGTATGTGAAAGTGTAGTGTATAAGTGTAGTGTATGTATAAGTCAGCCCTTCACCAGACCAGGCCACCCAGGGTAGTCCTAAGGCCAAAGAGTCCTATAGGAAATCATCCTTTAAACTTCCACATTTGATTTCAACCCTCTAGGTGATTAGGGGTCTATAATCAAGTTTGTGGAGTTTACAGGGAGTTAAGAAGTGGTTTGAATTTCTAAGTGGTGGGTCCCAATTCTAATCCTCTAATATAGTCAAAGGAAAAGCCTAAGGCTAGATCCTAAGTACTAAAAAAGAAGAAGAGAAGACCTCATCAAAAATGAGGTCAACAAATGGACCCCCAATAGGTGTGGTGAGCTGACGGAGCACACCCCTCGTATTGGTGTTGACCGAAGCGATCAACAAAACCAACACAAAAGTCCAAGTGACAAACTTGGGACGAGTAGAAGAGTTTCACGTGGGGAGTGTCAAGTATATCTCCGAGGCTGGAGATCCTCGAACTCTCGGCCGGGAAAGGGAAAGGAGGTGAATCCCAAATCACATGACCTGGGGGAATTTCAATTTGGATTTTATTTTGCTTCAATTTAAGTTTTGATGTGTGAGCTTAGATTTTAGTTTGAGTTTTAATTTAAATTGATGTTTTGTCAAAATTGATTTGAAGGGATTTGAACTTGAAATGAAAATTGGAATCTCGTGGTTTTAGATGTAACATCTTTAACCTCAAAAGAAAATTGAATTGATTAGATTGAATCATTACAATGAGGAAAGATCTCAGAGCAATGTGGCATTGGATGTAAAATCCTTAACCTCAAGAATTCGATTTTGATGTATTTCATCGCAATAGGGAAAGAATCCTAAAGCAATGCAGTCTCGGATGTAAAATACTCAACCCCAAAAGTTTGATTTTTGATGTATTTCATTGCGATAGGGAAAGAATCCTAAAGTAATGCAGTCTCGGATGTAAAATCCTCAACCCCAAGAAATTTAAATTTGATGTATTTCATTGCGATAGGGAAAGGATCCTAAAGCAATGCAGTCTCGGATGTAAAATCCTCAACCCAAAAGTTTGATTTGATGTATTTCATTGCAATAAGGAAGGAATCCTAAAGCAATGCAGTCTCGGATGTAAAATCCTCGACCCAAAAGTTTGAATTTGATGTATTTCATTGCGATAGGGAAAGGATCCTAAAGCAATGCAGTCTCGGATGTAAAATCCTCGACCCAAAAGTTTGATTTGATGTATTTCATTGCGATAGGGAAAGGATCCTAAAGCAATGCAGTCTCGGATGTAAAATCCTCGACCCAAAAGTTTGAATTTGTTGTATTTCATTGCAATAGGGAAAGAATCCTAAAGCAATGCAGTCTCGGATGTACAATCCTCAACCCCAAAAGTTTGATTTTGATATATTTCATTGCGATAAGGAAAGAATCCTAAAGCAATGCAGTCTCAGATGTAAAATCCTCAACTCCAAAAGTTTGATTTTGATGTATTTCATTGCGATAGGGAAAGAATCCTAAAACAATGCGGTCTCGGATGTAAAATACTCGACTCAAAAGTTTGAATTTGATGTATTTCATTGCGATAGGGAAAGAATCCTAAAGCAATGCGGTCTCGGATGTAAAATCCTCGACTCCAAAAGTTTGATTTTGATGTATTTCATTGCGATAGGGAAAGAATCCTAAAGCAATGTAGTCTCAGATGTAAAATCCTCAACTCCAAAAGTTTGAATTTGATGTATTTCATTGCGATAGGGAAAGGATCCTAAAGCAATGCAGTCTCGGATGTAAAATCCTCAACTCCAAAAGTTTGAATTTGATGTATAATTGATTTTGCAAAGATTTGTAGTGTTGATTTGAATAGTGTGGAATTTTGGTGTTTCGAGAATTTCATGAAAGTTGTAAAAGACTTTCATGGAAGGAAATAGATTAGGAGGGAATATGTAAATGCTACATATCCCATTCAAAGGAGTTGATCGAAAGTTGTTGGTTTGGATTGGATATAAATCCTCGCCATCAGATTCGATCCGTGTCAATGGAATCAACCACTTCCATCCCAGACAAGGGAGAGAATAGAACGGATTGGATTTCAGATTTGGAAGGTTGAGTTTGAATTTGATTGTGGTTTGATTTGGAATCTGGAAAGATTGAATTTGAAATTTGATTGAGATTTGATTTGAGATCTGGAAGATCGAATTTGAGATTTGATTGGGATTTGATTTGAAATTTGGAAAGATTGAATTTGAAATTTGAATTAGATTTGTGCTCATTTTGTTTTCCCTTTAACGAGTCAAATTTATTTTATCGTTCATTTAATGTTCATGTGAATTTGGAGTTCATCATTTTTAGATATTTAAGGAAAGTTTTCTTTTATTATTATTTTTTTCTTTTCTGTTCTTTGTTCGAAGTTCATTTAACTTTAATGGCGTTTCCCAGTCAATTTGCACAAAAGAGGTGAAGGCCAAAAATGTGACATGGTCACTTTCATTCCAATTATGTTGAAGATACATCATACAACTCGATCTGGAATACATCTCATACAATCCATGTAGACTCAAAATGGACTATGTATGATCTTTGTCGATCCATCTAAAAAAAGGTATCTGTTAGAAATCCATGTCTGAATAGCGAGGTACATGGTCAATAACATCACCTTCCAAGCCATCCTTAGCAAGGATGTCGTATGGATGTACGTTGGAGGTGTGATATTTTCCATGTAACTCACAGCTCGTAAGGCCGGAGGCTCTCTAGCTCCGGGTCTGGTTGGAAGTGGTAAGGTGTCTTCCTATCGTCCATCCTTCTGAAAGTAACTGAGATCCGCTTCACTGGTACTCCTGGTATGCAATGTTTAGCGACATCTGCTCCGTTGCCCTTCAGTATCATGACGGAACCTACCGGTAATGGTATCTTCACTGGCCCTCGGAACTCACCTGGGCCTGCTATCCGGAGGTCGGATCCGAACATGATATTACACTCGTTCAGAAAAGAAACTGTGCAAAAGGGTCTGACAAAGTCGCGGTGATCTATGTGCGGGGGTATGCAGTCACCCTTCTTGTAAATGTTAATAATGCAGCTGTTGGGTATGCAATCTGCTGGCAGTACCCTCCATGTTATCAATCCTTTTACAATTCTTTTGATGACTAATGGCATTGGATCCACCTGGCCATGACGGAGTATTCCCGGTGGATTTCCCTTCCTGTCTTCTGTGAAGTTGTAGCAGCATCCACATTGTATTGTAATTCTTCCTTTCCCTGGCATCCATCTCCGGGGTTCTGAGTAAGTGTTTTCTCTTAGGCGGCCTGCTCGGCCCATTCTTTTCAAATCCAGGATGCAGTCCACGATTTGTTGTTGTTCGTATTCGAGAACACGTCTATATGTAGCTCGAGGCCTTCTAGTATATTGATCCTCCTGCCTCTGATTCTCTCGAAGTATTCAAAAGTTTTCTTTTGAATACTTCGGAATTCTTTCCAGCTCATATTCTAGAATAATCTGCAAATGGTGGGGCCTGGTGACGTATTGTGGGATATACGGCTCAATCCCTTCACGTTCTCCTGCATACCTCGGTTCCTCAGGGATGATGTCCGTCGGGACATCCTCCGGGGTTGCTTCTGCAACAAGGTTATGCATTACTGGTGGTTCTATCTGAGATTTCCCTGGTCTCTTCTGTTATCCTAGGAGCTGACCTCCTTTCTTCAGGTACCTGGTGGACTAGTGTCCTTGAAGTGTATGTACTGGCAGTAGCAAAAGCCTTGTCGCGCTGGTCCGCTGCTAATTTAGTTAACATCTTGCGGATACGGCAATTTTTATTTCTTCGCTGAGTTCTTTGTGAGAGTAGCTCTTCGTACTTCCTGAATCTCTGTGGGCGCGGCGCTGACAAGCCTACCCTCTGCTGTAGCGACTACAGACTTGATTTTCTTGTCTTCTTCAGTGTTTGTTTTCCTTTTCTTGCTGCTGGATTGGTGGCTTAGGCCACTCACTTTCATTATCGTCGATTGGGCGAGTTCCTCTCGATCCAGCTGGGACCCAGTCACTTTTCTCGTATTGCAGGCCTGCTGGTGTGAAGTCTGAGTCAATCTCTATTATCGCTCCATCTTTCACCCTCTTTTCGTCGAGTGCAAGGCTTATGCCATTTCTAAAGTTCAGGACCAACCACCCGTTTGACATTTCCCTGCTAAAAGACAAGGAAAAGGATCAGGGGTTGTACTAAGAACAAGAACATTAAGAAAATGTTTATTAAAGACAGTTTTTTTTATTACTTTTATCTTTTTTTTTAAATTTAACAGGAATGAAGTGGGATAAGATCAGGAAAGAGATTTTGATATGGAAAAGAAAACAAGGAAAACTTTATTATCATGATTTTATTTATTTTAGCACATTTTTTATTATTTTTGGGTTCTGACCCAGTCATAAGTAACTACTTCGCCCGTGCTTCTAGGGATGAAGAATTCATTCCTTCGAAACATCAGGTAGCGTAATACTTCTTCAAGTATCATCCGTTGATCGGAAGCATATGTCGTTCTCCTTGGCAATTTACTAGCTAGTAGGAGCCTCCTGAGTATACTGCTTCAACCACAAACGGTCCTTCCCAAGTGGGTTCAAATTTTTCTCCTATCTTGCGGTGTGCAAGAATAGGTCTCTTGAGAACGAGAACTAAGTCACCAACTTTGAAGGTTCTTGGGCGGACCAGTTTGTCATGGGCTTGAACCATCTTAGCTTGGTATAGTTCTAAATTCGCTGCTTGCTGCAAGTCTTTTCCCTTCCGGGCTTTCTAATTCTTCTAGTCGTAATTTGTCATTTTCTTCTGTCGTGATTTTGTTTGCAACTGCAATTCGAGTGAAGGAAGTCTGGACCTCTAAAGGTAACACTTGCCTCGGACCCATACACCGGAGCGTAAGGTGTAGCTTGAGTAGGAGTTCTGAAGGTTGTCCGGTAGGCCCATAAGGCTTCTAATAACTTCTCGTGCCAATTTCTTTTATTATCGTCCAAAGTTTTCTTTAAAATTTGAACGAGAGTTTTATTAAAAGCCTCAGCCAGGCCGTTTGCTCTTGGGTAGTAAATTGTTGAATATCGCCTGTCGTTTCCATGTCTCCTGACAAAATTGTTGATTTGTGTGCTTCTGAATGCTGATTCATTATCTGAGATGATTCTGCGCGGCACTCCAAAACGGTAGACAACTTGGTTCTTGAAAAACTGTAGCACGTGGTGTGCTTTCACTTCTCTAAGTGGAACTGCCTCTGCCCACTTGGAAAAGTAATCCGTAAGCGACAAGAATGAAATGATGTCCTTTTGAAGATGGTGGTTCTATTGGACCCACTATATCCGTGCTCCAACATTCGAATGGCCACGATGCAATTGTCGGATGTAACACATTTGGAGGTTGGTGTAGAACCACTCCGTGCACTTGGCATTGGTGACGGCTCTTGGCGATTTTCATGCGATCGGTCATCATCGAGGGCCGGTAGTACCCTAGTCTTTTAATTTTCATTTTCATCTTCGGACTCGACTGGTGAGCGCCACGAGTCCTGAATGCACCTCTTTAACAATTTCACGGGCCTCGGACCCGCTTAGGCACCTTAGCCACATTTGATCGAAAGACCTTCTGTATAACGTGTTATTTATTAATGCGTAAGATAGAGTTATTTTCTTGATATGGTGGGCTAATGACCTATCGTCTGGTAGTTTTCCTGTTTGCAGGTAGTCTATTAATGTTTGTCGCCAATCTTCTGTATTTTTACGTCACTATTGCAACTGATTCTTCTTCTTTTCGATTTGTGTATTGTGTCTATGTCGAGCTGTGATAGGACTCGACGTACGTGAGCCGACACTTCCACTGATTCATCTTGCAAGCAGGCAAATTCTTTTGCTAGACGAGCTAACGCATCTGCTAAAGCATTTTGTTTTCAGGGAATTTTGTAGATCGTCACATTCGGAATTTGCTCCAACAGCTGTATGGCATACTGGAAGTATTGCTCGAGTCTTGGCTTTAAAATTCTGTACTGTCCGACGATCTGTTGAATGATTAGTGCGAATCCCCGTAGATGTTGATGTCCGTTATCCCCATTTGAATACTTAATTCCAGTCCTATTATGAGGGCTTCGTATTCTGCTTCGTTGTTTGTACACGGCTCTGTCAAGTGGTAGGAGTATCTTAACATCCCCCGCTCCGGTGTTATAAAGATTAGTCTGATTCCTGCCTTACCGGGCACTATCACTTGCGATTCTTCGTCTTTGTGTGCTGAAGATGCTCCGTCGAAATATAATTCCCAACGTCGATCATCAGGGTCTTCTAGGCTCATTATTTGTTCATCTGGCAGATCGTCATTGAGAGGAGATTTTGCCGGCAAAGGGTGTGCTGCAAGGAAGTCTGCTAGGACTTGTCCCTTTACGGCACGAAGAGGCACGAAAGTTATATCGAATTGCAATAATATCATCGACCATCTGGCAAGTCTGCCGGAAAGCGTTGGACGAGTCATCAAGTATTGCAATGGATTAAATTTCGAGATCAAGTTGACCTTATGAGAAAGCATGTAATGCTCGAGCTTTTGAGCGGCAAAGATCGGGGCCAAACAATGCTTTTCAATTGCGGGATACCTTACTTCCGTCGGAAGTAAACGACGGCTTAGGTAGTAAAGAGCATTTTCTTTACCCTCATCATTGACACTAGGCTAACGGGGCTCCGAGAGAGTCGTCTAAAGCCGCGATATAAAGTATCAACGGTCTACACGAGGCTCAGGGCTGCTAAGACAGGAGGTGTCATTAAATATTGTTTAATGTCCTCAAAGGCCTTCTGGCATTTCTCTTCCCAAATAAATTTGGCGTCCTTTTTAACTAGTGCCGAGAAAGGCTGACACCTACCTGACAAGTTTGAGATAAAGCGTCGAAGATATGCCAGCTTCCCTTGAAAAGATCGTAGTTGTTTTAAGGTTTTGGGAGGCGGCATTTCTAAGATAGCTTTAATCTTTTCCGGGTCGATTTCAATTCCACGATGTCGGACAATGAATCCTAAGAATTTCCTGGAGGTGACGCCGAAGGCGCATTTTAAGGGATTCATCTTAAGGTTAAATTGTCTTAATCGTTCGAAAATAATTCTCAAATCATATAGGTGGTTGTCCTTTACTTTGCTTTTGATGACCACATCATCCACGTAGCATTCGACTTGATTGTGGATGACATCATCAAAAATTCTTGTCATCGCTCTCTGGTATGTTGCTCCTGCGTTCTTCAGTCCGAATGGCATCACCTTGTGTAGCAATATACTCCGATCGGCGTTACGAATGCTTGTAAGCTTTTCATCTTCCGGAGCCATTTTTATCCGGTTGTATCTCGAAGATCCATCCATGAATGAGAATATTTCATGTGTCGAAGCAATGTCGATCATTAGTTACAGGATCGGTAGAGGGAATTCATCCTTTGGACATGCCTTGTTTAAATCTACGAAATCCACACAAATTCCGATCGACCATTCTTCTTTACGGCGGCACCACATTGGCTAACCAAGTCGGGTATTGTTCTTCACGGACAAATTTGGCATCTATTAGCTTTTTAACTTCAGCTATGACTTGTTCTTCGATTTCTAGACGCATTCTTACGGGACCTTGTCGGTGAGGACGAAGTAGGATCCACTCCTAGCTTATGGACTGCGACCTCCGGAGCTAAACTCGGCATCTCATCGTAGCTCCAAGCAAAACAGTCTTTAAATTCCATTAATAACTTGATTATTTCCTCGGAGTCTTCTTTATTGAGTAAGGAGCTAACAAAGGTAGGTCTAGGCTCTTCGCTAGTACCTAAGTTAACTTCCGTTAACTCATCTATTGTAGATTTAATCTCTTCTTCGAATTCTGTGGAGCGTCTCCAATTTGTAAATCTTGAAATTCTTCGTAGTTTCCATGCGGTTTTCAATAGACTCGCAAGTGACAACCGAGCAAAATTCAGTATCGTCAACTGATCCTACTGTGCCGAATCCGAGACCATGCTTTGAATTGGGTGGACGATCGGAGTTATTCCATAATTTTTCAAAATGTTGTGATTGACCTTTTGTCCATTGTCGAGGCAAGAAACCACGCTAAATTAAATTTTGAACACAGGGAGAGTACCACTCGAAAGGTAATTCCATTAATTCGATGAAGTGACATCTTCAAGTGTACATTATTTTCAGTTTTGGAGGAAGGAGCACCACGATAGAATTTGATTGGCTTTGCACCGCCGCTATGTACCTCTTTGACCACCATACCCTCGACCTTATTAGAATGGATCGGGGTTAGGGTCATAGTATGTACATAGTGGTTAATCTTCTCGTACATCGATTTATATTCTTCATTCTTTTCATCTTCGAGCGGGATCTTGAATTGCGGCTTCTTCCGACTTATTGTCGCTGGTTCTTGCTTGATCTCTTTTTCTTCTTCAGAACTATCTTCCCAATCAACATTGATGGACGGTTTCCTCTGTCCAACTGCCCTAACGTCTCTGCCACGACCTCGTCCCCGGCCTCGACCTCGGATGCGAGTTGTGGAGAAACCTTCACCATCTCGCCGTAAGGGTGTGGTGAGTGAGCGTTGGACTAGAACTTCAGGTTCTTCGTTGTCCCGAACTTTCTTTGCTTCATTCATTATGGTATCTCTGGAGAAGATTGTTTTCTTCGGAGGTGCATAATAAGTTGCATCTTCATGGATTCCAACTTCATGTACGGAGAATGGTTGTAAGTCACCTTTGATGCACTGTTCCCCTCCATCGTAGTATTTGATGCACTCGATGTAGAGATGATGGTACCATCCGGTTTTATGTATCCATGGTCGGCCCGGTAGAGCGTTGAACGGCGTTTCGAATCGATTATGTGAAATTTTGTGGTTGTCTTTGCTAAGTCACCGGTCTTCATTAGTAGTGTTATTGATCCGAGGGCTCTTTCTCCTTTACGGTTGAATCCTCTTAATAACATTTTGTACGCTTCGAGCTCGCGAGCATCAATTTCCAAATATGCTAGTGTTCGAAGACTCATTATATTGATTGATGCTCCTGGATCCACCAATACTGCGGAGAGTGTAAACTTCCCAATTGTAAGCTGAAATGTACAACGGTCGGTTGTGGTCTCACATCCCAAGTAGTAGATCATTGTCCGTGAAGGTAACACCTCGCTGTTCCTTTAACGAGCAAACCTTCTAAGGAATCTCCGGCCGTTTCAGCCAAGCAAATTTCTGGATCAAGTAGGGCCTTGATCAGAGCTTCTCTCATCTCCTTTGATAAGATGAGAGCATCGTAGATGCTCAATTTGGCCGGTAGTTTCCTAAGATGGGCTAGCACATTGTAGTCCACTTTATTTTCATGTGTCTCGGCTTCTTCCCGAATGGGTATTTCTTCGTCGGGGTTGATTCTTCTCGAACAACCACACGCTTTCCTTTGTCCTTTGGACCCATTCTCGGAGGTAGAACTCTTCCACTTCTTAAGTTAACTTACGTAATTTCTTCGAATCTAGTGTTGAGCTTCTGTGGTGTTTCTTCCTGAATCGGAATGACGGGTTCTTCCGGATTAGCTTCGAGTACGAAGGCTCTAACTCTATTGTGATCTGGAGCTCCTCGAAACTCGCGGATAGATTCGTTGCTTGTTGAACTCTCATAGCCTCCTTGATGGATGTCTTCTTCGTCATTGTGATCATCGAGATTGTGTATGATTTGAGAATTGTCATTGGTTTGGAAATCGATGTCCGGATTGTCGCTAGTTACGTAACCGTTAGAAACAGTCAAAACGTAGCCAACGCTATAACCCTTATCATTATATGATCCCACCAAAGTGAGCAGATAATCATACAGAGTCAGAGGTTCGAGTGATTTCTCCCCCGAATCTGAAACAACTATCCTAGGATAAGCAGCCCTTAGCCTAGCCTTAGAAGCCTCGGTCTTCTCTTCTTCAACAATTTTCTTCTTCTCTTCAATCGTCTCCTGTTGAGGTGGTTCTTCTATTGCAAGTGATAGTGCCGACTTGACAGGTTTTGAACTCTGAATTGAGGCTCGCACCTAAGCTATTTAGATGTGATCCAAAATCTTTTTCGAAGACCTTGTCCAAGCGGTAGTCCATCCATCATCAGTCGCATAGGGATCTATCGGAACAATGAGATCAGTCGAGACAACATTGACGGAACCTCCTTTATGGGGTTCCTTCATGTACTCCTTCGGGATTGTTATATTCCCTTTCCGAAGATTATCGTTGAGCCAACTTTTGAAGGTAATACAATCTTCTATCTTGTGTCCAAGCATCCGGTGGTAAGGGCAAAAGTTGGGATCACCTTTCTTGTTGACTTCTTCTGGTCTCTTAGGCTCTGGTAGTTGGAAATCTGGAGTCTTCATCAGACTGGGAACATTTTTGGTACTGCCTCATTCTTAAACGGATACTCCCTCCTCAGAAGCTCCCTTAACGTACGCTGCGGATGAGACGGTTGTTCGTACTGTTGAGATGACTGATAGCTGGGTCGGGGTTGCTGGTAATTCTGTTGAGGTTGCTGCAGCCGTTCGGACGATATTTGTATCGGTTGCTTGCCTTTGTCGACTGTTGCAACAATCCCGGATTTCTTTTCAAAATTCTTCACAGGCTTTTGCTTGTCTGTCTTGTCGGCGAAACTTAATTGCTTTGCCTCCTCTTGCAAGCTTCCGGCCTTGCTTAACAACTTCTCGAAAGTCTTAATGGTAAATCCCTTGAGGAGAAGTGCTATCCGATTTGTGAATGCTTTTAAGTAATATGCCGGCCGCATGCTTGTTCTTGTAGTTGTGGCTCACACTTCATTCTTAGGTTCCTCCATCGAAGTATGTAATCCACCAAAGTTTCGTTCGGCTTCTGCTTCTCTACCACTAAATCACCTATAGTGATGTGGTGCTGAGCTCCGGCAAATCGCTTGATGAAGAGGTTCTCTAGTTCTAAGAATGTCTTCACCGAACCATTCGGTAATTCTGCATACCAATCAAAGGCGATCCATGACAGGCTGCTGACAAATTGTCGGAAGAGTAATGCATCGCTTCCGCCGGCATTGCAACAAGCGGCACGAAAGTGTGCAACATGCTGTCGGGGGTTCCCGGTTCCATCAAAGGTATTGAACAGAGGTGGTACGAAGCCTTTCGGGTATTGGACAGTATCGAATTCTTCAGGGTAAGGTCTACCCGTCCGAATGGATGTCATCTTCTTTGATTGTGCCAAGGCCTCTCGCACCTGCTGTTCCACCAAGCTCTTGATATCCTTTTCCGGAATCATGCTTTGTGTTGCATCCTTCTTTAACTGATCATCCCCGTTGACGGACGTAATCTCCTTTCCTCTGTCTACAATGTGAATGACCTCTGGGGGTGTCTCTCTTTGGGGTTGCACTTGACTCTGGAGAGTGGCTAGGGCTACAGCCATCTCTTCCATCCTCTTTGCCATTTGGGCGATTGTATCATCTTTCTCTTGAAGCTGCCTCCTCATTACTTCTGGCTCCTCTCTTTCTGCCACTGCAGGAGCACCTTGTGAAGCTGACGAAGCTCGTGTTTCGACCATGTTAATTTCTGCATACTCATCGTCCATGAATTCCGACGAATCAATCTCATCTCCGAATTTCTCTTCTCTTTCCTTTGCTAATCGTCGAATATCAGTCCTCAACTTTTCCATAGCATCCTCTAGCGGTCCTTTCTGCGCATCCTTGCAGTTGTCGTGTGATGGCTGTCGGGTTCCCTTCTCATGAGTCCCCTTCACTGCGGTAGTGCTTTCTTCGGATTCAAGTCTCCTGACGAGACTTTCCTTTTCAGTCGTTGTTTCAATCTTAATTGTCCAGGTAGTGGGACGCCATACCATCCTTCTAGCGGCGGAAGGTCTATGACCGGATGGTGCAGTCGACCAAATGCTTGGAAGGTGTTATCCTCCCTAATCTGTAACCCTGAAACAATGACAGGCGGACTAGCCTTCATCCTTTTATTTTGCTTTTCTGTAACGATGGCAGGCTCTACTTGTGGCCCAAGATGGGATTTGACTGGCACCCGCCCTATCCTTCTTAAAATCTCAGATACATGGCATTTCTCTTTCTTTGCTAACTTCTCAATCACGATCGTAGTCGAGCAAATGGTGTGATCCTAGCCCTTTTCTTTCACGTTGTCGGCTGTAGTATGCGGGTCGAGGTAATGTAGAAACAATCCTGCGGACATTTTCCTCGTCGAGTTGCGGCGGAAAGGGGATGGAATCTACTTCCTTCCAAAAGGGGTGTATCTTCGGGCAATGGTATGTATTCGGGTAGTGGTGTGTACTCGGGGATTTCTTCTAAGAAAGCGACTTCGGCGGCTACGGCCTTCACGGCAATCTTCCTACTTCTGTTCCTTCTTTGGGTCCGTGTTAGTAATGGAATTCTCGAGCTGGACCCGATTTCAAAAATAGAAGGTCTCACAGGAAGGTCTGTACCCTCCACGGTAACAGGTTCACCATATTTTTGGATTTCCTTCCCCTTTAATTTGGCAGAAGCCGGGGTAGGTGCAGAGACAACTAGACCAGTGGGGGTAGCAACAACAGTCCTTCGTGGACGGCGGTACTCCTCTCGGTTGGAATCTTTTGCGGGGAGGAAACTCTTGAGTTGACTTAAGGTTGAACTCGATCGGCGGCTTCTCGGTTTCGGATACTTTGTTTGTCGGCGTGAAAAGGGTAACATCGGTGATCTTGACATTTGTGTTCTCGAATCCTTGTCTAAGCTCGGATGATCCCATTGTCGGGCGGCTCATCCTTGTAAACGGCGAAGTCCGATCCATTGGTGAAGGAGAAAATCAGCTTTGGGGCTTCCATTTCTGCAGGGTAGATTCTGATTGTCAGTCCCAAGTTATACTTCTTCTCATCAGGACGAAAAGAATGGAATCGAAAAGAGTCCGAACACATTCTTGTTCATGTATTTATAAGGAGTTATTTGTTAAAAGAGTCATTCATTAGAGGGTTTGTTTATTTAGAACGGAATGTTCAAAGGTGTAGAGAAGGTAATGAATCCGATTCAGAGTTGGAAAGGACAAGAAATCCTTATGCAAGACTTCTCGATTCGAAGGATCACTCCTAAACTAACATCTATTGGGGATCCACCCCACCTCAGAAATGAGGTAAAAGGATCTCGGAACCTCTCTGTTTAGGGGTGTCTAAACAGTGGTTCCTAAATCCGAGAGAATGTTGGCTATACTCGTTCAAGGTAGAAATGAACATAGTATTCCAACGGAAAGAAGGGTAGTTTGATCCACAAGGGACATGGATACACTACCTATTTTTGAAAGCAGAACTATCTGATTAAAATGGAGAGAGGAATTTTCCCCAGCGGAGTCGCCAGAAGTTGTCGGCATTATTTTTTAGGTTGTGTGTTTTATTTTGAAAAGGGGATCGCCTACAGAAATTGTCGGCGAATTTTAGATTTTAAATTTGATTTAAATATATATATATAATTTAGAAAGTAGCATTTGATTTTGAAAATAATTTTAAATTTGAAAATTTTTAAGATGTGAAATCAAACCGATCTCACATCCCAAATAGTTTATATAAACGAGCACCACACCACAAACCGTGTATCTATCCCGAAGAATAGACACACTTCTTGATGATGGGGCTCGATTAAATAAACTAGAAGATTTGTGACATCCATTTGGTCTGCGAACCAATTTTATAAGCCGACAAATTCCCCTGCTTAATATGAAAGCATTAAACAGGGTTTATATTACCAGGGTTCTTTAAAATTCCCTATAAGAGCAAGCCCCTATAGTTAATTACATCTTAAGTGACGGGAATCACCTAAGAAAACTCTCGATAATGATCAGTAGTTCTGCTCTCAAGAATTTCAAAGTTTAAGTTTTCAAGGGATTGAATTTTGGAATTTCAATAGGGAATGTATCAAATTTGGAACATTTTGTTTTGGGAATTCAAAGGAAGAAAAGTAGGAGAAATTACAGATTCGAAGCGAACTTCAGTAATTTCCTAACTATCCTATTGTTTGGCTTGAATTTAGCAAGTCCTAATGTTATCTAACATTTCAGTCTTGCCAATTTTAATTAATTAGGACTTATACTCGTATGACATGATCATAAAAATAGCCTCGAAGATGTGAGGGTTTATGTCGTATCAGACGACTACCTCGGAATCCTAAGACCGGTTAAGGCTTAATTTGCAATGCAAATGCCTAACAAAAGGTTGAGAATTTATGTTGCACTAGGCAAACTACCTCGAAGTCCTATGGCTTAGTTATTTAATTCTAAGAAACGTTTCTGTTGAAGTAGACTCGGGTTTTGCTTGATGACGATGGCCGTCGTTGCCCACCATGCTCCGAGCTCCTTGTTGTTGCAGAGGTTTAGTTTTAGAAGTCATAAATCAAGAGATGAGAAAAGTGTTTTGGTTTAGAGAAATTTTTAATTCCCAAGTGTTTTTATGTTTTAATTAAAACAAATCTTAAAGTTAATTATAACAACACCGGTTAAGATCCCACGGTTCCATCCTTCCGGCATCGTTATTTTTATCGGATTCACTTAGTCCAGATAAATTTGCTAAACTCAACTAAATGAGTTCCACACTTTCATTTAGACCGTGGGAAATCCCGTTAGCAACACGTAGGTTACATCATCCGAGGTGTTCCCGATCATCCAACAAGACGTTTTAATTTAGTTGTAATTGCAGTTTGTGTTCTGTTTGTGATTAAATTTTGAGTTGTTTTATATTTTGAGATGTTGTGGCGGTGAATTTTATCTTGTAATGACTTTTAATTTAGTCTTGGTTTTAGTTTTAGGGACTATCCTAAGGGTGTGGGTTTTCATGCAACAGTTGTTTATCATGCAAGAAAAGTAAGTGCAATGCAGTTAAATAAATTGCAAGAAGGTAAATTGCAAGAAAGTAGATTGCAATAAGGTAAATTGCAATAAAATAAAAGCGTACCTAGAGGGTCTTCCCGTCATCCCAAGCTGCACTTAAAACACAATTAGAATATTTAAGCAAGTTCCTAGGTAAAGCTAAGGGAAGGGTTATGGTTTTCTACCAAATTCCTAATCCTATAGCTAGTCATTTCTTATGACGTCTAAGTTCTTGTGTTTTGGTTTGAGGACATTTTTCTTCATCAAAGAATAATTAAATTCAATTATTCTTGTAAGTATCCTATCATATTGAGGAAGTGCTTAAGAAGAATCTTAAACATCTTTTCAATATTGATAGGATTGTTTTAAGTCCAAATGGATTTAATTAATCAGGTGAAGTAATCGTCCGAGGTTTAGTTAAGTTTTGTTGTTATCTTACTCAGTGAACTAGGACATTTGAATATCCTATAAGTGAAGTAACATTTCATTTAATGTTTTGTTTAGGAGTAATAATAACCAAAGCTTTCGAGGGCAAATTGGTGTTCAAATGGTTTGTGATTTAATTTAATTTCAGTTAACTGATTTAAATTTGGAATAGTGTTCAAGTTGCTTTATTTTGAAATGCTTTATGTCTTAGGTGATGTTATTATTTAATTCAATTTAATTTAACTTTAATTTAATTTGATTTGGTTTAGTTTCAATTTTAATTTAATTTATTTAATTTAAATTAATTTTAATTTTAACTTGATTTTATTTTTTTATTTTAATTTAATTTAATTTAATTTAATTTAATTTAATTTAATTTAATATGAATTAATTTAATTTAATTTAATTTAATTTAATTTAATTTAATTATTTTTTTAATTTAATTTTATTTATTTAATTTAATTTAATTTTAATTAAACTTAATTCAATTTAATTTAATTTGTTGAATTTAATTTAATTTAATTTATTTGATTTAATTTTAATTTTAATTTGTTTTAATTTAATTTAATTTAATTCAATTTAATTTAAATTTAAATTTAATTTTATTTTTAATTTTAATTTAATTTAAATTTTAAAAGGGTTTAATTTAAATAATTTAACTTTAATTTAATTTAATGATTAAGTCTTTTAACATTTTAAAACTTAAATTTGAATTATCATTTTAATTAGGAATTAAATATTATTGAGATGATTAATTTAGGGATCCTTAGATCAAAGAATAAATTTCTTCCTAATAATAATATCCTTATTTTAATAATTCCGATTTTATTATTCTTCAAATTTAATTAATTATTTAATTAAGGTTTATTTCAATTATCTTTAAATTGTTTAGTAGGTTTCTACCCTTTAATTATTTAAATTTCAATCATCCAATTCAGATTAAGATCAAATATTTTACTCTTTAATTTTATTAAACCTAAAGTTTTAATTAAGGGTTAAAATTTTAATTACCATTTTGCCCTTCAAATTTAATAATTTCATAACTCACTAAGTTGAGCTTAAATGAACTTAAAATTTTTATGTGACTTCACTCATATGCCAATAAAGACATGAGAGGAGAAAATGTGATTTTTCTGTATTTAATTTATTTATGTAATTATTTTTGGTAGAAAATAGGGATTTCGAGGAAAATTTAATAACATGACCAAGGGAAAGTTTCTGTCCTTAAGAAAATTATGGGACATTCCTAATGACCAGAGGACCACTTGGACCAATTTTGGTGATTTTTTGAATTATATTATTTTTATTATGATTATTTTATGTTTTGGAGTATTAATTAATTTAAAAATAAAATAAAGGTTGAAAAATGAATTTTATATTTTTCAAAAATCTCTCTGATATCAAGGAAATCAGAGAATCAATTTTTACAATTTTCTAATTTTTCTTTGATTTATTAGAATTATTTTAGTGGAAATGCTAAAAAATACATTTTTTTTTTAATTTTAAAATTACCTTAGGGCTTTAAAATTTAATATCTCATCAAATAGACCTAAGAAAAATATGGGGTTTGTCCTAAGTGATTAAAATTCAAAATGTGACATTTTGGAGAATTTTATTATTTTTGTGATTTTTATTATTTTTTATTTATTAAAATATTAAAATAATGCAAAAAATTAACTTTTTTAGAAAATTGCAATTTTAATTTTCTTCAATTCCTTTGATATCAGAGAGGCTCCAAAACCAATTTGGTGAATTTTTGAAAAGTATTTTGAAAGTTATGAATTTTTAAAGTTTAAATTGACTAAATGGCTTAATCAACCCATTTAGTAGGGCTAACCAAGTCCAATTGACTTCAAATTTTTATTGTGGGTTCCTCTAATCCAAAAGGTCAGTGGAGAATTGATTTCAAGTCAATTTGATGTATGATTAGCTCTAATTAATTAAGGAGCTATTTTGGGTGTTTAAGCCAATTAGGGTTATTTCAAATGGATTAATTCAAAACCTATTTTTCCTAGGGTCCTCTGGTCATAAGAAACATCACCAAATTTTCCTAGAATTTATTTCACAACATGCTAATTATTGGATTTAAAATACTCAAAATAGTAACATGAATTTGAAAAATCAATAACTTCTCATTGGGATGGCCTCTGACTTTGGAAAATTTAGGGAATGTTCCCAAATTTAGAGTCTTCAAAAGCTTTATGGTCTCATGCCATGGTGAATTTCCTATATGCATGGAGAATTAAAACAATGCAGAAGGGAAATAAATCATTAAAAATAAAATACTTGATGAAATTAAATGATTTCTTTTCCACATTATTCTCCTATGTTCACTGAGCAAGAGGGTATTTTTATTTTATTTTTCTGATTTTTCTACACAAAGTTATGGATTTTTGAAGTTTAGGGAATTAAATAAATCGAGAAAATACCCTAATTTTCTATTTATCCACGCGGCGCCGCGTCAACCTCGGCAGCTCCGAAATGCCGCGTGGCGCTCTCTGATTCGACCCCGCCATCCGACTCAGCGCTCCAGGGGCCTGCTGTATCGTTCCGTCTCCTGATCCGGCGCGATCCTGTCCGTCTGTCCGCGCGTGTATTAAATGAACGACATCCGTTCTTCGTCCCCAAGCGTCCTCACCCGAGAGTCGTCCACACTAAAACCCTAAGAACTCACTCAATACTTAACGAAATTTCGTGTTCTTGTGCTCTATGGATTCGTCTTGAAGAGACGAACACATCTATACGGTGATCATGCATTGAAATTAAAGCATTTGAAATGGAGAATCTCCAGAAGCTCGGGAAGAAGAATTAGCTCATACCTTTGCTCAGAGAAGTGTGGCTTCAATCTGAGGGTTGTGTCACATTCGATTGGATCCCAGCAAGCTCGAGATGAAGTCTCCCGGTGCAGTGAATTTCCTAGCTATGAAAGTGACCACAGTCGATCACAAAGCTTGGAGGCTGGAACAACGCAGGTGGCTCTGGAGATGGGGCTTTCGGTGGGAAACTTCTCCTCTTGGTCCGGTGAAGGTGTAGGACCAGCCGATTTGAGGATTGGCTCAGCTGTGGCAAAGTGTCCTGGTTTTGGGTGAGATTTCGGTTGAGAAATTGGCTTCGTTGGTGGGGATTAGAGGCGAATTGACACTTGAGGATCAAGCTGCTCTAAGTATGGAGTAGGGTTTGGAACAATTTTGGCAAAGTTTCGGCAAGGTTTGTGCAACTCTCCTCCATGGCCTTGAGGGGTCGGGTTTAAATAGAGGTGGGCGGAGAGCCTCGTAGGGATGACGAGGGTTGGGATCGAGGCTGCTCTGGGCATGGGAAGAACAGCTGCAATGGCCACTCGGGATGGGGCAGCTCAGCAGGTGAGAATTTCAAGTTTGGGCTCACATGTGAGCTCTCGGCCTGGTGGTTTCCGGCGGCTGTGGTGGCTGGCCGGAGAGTCTCAGGTCACCATCTTGGCCAGGTGGGTCAGGGCTGGAGGTTTGTGCAGTCAATTGGCCATGGACATGTGTAAAGGGTTTGAATCAAAGTGGAATGGGAAAGGGCTAGTTTTAGGTCTAAATGGGTCAACCCTTGGTTTTGAGTTAAGTCCACCCTCCAAGGCCAATTTGGGCTGAAGGGAAAGTCACTTGGATCAGCTTGATTAGTGGGGTCAAGTCACAATCCATGTACAATTAGGTTTAAGCATGGTTTAGTGGAGTCATGGAAGTGGCTAATCCCTCTTAAGAGAATATGGAAAGTGCTTCCTCCTCTTTCCAACTTGGGTATGGTGAGGTGGAAAGTAGATTCCATTGCTCTCATGGCTCCCATGTGGCTCATGCATGGCTTCATGGCTCATCTTTGGCTTGGGAAAAGTCAAGTCAATTTCATGGAAATGGATTTTAAGAAAATTTTGGTATTTTGATGGGAATTTGTGTGGGGCTTAATTTGGAATGGCTTCATGATGAGTTTTTGAAACTTAGGGATTGATTTTAATTAAGGGTATGATGTAGAGCAATTGTCGTATGGGCTTTAGCATGAAACTTGGGCTTTTAGGAAGGTTTCATGTAAGTGGGCTTTTGGTTTAAAAATAAATTAATGGATGGGAATTTTGTGAAGGATTGGGCCAAACAAATGTTGGGTTTAGTTCATGGATGTGTCATGAGTGATTTGAAATGAGTTTGGAATGATTTGGATTTGAATTGGGTTAGATTTGGGTTTCTTTGGTGAATGGGCCAATATAGGTCAAATTGGGCTAACTTGGGCCAATGTTGGGCTAGTGTTGAAATTGATGTAAAATAAATGTTGGGAAATGTTTATGGGAGTATTTCAAAGAAGTTTTGGCTTTGGTTTGGTTTTGGGCTTTGATTTTGGGGTTTGGGCTCATTTGGTTTAGGCTCGGCTTAGGTCAAAATTGGGCCTTTTAGCTTCGGGGTTGAATTTTAGTGTCTGGGTCTAAATTCTCGGGGTAAATCATGTTACGAGCTGAGCCAAGGATGCTAAGGAAGATTTAGAAAAGATTTGGGGTTAATTGGAGTTGAATTGGGTGAGTTTGGGTTAGGTTTGGGTCATGGGTCAAAATTGGTCTTTAAGGTCAAAAGTGAAATCGATTCAAATGTTAATAAAATTGGGTCAATTCTGGTCTCGTATTGACATCTGGGATGTTGAATTGAAGTTTAGAATTGAATTGGACCAAAATTGGGGTCAATTGGGTGGGTAGGTTTGGTTTGACATTGGCTTCACTTGGGTTTAAAATAAGTTAAATCGGGGGTTTCACAAAAGTGGTAAATTGACAAAACTCGGCCCATGGTGTAGCTGGACAAAATGAATTGGGAATATTCGGATTTTCCGGAATTTTCTGGAATTTTCTCAATTTTTGGATTTTTGGGTCAATGGGGGTATTTTTGGTTATTCGAGGGTATCGAGGTATTTTTGAGCTTTTGATATTTTGGGTATGGATGATCAATTTGAGTGATGTGGAAATGTTTGGGATTGATTTTGGGGAATTTCGAGTAATCTAGGTGATTTTGGAAATTTTGGGTAGTTTCCAAGGGTTTTGGGTGTTAAAGTGTGTGTGTCCCTGGGGTCAAAAATCTAAAATTTGGAAATCAAAATTTGGAAAATCAAGATTGGGTAAATTTGAGTGGAAATTTAAATCATTTTGGTTGAGCCAAGTATGAAGCCAAGGCACGTTCCACATGAGCCATGAAGGGACTCATTCGAGGCATCCACTATGTTGCTCCTAACCCCTCTACCAAGGGCTTGGTGGGTTAAGGACCATCCATGTGAATCACCTACACGAGTCGAAGGCTTGTTAGTATAGGTGTGTGAAAGTGTAGTGTATAGGTGTAGTGTGTGTGTAAGTCAGCCCCTTCACTGCACCAGGCCACCTGTGGCAGTCCTAAGGCCAAAGAGTCCTATAGGAACTCATCCTTTAAACTTCCACATTCGATTTCAACCTCTGTGTGATTAGGGTCTATTACCAAGCTCAGGAGTTTGCGGTGGAGTTAAGAAGTGGTTTGAATTTCTAAAAGGTGGGTCCCAATTCTAGTCCTCTAAGATAGTCAAAGGAAAAGCCTAAGGCTAGATCCTAAGTACTAAAGGGAAGAAGAGAAGACCTCATCAAAAATGAGGTCAACACCTGTGTCTAGGAGTAACTTGCATTTATTTTTAGGAGTAATATAGTATCCTATGACTAAAAATTGGTTATTAATATATTCTTTTATATCGAGACTAGGTTTGCATATTTTATGGAAATCTAAAGATTTTCTAGGTGTTATGGATAATAGACTGTTATTTTCAAATATGTGAGTTTCTGGGGAATCTTTGGCTAAGATCGGATCCTTCATCAATATTTAAGAGTAAATTAGTTGATGGGGGTGTAATATCTAATTCATTTATTTCTTCAGGTTGGATATATTGTCTTATAAGTAAGAAAATAGGATCTATATGAAGAGGGATTGTATGCGGCTAAAATGTTACAGTATTATGCTGGTTGCTATAAACATGCGCCTGACAGTAATATTATATATTGTGCTTTCTTTCTCTCAATTTTATTCTATCTAATTTATGTCTTAAGGTGAGAGATCAAGCATGTCTATCGTTTATATTAATGGCAAAATTTGGGTGTAGCTCTCAATATTAAGGTTTGGTAACATAGATTACTCTTGTATAACTCCTAATAAGGCGCTCTTTTTAGAGTGTGTAATACGGTCATCATATATCCATATAGTAATTGGACTATCTATGCCATTTCGAAAATATACTTTAATTAATATTTGAATGCCGCCAAAAAATATATGTTTTTATTTTTTCAGGATTTTTAATTTTTTGCAAGTCTTGCATTTTTATATGTTGATTATAGAGTAGTATTTTAGTCTTTCCTTCTGTGTTAATTATGTGTATAGGATATACCTTGCCTAATACTATAATGTATTGATCATTTCCATAGAAATATAGGCATATCAAAGCAATATTTTGTTCTTAAAGATAATTTTATTTTTCTTATTTTATTGTAAGCTTCTTTAGATAAAGTAATATGTCTTTCATATTCAATTGAATTATCATCTGATATGTCGATCTCGTAGTGTTTTACATTTAATCGTAATATGTAAATATTCATCTATTTCATTGTCTCGAGTTAATCATTTCTATTAAAGTATTTTCGCTTCGATAATTGGTATATTTCTTCGTCGCATCGATATCCGAGAAATTAAAGATAGTTTCTAAATTTCATGTTCATCAATAATTGAAATAGATGTGAATACGGTTTAATTTATTTTTGTGGGATTTGTTTGCATAATGTCCTTCTTTTTTACAGATCGTTACTTATTATTATTTTAGTTTTATTATTTGGATCATTATTTCTTTTTCTAAAAGTTATTTTGTTAGGATTAAAATATTTTATTTACTTTTCTGAAGAATTTTTTTCTTATTATTTACGTAACGTTGACAACTTTCTTTAGTATTTGAACATCCCCATTGATGAATAAGTAGATCAGACTTTTCACAACATAAGTATTGTTTATATTTTTTATTTTGTTTGTGTAAATCTATGTGTTGACAAGATTGTGCTAATTTTTTGTAAGCAAATTGTACTCGGCTTCCTAGAGTCGTGTCATCAGGATGTGCTTTATTAAATTCTTTGATCTACAAGATGTTATAAGGTTCGGTAACTTATAAAAATATGAATCTAAATATAATGATTTATCTTTATACAATATATCGTAAAAGAATATTTGGTAGTTGATGCACTAAAAATACATACTATTTTTGCTATATAATTTTACTCACTTTTGGTGATTTTTCACTTTAAAAGAATTCGTATTTTTCTACGATTATTACAGGATGATGATTTTAGGTTATAAAAATGAAAAGAAGTGAAAAGGTACGAATTCAGAGCAAAAAGGAGCAAAAAGGAGGAAAACAGCTTCCCGAGAGCTTAGCAATTATTTAGATGATAGAGAGCCGCCGACGCCCTATCGCATGCCACCGACGCCCAATGTCGGTGGATTTTAAATTTGAAGAGTTTTGGTGACTTTTTGAAGGGATGCCTATGGAAACTCTTGGGATTTTATTCCTAACTTATAAGTAACTATTTGTGGATGAAAAATGGTATGTGTCATGTGTGTTCTAGAGATTCTAGAGAGTTTTGAGTGTTAGGGCTTAGAAGAGAAGAGTGTAGAAGTGAGAATTTTAGAGGGATTCTTCTCTAAGGAGTGAAGGAGAAGGAGTAAAGTGAGAGATTAATTCTTCCTTTCCATTCTAAAAAGGGAATCGAGTGTTGCAAAAAGAGAGAAAAGATTCAAAGGAACTTCAAGGGAATTGCATTGGGGAAGAGAAAGAGATAAGTTGTATTTTCTTTTGCGGTTTGTATGGTCAGTTTACATGTAGTCGTGTTTTATTTTCAAGAGGGATCGCCCAACAAACTGGCCGGCGACCCTTAATTTAATTAAAATAATTCAAAAGAAGATTTCGATTTCAAAATAATTTTAAATTTGAAGGTTTTAAGATATGAGATTAAACCGACCTCACATCCCAAATAGTTTATATAAACGAGCACGCACCACAAACCGTGCATTCATATCCCTAAGGATGTATTACTAATCGTCACTTGGCAGGGGGCTGATTAAATAAACTAGAAGATTAGTGACATCCGTTTGTCCGCGAACCAGGTACTTTTTATAAGCCGATAAGTTTCCCCCGCTAATATGAAAATATTAAACAGGGTTTATATTACCTCGGGTTCTTTAAAATTCCCTATAAGGGCAAGCCTTATAGTTAATTACATCTTGGTTTTACGGGAACGACGAAGAAACTCTCGATAATAATCAATGATTCTCGCTTTCCCTCAAGAATTTCAAAGTTTAAGGTTTTCAAAGATTGAACTTTGGAGTTTCAATAGGGAATGGATCAAATTTTTTTGGAACATTTTGTTTTGTGAATCCAAAGAAGAAAGGTAGGAGAAATCACCGATTCGAAGTGAACTTCGATAATTTCCCGACTATCCTATCGTTCGTTTGAATTTAGGAAAGTCCTAATGTTTATTTAGTATTTCAATCTTGCCAATTCCAATTAATTAGGGCTTATATTTGTATGATAAAATCAAACAAATAGCCTAGAAGATGTGAGGGTTTATTGTCGTATCGACGACTACCTCGTAATCCTAAGACCGTTAGGCTTAATTTGCAATGCAACAAGTTTCAACGAAGAGTCGAGGATTTATGTTGCACTAGGCAAGCTACCTCGAAGTCCTATGGTTTTGCTGTTGTTTAATTCTAGGAAAGTTTTGCTGAAGTAGACTCGGTTTTGCCGATGACGCATATCGTGCCGCCCACCATGCTCCGAGCTCCTCGTTGTCAAGTAGAGGCTTCGCCTTTAGAAATCATAAATCAGGAGTTGAGAAAAGTGTTTTGGTTTAGAGAAAATCTTAATTTCCAGGTGTTTTTTTTTTATGTTTTATTTAAACAAATCTTAAAGTCGATTATAACGACACCGCAAGATCCCACGGTTCCATCCTTCCCAAGATTATTTTTATCGCATTCACTTACCCGTATGAATTTTCATAAACTCAACCGAATGAGTTCCACACTTTCATTTAGACCGTGGGAAATCCCGTTAGCAACACGTAGGTTACATCATCCGAGGTATTCCCGATCATCCAATGACGTTTTAATTTAGTTGTAATCGTAGTTTTGTGTTCCGTTTGTGATTAAATTTCGAGTCGTTTTATATTTTCAAATGTCAGTGGCGGTGAATTTTATCTTGCAATGACTTTTAACGAATTTTGGTTTCGCTTTAGGTCTATCCTAAGGGTGCGGGTTTTCATGCAACAAACTTGCTTTATCATGCAAGAAAAAAGTAAAAGTGCATTCGCAATGTGCGTTAAATCGCAAGAAAGCAAATCACAGAAGAAAGCAAATCAAGTAATAAAATAAAAGCGTACCTGAGGGTCTTCCCGTCATCCCAAATCGCACTCGAAACACAATTAGAATATTTAAGCAAGTCTCCTAGGTAAAGCTAAGGGAAAGGTTATGGTTTTCTACCAAATTCTTAATCCTATAGCTAGTCATTTCCTATGACGTTCTGAAGTTCTTTTCGAGTTTTTGTCGTTTAAGGACGATTTTCACTATCAAAGGACAATTAAGTCCAATTGTTTCTATAAATGTCCTATCATATTGAGGAAGTGTTAAGAATAATTTTAAAACATCTTTTCAATATTTAGATTGTTTTTAAGTCCAAATGGGTTTAATTATACAAATGAATCGATCACCCGAGGTTTTCAAGTCTTACACTTCGCTTTCAAGAACTAAGACATTTGAATATCCTATGAGTGAAGTAACACTTCATTTAATGTTTCATTTAGGAGTTATAATAATCAAAGCTTTCAAGGGTAAATTAGTATTCAAATGATTCGATTTAAATTAAAGAGTTTAAATTCCGGGAATAACATTCAAGTTGTTTTATATTTAGTTTAATTTAATTTAATTTGATTTGATGTTTAATTAATTTGATTTGATTTAATTTAATTTAATTATTTAATTTATCTAATTTAATTTAATTTAATTTAATTATTTAATTTAATTTAATTTTTTTAATTTAAATTAATTTAATTATTTAATTTAATTTAATTTAATTATTTAATTTTAATTTAATTTAATTGTTTAATTTAATTTAATTTTAATTGTTTAATTTAATTTAATTTAATTATTAAATTTAATTTAATCTTAATTTAATTTATCTTTAATTTGCATTTTATTTTTAATTTTAATTGAAATTTCAAAAGAGTTTAATAATTTAATTAAGTTTTTTTTTTTTTTAATATTTTAAATTGAAGTTATCATTTTAATTAAGAGTTGAATATTAATGAGATGATTAATTTAGGATTTTTAAATTAAAGAAATAATCTCTTCCTAATAAATATCCCTTATTTTAATGATTCCAATTTTATTATTCTTCCAAATTTAATCTATTATTTAATTAAAGCTTAATCATTTTAAAAATTATTTAATGGGTTTCTACCCTTTAATTATTTAAATTTTCAATCATCCAAATCAGATTAAGATCAAATATTTTACTTGTTGGACTTTTTATTAAACCTAAAGTTTTACTAAGATTAAAGATTTTAATTACCATTTTACCCTTTAAGCTTAATAATTTCATAACTCACTAAATCAACTCAAACGAATCCTCAAAATTTTACGCGGATTCTCACTCATACGTCAATAAAGCATATGCAGAGGAGAAAATGTGATTTTTCTGTATTTAATTTATTTATATAATTATTTTTGGTGGAAAATAAAGATTTTCAAAGAAAATTGACAATGATGACCAAGGGAAAGTTTCTGTCCTTAAGAAAATTAGGGGACATTCCTAATGACCAGAGAAGCACTTGGACCAATTTGGTGATTTTTTGAATTATATTATTTTTATTATAATTATTTTGAGTTTTGGAGTGTTAATTAATTTAAAAATAAAATAAATGTTGAAAAATGAATTTTATATTTTTCAAAATCTCTCTGATATCAAGGAAACCAGAGAATCAAATTTTGCAATTTTCTGATTTTTCTATGATTTATAATAATTATTTTAGTGAAAATGCTAGCGCAGCCTGCGGAAGATACCAGAATTCAAGATGCCTAAGGCTAAATGGCCAGAAGAGGTTGACATGAAAGACAATCCTAATTAATGTCCTTATCACAGGATGCTTGGACTTAAAATCAAAGAATGCTTTGTCTTCAAAGACTGGTTAGAGCGCAATTTTAAAGAAGGGAATATAGTAATAGTAAAAGAGTATTTTATAGAACCTGAAAAAGGTTTAGTAAATATTACTTCGGTCGATAAAATTATTCCTAAACCTGATGACAAAGACAAAGGAGAAATTGCTCAAGGTAAATCTACTGAGGGTTAACCTGATTACAAATTACAAAATCTTCCAAGAAAGGCAAGAAGAGGAAAAATAGAGAACCGAAAAGGGCTAGAGGTCTTTTAGACATAAGGACTACTGTTCTTTTTGTATCTTCTAATTCTCATGTTCCTTTATCTTCCACTAGGATAGTTATCTCGGATTAAGGGAGGAAATCCCTTGAACCGATAACTTGGTATGACTTCATTTTTACCACTACTGTGAATAATAATGCTTCTATTTCTTCTTACATATTGTCTATTTTGGATGAAATTTCTTAGAATAATTGCTCCAATTTTGATCCTATAGATAATACTCAAATCGCACATGATCCTGACAAGTCTAATGATAATCAAAACGATGGTAACATTAGTGATAATTCTAACAACCACAAAGATGAAAATGACACTATCACACTCCAACTACAAGGAACACCAATTTACATAGAATTGGAACTTTCAGACTCATAGATAAGAGGTTCGGATAGTAAACTAGAAGAAATAACTGAAATTAATTTGCGAAGTGGAAAAGTTCTGCCACCAAAAATTGTTCCTCGACAGAAAAAAAAATAAATAGTCACATCAGAATAGATCGTTCCTCCGATACACCCACAATTATTTGAAAGAAATGAAGACAATCATCACAAAGTGGATTATAATGTATTAGCTCACTTGAGGAAATTACCAGCAAAATTGTGCATTTATGACGTCGTCAGCTGGTAAAGTTATCTTATTTTGTTTTGAAAATAATTGACATTTAATTTAATAAGAAATAATTTATATTCAATTTTGTAAATATTGTATGGCTTTTGAAAATAGTATTTGAAAATATAATTCTTAATTTTAAAGTGTGAAATTCTAACCAATTTAATAGCTTTAATAGTTTAAATAAACGAGTGTCGCAACATAAGCCATGCATTTATCCCGAGAGATAGGCACATTAATTAATAGTGAGGCTCGATTTAATAAAATATGAAAGTTATGACATTCGTTTGGCTTGCGAACTAATTTTAAAAGCTGACAAGTTCTCTTACCAAATATAAGGAAATTAGGCAGGGTTTATATTACATGGGCTCTAAAGTTTCCTATAGAGGCAAGCCCCTATAGTTACTTTTATCATAAATGACTGAAGTCACTCCGAAAAACTTTTGATAAAGATAAGTGGTTTTGCTTCCAAGAGTTGCAAAGTTTAGTATTCAAACAACTGAATTTTGGAAATTTCAAAAAGGAATGGATCAAATTTGAACAAGTTTATTTTAAGAATCCAAAGGAAGAGAGATAGAGGATGTCACAGATCCAAGAAGAATCTTGGTGACTTCCCAAGTTATCCTATGATTTGGCTCCAATTCGAGAGAATTATTTTATATTCTAATCCAACCAATTTTAATTAATTAGGACTTAAATTTATATGATACAATCATACCAAAAGCCTGGAAGTTAGGAGTGTTTATATCGTAACGAACAACAACCTCGGAGTTAGAGCTTAAATTGGATAACACAATTATACAAATGCCTAAAGATAAGGTGAGGATTTATGTTGCACTAGGCAAACTGCCTCGAAGTCTTATGGCTATGTTGTTTAATTCTAGGAATGTTTTGTTGAAGCAGATTAGTTTTGCTGTTGAAGATGGTCGTGTTGCATACCATGCTTGCTCCGAGCTCCTTGTTGTTGCAAAAGGTTTAGTTTAAGAAATGTCAATTGAGGGGATGAGAGAAGTGTCGTGGTTTAGAGGTGTTGAAAATTGAGGTGTCTTAATGTCTTATGTAATAGAAATGTTTAAGTTGATTAAATGAAACTAGTTAAGATCCCATAGTTTCCTTGTTTAGACACCACTGTTTTCATCAGATTCATTTCGTCTGGATGAATTTACCAAACTCAACTTAATGGGTTTAATACTTTCAGCTAGACCACACAAAATCTCATTAGCACACGTAGGCTATTGATACACCTAAAATATATAGTATTTTTATGCATATATCTATACCTATTTTTGATGATATTGCACTTTAATGGAAGATATTTTTGTGTTTTTCTTGCAGGTACGATTAAAAAGACTGATTATGATAAAAAGGAGCAAAAGAGGATCAAATTTGGAGCAAAAATAGGCTATGTAAAAATTAACCTGTGGCGGCTAAGCGCCTCACGGTTGGCGCATAGGCGTGGCATTTTAAAAATACAAATTAAATCAAATTTGGCTTCATTTTCAAGTGGTGTTTGAAGAAACTTTTGGTGGTAACTTCCTCAACTTTCTTTGGGCGGTAGATTTGAATGAAGAGATGCATTCTTTGGTGGATACATTGAATCTAGACATATTTTGAAGAGACACCAAAGTATCTTTTGAAGAATTATAAGAATATAGTCTTATAATTAGAAGAGAGTCCTTCTTAGTCTTTTCAGAGACTTGTTTTTATTGTTTTGAGTCTGTTAGTTAAGACTTTTTAGTTTAAGAGAGTTTTAAAGGAGAAAGAGGTTGGTGTGAAGCCTTCCTCTCACCAATTTTCTTTCATCCATTTATCAAGTTTGTATTGGAGTCTAAAGTCAGAGTTGGGCACCAACCTCTGTGGAGTCTTTTAGTGAAAAGAAAAATTTCAGAGGAACTTCCAGTCTTGTGGAGAGGATTTTCAGATAAGTGTTAATCTTTGTTTTTACATTTAGTTTCTTAGTAAAACTTGTTGTGTATTTACTGTGATTTCTACTTTTAAATCAAGTTGTGATTGTGTTTTCTCCATGAGTTCTGAGTAGTTTTCTTTATATTTTTCCTTTTAAATGATGAAATAATTAAATTATGGAAGGAAGTTGTGTGAAGTATATATGTTTAACGTTGGAAGAAGTTGTGATGATTTATTTCCTTGCACTTAATTTACTTCTTGATTTAACCAATTAAGATGTTAAAATTTGTTGTCAGATTATGTAAGAACCAAAGCGGTATTATTTTAATCAAAAATTGGAAAGAATCACATGCAATTGTATGGATGAGAATTGTAGTCCATATAATTTAATGGAAATAAATAGGGAGATATGTTTTTAATGGGGAGTAAAATTAGAGGAATTTAGAGTGACAGGCTAAAGCCCTTTAATTTAGTTTGATGTGAAAATTTTTGTTATGAGATGTTAGTCGCCAGATGGAGGGAATAGAGGGAACTTTAGAGTGAGAGCTGGTATTTTGATGCACCAAAAATATATGCTATTTTACTATCTAATACTCATATTTTGTGATATTACAATTTAAAGAAATGTATTTTTCATGATTTGTTGTAGGTATGATGATTTTAGGTGATTGGAGGGAAAAGAAGAGAAAAGGAACTAATTCAGAGCAAAAAGGAGCAAAAAGGAGGAAAACAGGTTATGGTGCTGCCGACGTCATTTTCCAGAGAGCTCAGAATTAATTCGACGATAGAGCGCCGCCGGCGCCCTATCGGGCGCCGCCGGTGCCCAATGTCGGTGGACTTTAAATGCGAAGAATTTTGGTGAATTTTTGAAGGGATGCCTATTAAAACTCTTGGGATTTCATTCCTAACTTATAAGTAACTATTTTTTGACAAATTTTAGTGTGTGTCTTGTGTATTGTAGAGAGTCTAGTGAGTTTTCAGTGTTAGGGCTTAGGAGAGAAGAGTGTAGAAGTGATAATTTGAGAGGGATTCTTCTCTAAGGAGTGAAGGAGAAGGAGTAAAGCGAGAGAATGCTTCTTCCTTTCCATTCTAAGGAGAGAATCAAGTGTTGCAAATTAGATAGAAAAGGATTCAAAGAAACTTCAAGGGAATTGCATTGAGGAAGAGAAAGAGATAAGTTGTATTTTCTTTTGTGGTTTATATGAATTTTATTTTATATATAAAATCCATGTTTTATTGTGTCTTCTCTATGAATTCTGAGTAGTCTTCTTTATCTTTCTTCTTGCATAGAGATGTGATGATGTGTTGATGTGGATTTGAAATATTTTTAAAGTATTAAAAAAATTGTGATGGTTTTTCATTTAGAACTTAATTTACTTTTCAATTTAGCCAATTGGATTGTTAAAATATGTTTTGGAACATTAACTCTGAAAGGAATTAATGTGTTACAGCAACAATGAAAAACCCATTAGATTTTCATGGATGAATTTCGTAGTTCATGGGAATTGAGAGCAAATAAATAGGGAAATGTGTTTTGATGGACGTCAAATTGGAGGTTTCAGGGTGACAGACTGAGATCCCCAATTTGGTCCTAAGATTAGTAACTAAACTCGAAGATTAGCCTTTAGGTAAAGGGTGAGTGGGAGCTTCGTAGTGGCAGCCGGTATCCTCCCAGCCTAGCCTTAGATTTAGTAACTAAACTTTGGATATGTTAATGTTCTTTTCTTTCTTAGAAGAGGGGGTACTCTTTTAAGGGTAATGAATCAATTATGCTTGTATTTGACACATTACTATTAGATAATCATTCGTTATCATCCACACATCATATTCTCATTACAAGAGGAAATATACTTTTCTTATATATCAAAACCTTTCAAATATATATAGCTTAGTGTGTGTATGATAGTTAATTCGGTTTTAAAGATATAGAAGTAATTGTAATTTGTTTAATTGTTATTGTTTTCTGCATCTTCGTATTAGAAGTAAAAATTAAACTTTAATCGTAATTTAAGTATTGGAATTCAGAATTACATTACCAATAGTGCGATTTACCTCACTTCCCTGTGGGATCGATATCCAGGACTCCATTAGAGCCCTGTATTACTTAATATGATACGTATACTTGCGTTGAATGTTTTGACTTTACAAAATCATTATAAATATATAAATTTGAGTTCATCAGTTCGTGCAATATAAAGTCCGCCACATCATAGAGGTAGAGAGAGTGTGAGTTCAGAGTTAGGGTTTGGAAGAGTGAGTGTAGAAGTGAAGATTTTAGAGGGATTCTTCCTTAAGGAGTGAAGGAGAAGGACTAAAGTGAGAGATTGCTTCTTCCTTTCCATTCAAAAGAGGGAATTGAGTGTTGCAAACAAAGAGAAAAAATGATTCAAAAGAACTTCAAGGGATTTGCTTGGGGAAGAGAAAGAGATAAGTTCTTTTTGCTATTGTAGTTTGTATGACTTTTCTTTTATATATAAAATCCATGTTTTATTGTGTCTTCTCTATGAATTCTAGGTCTCCTTTGTCTTTCTTCTTGCATAGATATGTGATGATGTGATGATGTGGATTTGAAGTGCTTTTAAAATATTAAAGAAATTGTGATGGTTTTTCATTTCGAACTTAATTTACTTTTCGATCTGGCCAATTTAATTGTTAAAATCTATTGTTGTACATTAACTCCAAAAAGATTGAATGTCCTATAACAATAATGAAAAATCCATTCAATTTCCATGAATGAATTGCATAGTTCATGGGAATTGAGTGCAAATAAATAGGGAAATGTGATTTGATGGACTTCAAATTGGAGGTTTCATTGATAGGTTGAGATCCCTAATTTGGTCCTAAGATTGGTAACTAAAGTCGAAGGTTAGCCTTCAGGTGAAGGGTGAGTGGGAGCTCCGTAATGAGAGCTGGTATCCTCCCAGCCAAGCCTTAGATTTAGTGACTGAACTTAGGATGTGTCAATGTTCTTTACATGCTTGGAAGAGGGGGTACTCTTTTGAGGGGAAAGAAACATTTGTGCTCCTATTTGACACAATACAATAAATAATCATTCTATATCATTCACACATCATATACTCATTGCAAGAGGAAAGACACTTTTCATATTTATCGAAACCTTTCAAATACAAAGCTTCGTGTGTGTGTGTTAGTTAATTTTGTTTAAAGATATTAGAAGTAATTGTGGTTTGCTTAACTGTTACTGTTTTATGCATCTTGTTAGTAGAAGTAAACTTAAGCTTTAATTTTGATTTGAGTATTGGATTTCAGGATTACGCTATCTATTGTAAGGAATGTGTCTTACCTGTGGGATCAATAACTATGACTTCATTAGAGCCTTGTATTACTTGATACAATACATATACTTGCGTTGAAGTTTAGACTTCACAAAATCATTATAAAGTTCTTGCATAATAAAAAGTCCGAATCACACACCACACCTATTAGGGGTCCATTTGTTGACCTCACTTTTGGTTGAGGTTTAGTCTCTCCTTAGATAGCCTAGGGTCTAGCTATAGGACTCTCTTGGTGACTTTCTTAGAACACTAGCAATGGAACCCTACCACATAGAAATTCCACCTGCTTGTTCCCCTCATTTGGAATTTTCATATGCTTATAGCCTAATCTCTAGCTTTTGGGAGGAAGAAACCAAGCATAAGGAAGTCCAAGTGGGATTCCTGTAGGTGGTCAGGCCTTAGGATAAACCTTGGGAGGTTTGAAGCACATTCATACCTACATTTACACTTACACATCACTTTGTCAAGAAAATGATTTTTAATTTGGATGATTTCTTGGAGCTTTCTTATTCCTTTGTGCCGAACTTGTTTTTTATGCCTTAGATCTCCTTTTCACTGAAGTGTTTGCTGGATTTTCTTAATCCCACCGGATCCTCTGGGTAGATGGCGCCATCATATAGGGATGCAGTGGCTAGTTCTTCTAGATTAGAGGGAGATTTTGTCTTCCTGGCTGAGTTCCATTCGATGATGGTATAGGAAGGTACCGATGGTTTGCAGAGGAAAGCCACTCGTAAAAAAGGTAAACCCGTTCTTGTTTTTACTAAGGGAGACATTGATCTTCTTCTGGAACCATTATGATTCACTCTTATTGGTAAGTTTTCTTTTGGTCATCCTAAGATTGAGATTATTCGAAAGTTTTTTTCTTGCTTTAAAGTTAACGGAAAGTTGGAAAGTGGGTTTGACTGAAAATTGGAACTTGATGATCAAGTTGCAATTAGAGGCCGATTACGTGAGTTTATTTTCTAGAAAGATTCTTGTCATTGAGAAGTTTTATTTGAAACTTCTTAAATGGACTCCCCTGTTTAATCCATCTGAAGAGTCCCCTATTGTGCTTATTTGGATTCGTCTTCCTGGGTTAAAACTTCAATTCTTTAATAAGCATGTTTTGTTTTCAGTTGTGAAAATTTTTGGTAATCCCCTAAAAATTGATATGTACTCCATTAATGATTCTCATCTGAGTTTAGCTAGAATATTGATAGAACATGATGTCAAGTTACCTTTTCTGTATTTTCTTTAGTTAGAAGATGACTTTGAAGGTTATAATCAATGTATTGTTGTGGAATTTGTTCCACATTATTGTTCTCATTGCAAGATATTTGTTCATCTGGTTAATTATTTTTTTCATGCGCATCCTGAGTTGAAGCATAGTAAGTAGCCTAATATTAAGAAGATGGAGAAGAATTCTTATATTAATGCTAGTAAATTGAATAAGTTGTGTGGTGATAATGCTGTGCCTGATTTAATTATAAGTAATGCTCATGTTTATTTGCCAGTTAATGATCCTATTCAGGTGATTGATAATTCTTTGATTCTTGGGACGGGTAATGACATTATTATGAATGATAATGTTCTTTCAGATGAGAATATTATCAATGCTGAAAGTTCTGGGAAAGATGATATCTTAAATGACTGTTCTATTGTGGTTCAAGTTGGTACGACTTCTAAGCATAATGATGTCATCAAATTTGCTGCAAATTCTGATATGGTTTCTAGTATTGGTCATGTTAGTAATGAATCGGTTAATAGGAGTTTTCCTATTAGCAAGGATACACTTAAAAATGATCTGTTGACCTCATTTTTGATGAGGTCTTCCCTTCTCTCTTTAGTACTTAGGATCTAGCTTTAGGCTTTTCCTTTGACTATCCTAGAGGACTAGAATTGGGACCCACCCTTTAGAATTTCAAACCACTTCTTAACTCCCTGCAAACTCCACAAACTTGACTGTAGACCCCTAATCACCTAGAGGGTTGAAATCAAATGTGAAAGTTTAAAGGATGGGTTCCTATAGGACTCTTTGGCCTTAGGACTGCCCTGGGTGGCCTGGACTGGTGAGGGCTAACTCACACACACCTTACACTCATACACTATACTTTCACACTCTTCCTAAAACCACACCCATACACAACTTGACCTCCTGACTCATGGAGGTGATTCACATGGATGGTCCTTAACCCCTAAGCCCTTGGCTAAGAGGGTTATGAACAACATAGTGAATGTCTCAAATGAGTCCTTTCATGGCTCATGTGTCCTTGATATGGCTTCATGGCTCAACCAAAATGATTTCATTTCACTTACATTTACCCAATCTTCAATTTTCCAAATTTTCAATTTTTGACCCCGGGGACCCTACACCCGCCTAGCCTACCCAAAACTCTTGAAATTACCCAAATTTTTCAAAATTTCCAAATCACCCAAAATTCCCCAAAATTAACCTTAAGCATTTCCTCACCACTCAAATTGATCATTAATAGCCTAAAATACCAAAAATTCCAAAAATACCCCCCAATACACTCAAAATACCTAAAATGCCCCTCTTGACCCAAACATCCAGAAATTCAGAAAATTCCCAGAAAATTCCAGAAAATCCCAAATATTCCCAATTTCATTTTGTTCAAATACACCATGGGCCAGTTTTTGTCAATTTACCCCACTTTTACCAAAATCCCCAATTTGACCCATTTTAACCCAAAATGAACCCAATGTCAAATCAAACCTACCCAATTGACCCAAATTCTTGTCCAATTCAATTCTAAACTTCAATTCAACATCCCCAACACCAATTTAGACCAAATATAAATACAATTTGATTGGCATTTGAATCCAATTTCACTTTTGACCTTAAAGCCCAATTTGGACCCATGACCCAAATTTAGCCCAAACTAACCCAATTCAAGCCCAAGCCACCTCAAACTTGTTCCAAATCACTCATGAAACATCCCTAAACCAAACCCAACAATTATTTAGCCCAAACTTCTACAAAATTACCATCCATGAATTCATTCTTAAACCTAAAGGCCCACCCCCTTTTAGCCTTCCTAAAAGCCCATCAAAAATAACTTCAAAAGGCCCAAAGCCCACATGACAATCCTCTATCATCATCCATTTGATAAATCCATCTCCTAAGTTCTAAATCCATGATAAAATAAATCCAAATCAAGCCATATGCCAATTCCCATTAAAATGCCAAAATTCACAAAACCCTTTTTCATGAAATTGACTTAACTTTTCCCAAGCCAAAGATGAGCCATGAAGCCACTCTTAAGCCACATGCAAGCCATGTGAGTTGCTCACATGTGACCTTACTACATTGGGCAAAAGGAGGAGATCCTTTCCACATTCCCTTAAGGTGATTAACCACTCCTATGATTCCCCTTAACCAAGCTTATGCCTAATTGTGCTTGGATGGTGACTTGACCCTACTGATTATGCTGAACCAAATCACTTTCCCCTCAGCCTAAACCAAGCATTGGGTGGTGCACCTAGCCCAAAAGGATGGGTTGACCCATTTGGAGCCAAAATGGCCTCTCCCCCATACCATTTTAATCCAAGCCCTTTACACATGGCATTGACGATTGCCTACACTAAACCCTGCCACCGACCCACTCGAACAAGATGGTGACCGATGCTCGGCCGGCCGACCACCGGGCCGCCGAGAAAATGCCATGGCCGAGACATGGGGAGAAGCCAAACTTTGGAATTCTCCCTCGCCGAGCCGCCCCATGCCCAATGGCCACCATGGCCGTTCTTCTCCTCACCAGAAGCAGTCGATCCCAAGCCCTAACTCCCCACAGGAGAGCCTCCAGCCATGCCTATTTAAACCCCACCTCTCTCGACCATGAAAAATAGTGCTGAATCAACCTTAAGGAAACTCTGCCAAAATCACTCCAGACTCTCCCCACACCTAGAGCACTTGATCCCCACTGTTCTCCTGCCCTAATCCCCACTAATCGAGCTCGATTTTGGAGCTCGATTTTCGAAGCCGAACGAGGACACCTTCAAATCCTCCACCAAAGTCAAATTAAACTCACCCACACCCGCACAAGACCAAGAGAAGGAGTTCCCCAGAGTGAAAGCCCCCTCTCCGGGCCACCCATCTGCTCCGGACTCCGAAGGTTGAAATCGGGCTTGGTTAAAATCATACCTGGACAATTCACCAGGCCAGGAGACTTCATCTGAGCTTGCTTGGACCCAATCGAAGGTGACACAACCCTCAGATCAAAGCCACACTTCTCTGAGCTAAGGTATGAGCTAACTCTTTATCCCGAGCCTCTGGAGATTGTCTATTTCAAATGCTTTAATTTAAATGCATGATCACCTTATAGATGTGTTCTTCTCTTCAAGACGAATCCATAGAGCACAAGAACACAAAAATTCGTTGAGAAATGAGTGAGTTCTTAGGGTTTTAGTGTGGACGGCTCTCGGGTGAGAACGACTGGGGACGATGAACGGATGCCGTTCATTCCATACACGCGCAGACGGACGGCTCAGATGGCGTCGGACCAAGAGATGATACGTGAACCGCGGGCCGCGTGGGGCTGAGTTGGAAGGCGGCGCCAAATCAGGGGACGACGCGTGTGCGTTCGGAGCTGCCTAGGTTGAGCTGGCGCCGCGTCACTTAAGTAGGAAATTAGGGTATTTTTGATTTATTTAATTCCCTAAACTTCAAAAATGCATAACTTTGTGTAGGAAAATCAGAAAAATAAAATAAAAATACCCTCTTGCTCAGTGAATAGAGGAGAATAACGTGGAAAATAAATCATTTAATTTCATCAAGTATTTCATTTTTAATTATTTATTTACTCTCTGCACTATTTCAATTCTCCATGCATGTATACAATTCACCATGACATGAGACCATAGGGCTTTTGAAGCCTCCGAATTTGGGAACATTCCCCGAATTTTCCAAAGTCGAGAGCCACCCCTACGAAGAGTTATTGATTTTTTAATTCTAGGTCACTATTCCGAATATTTTAATTCCAATAATTAGCATGTTGTGAAATAAATTCTAGGAAAATTTGAGGATGTTTTTTATGACCGAGAGGAGTTCAGGAAAAATAGGTCTTGAGTTAATTCACTTCTAATGACCCTAATTGGCTTAAACACCCAAAATGGAACCTTAATTAATTAGAGCTAATCATACATCAAATTGACTTAAAATAAATTCTCCACTGACCTTTAGGATCAGAGGAACCCACCATAAAAATTTGAAGTCAATTGGACTTGGTTAGCCCTACCAAATGGGTTGATTAAGCCATTTAGCCAACTTAAACTTCAAAAATTCTTAACTTTCAAAATACTTTTGAAAAATTCACCAAATTGGTTTTGGAGCCTCTCTGATATAAGGGGAATTTAAGAAAAATAAAATTGTAATTTTCTAAAAAAGTTGATTTTTTTACATTATCTTAATATTTAAATAATTAAAAAAAATAAAAATCACAAAAATACAAAAATTCACCAAAATGTCATATTTTGAATTTTAATCACATAGGAACAAACCCCATATTTTTCTTAAGTGTCTATGATGAGATATTAAATTTTAAAACCTTAAGGTAATTTTAAAAATTAAAAAAAATATATATTTTCTAGCATTTCCACTAAAATAATTCTAGTAAATCAAGGAAAAATCAGAAAATTATAAAAATTGGTTCCCTGGTTTTCTTGATATCAGAGAGATTTTTGAAAAATATAAAATTCATTTTTCAACCTTTATTTTATTTTTAAATGAATTAATACTCCAAAATTCAAAATAATTATAATAAAAAGAATATAATTCAAAAAATCACCAAAATTTGTCCAAGTGGTCCTCTGGTCATTAGGAATGTCCCATAATTATCTTAAGGTCAGAAACATTCCCTTGGTCATATTATTAAATTTTCCTTGAAAATCTTTATTTTCTACCAAAAATAATTACATAAATAAATTAAATACAGAAAAATCACATTTTCTCCTCTAATGTCTTGATTGACATATGAGTGAAGTCACATAAAAATTTCAAACTCATTTGAACTCAATTTAGTGAGTTATGGAATTAGTAAGTTTAAATGACAAAATAGTAATTAAAATTTTAACTTATAATTAAAAATTTTAGGTTTAATTAAAAGTGTGGGTAAAATATTTGATACTAAGTTGATTTTTGATGTTTGAAACTTAGGTAATTAAAGGGTAGAAACCTACCAAACAATTTGAAAGTAATTAAAATAAACCTTATTTAAATAATTATTTAAACTTGGAAGAATAAAAAAATTGGAATTATTAAAATAAGGATATTATTAGGAAGAAATTTATTCTTTAATCTAAGAATACCTAAATTAATCACCTCAACAATATTTAATTCCTAATTAAAATGATAATCCAAATTCAAAATTTAAAATGCTAAAAGACTTAATCATTAAATTAAATTAAAATTAAAACATCTAAATTAAATCCTTTTAAAATTTCAATTAAATTAATACTTTAACAATTAAAATTAAATCATCCTTAAAGCATAAATTAATATAAATAAAATATTAAATTAAAATAAAAAAAATAAATTAAATTAAATTAAAATTAAAAAAAATAAAACCAAATTAAGATTTAAATTAAAATTAAAATGAAATTAAAATCAAATTAAATTAAATTAAAATTTAAATCAAATTAAATTAAATTAAATTAAATTAAATTAAATTAAATCACATTAAATTAAATCAAAACATATTAAATTAACTTAAATTAAATAAAAAAAAGTAAAATCAAGTTAAAATAAAATTAAATTTAAATTAAATAAATAAAATTAAATTAAAACTAAATTAAACCAAACCAAATTAAATTAAAATTAAATTAAATTAAATTAAATTAAATATAACATCACCAAAGACATAAAGAATTCAAAAGTAAATTTAAAACAATTTGAACACTATTCCAAACTTCAACCATTAATTGAAATTAAATAAAAATCACAAAACACTTGAACATCGGTTTGCCCTCAAAAGCTCTTATTGTCATAACTCCTAAACAAAGTGTTAAGTGAAGTATTACTATACTCATAGGACATTCAAACATCCTAAGTTCACTGAGCAAGATAACAAAACTTGAACTTCTGGATGATTAATTCATTATATAGTTAAATTCTCTTGGACTTAAAACAATCCTAAAAGTATTGAAAAGATGTTTAAGATTCATCTTAAGCACTTCCTCAGAACGATAGGATGTTTATAAGAACAATTGAACTTAATTGTTCTTTGATGAAGAAAATCGTCCTCATTCCAAAATACAAGAACCTAGACGTCATAGGAGATGACTAGCTATAGGATTAGGAACTTGGTAGAAAACCATAACCCTTCCTTTAGCTTTACCTAGGAACTTGCTTTATATGCTTAAATATTCTAAATTGTGTTTAAGTGCAGCCAGGGATGACGGGAAGACCCTCCAGGTACGCTTTTATTTGGTTGCAATTTACTTTCTTGCAATTTACTTTATTGTAAATGCACTTTACTTTTCTTGCATGATAAAGAACTGTTGCATGAAAACCCACACCTCTAGGATAGTCCCTAAAACTGAAACCAAAACTAAATTAAAAGTCATTACAAGATAAAATTCACCGTCACAACATTTCAAAATATAAAACAACTCAAAATTTAATCACAAACAGAATACAAAACTACAATTACAACTAAATTAAAACGTCTTGTTAGGATGATCGGGAATACCTCGGAGGATGTAACCTACATGTTGCTAACGGGATTTCCCACGGTATAAATGAAAGTGTGGAACTCATTTAGTTGAGTTTAGCAAATTCATCTGGACTAAGTGAATCCAATAAAAATAACGATTCCGGAAGGATGGAACCGTGAGATCTTAACCGGTGTTGTTATAATCAACTTTAAGATTTGTTTTAATTAAAACATAAAAAACACTTGGACTTTAAGATTTCTAAAACCAAACTCCTCTCTTCTCTCTTAGTTACAAACCTCGCAACAACAAGGAGCTCGGAGCATGGTGGGCAGCACGGCCATCGTCATCGGCAGAAACCCGAGTCTACTTCAGCAAAACTTTCTTAGAATTAAATAACCAAGCCATAGGACTTCGAGGTAGTTTGCCTAGTGCAACATAAATCCTCAATCTTTTTGTTAGGCATTTGCATTGCAAATTAAGCCCTAACCAGTCTCAGGATTCTAAGGTAGTCGTACGACATAAACCCTCACATCTTCGAAGCTATTTTGTATGATCATGTCATACGAATATAAATCCTAATTAATTAAAATTGGCAAGATCAAAACATTAAATAAACATTAGGACTTTCCTAAATTCAAGCCAAACAATAGGATAGTCGGGAAATTACCGAAGTTCGCTTCGAATCTATAATTTCTCTTACCTTTCTTCCTTTGAATTCCCAAAACAAAATGTTCCAAAATTGATCCATTCCCTATTGAAATTCTAAAATTCAATCCCTTGAAAACTTAAACTTTCGAGATTCTCGAGAGCGGAACTATCGATTATTATCGAGAGTTTTCTTAGGTGATTCCCGTCACTTAAGATGTAATTAACTATAGGGGCTTGCCCTTATAGAGAATTTTAAGAACCTGAGTAATATAAACCTCGCTTAATTCATTTATATTAAGTAGGGGAATTTGTCGGCTTATAAAATTGGTTCGCAGACCAAACGGATGTCACAAATTTTCTAGTTTATTTAATCGAGCCCCATCACCAAACAGTGTATCTACTCTTCGGGATAGATACACGGTTTGTGATGCGGTGCTCGTTTATATAAACTATCCGGGATGCGAGGTCGGTTTGATTTCATATCTTAAAATTATTTTCAAAATCAAATACTACTTTTCAATTTATTTATTTAAATTAAATTAAAAATTCGCCGACAATTTCTGTAGGCGACCCATTTTCAAAATAAAACACAACCTAAAAAATAAGCCACACAATTTCTGGCGACTCCGCTGAGGAACTGTTCTTCTCTCCATTTTTAATCAGATAGTTCTGCTTTCAAAAATCGGTAGTGTATCCATGTCCCTAGTGGATCGAAAATACCCTTCTTTCCGTTGGAATACTATGTTCATTTCTACCTCGAACAAGTACTGCCAACATTCTCTCGGATTTAGGAGCCACTGTTTAGACACCCCTAAACAGAGAGGTTCCGAGATCCTTTTACCTCATTTCTGAGGTGGGGTGGACCCCCAATAGGTATTAGTTTAGGAGCGGTCTGGCGGGTCGAAACTTTCTCTTCCTATTCCAGTTCCTAATTAATTCCTTTTATCCTTCCTACAACTCTCCTTATTTTAATAACTCTCTGTCTTAATGAACAAATCTTTTCGAAAAGACAATTTTCCTTTAATACTACAAATACACTAAGGTAAACGAAAATGTGTTCGGACTCTTTCTTTTTCGTCATAAGTTTTACGACAAGAAGAAGCACGATTCGGGGACTAACACTTGGAATCCGCACTCGCGAAATGGAAGCCCCAAGCCGATCTTCTCCTTCGTCAACTGACCGGACTCCGGCTGTGTTCAAGGACGAACTCGCCCGATAATGGAATCATTCAATTCGGACAAGGATTCGAGGACACCGAGCATCAAAATCCCCGACGTCACTCTCTTTTCACTCACAAGCAAAGTACCGGAGTCGAGAAGCCGTTGATTGAGTTCAACCTCAAGTCAACTCATGAATTTCCTCCTCTACAAAAGATTCCAACTGAGAGGAGTACTGTTGTTCGTAGAAGGACTGTTGTTGCTACCCCCACTGGTCTAGTCATCTCTGCACCTACCCCGGCTTCTGCCAGACTAAAGGGGAAGGAAATTCAGAATTGTGATAAACCCGTTCTCGTGGAGGGTACATATCTTCCTGTGAGACCTTCCGTTTTTGAAATCGGGTCCAGCTCGAGAATTCCTCCACTGACACGGACTCAAAGAAGGAACAGAAGTAGAAGGATTGCTAGAGAAGCCAGAGCTGCTGAAGTTGCTTTCCTGGAGAAAATCCCAGAACTACCCTAGTATACACCGTTGCCTGAATACATACCACTTTTGGGAGGAAGTAGGTTCCATCCCCTTTCCGCCTCAGAGGATGAGGAAAATGTCCGTAAGATTGCTTCTGCATTACCTCAGCCCGCATATTACAACGATGGCCGTAAGAAAAGGGCTAGAATTACGCCATTTGCTCGATCGCAAACCACGATAGAAAAGTTAACAAAGAAAGAAAAATGCCCCGTATCAGAAATTTTAAGAAGGATAGGGTGGGTGCCAGCTAAGTCCCGTCTTGGGCCGCGAGTAGAACCTGCTATCGCTGCAGAAACGCTAAACAAGAGAATGAAAGCTAGTCCACCTGTCATTGTTTCAGGACTACAAATTAGGGAGGATACCACCTTCCGGCATGTCGGTTGACGGACCATCCGGTCCCGGACACTTCGCCGCTAGGAGGATGGTATGGCGTCCCACTACCATACAATTAAGATTAAAACAACAACCTGAGAAGGAAAGTTTCGTCAGGAGACTTGAATCCGAAGAAAGCGCTACCGCAGTAAAGGGGACTCATGAGAAGGAAACCCGACAGCTATCGCATGACAACTGCAAGGATGTACAGAAAAGACCACTAGAAGATGCTATGGAAAAGCTAAGAACCGATATTCGACGATTAGCAAGAGAAAGAGAAGAGAAATTCGGAGATGAAGTTGACTCGTCAGATTTCATGGATGATGAATATGCATAAGTTAACATGGTTGAAACACAAGCTTCGTCAGCTTCACAAGGTGCTCCTGCAGCCGAAGAAAGAGAGGAGCCGGAAGTGATGAGGATGCAGCTTCAAGAGAAAGATGATACAATCGACCAAATGGCAAAAAAGATGGAAGAGATGGCTGTAGCCCTAGCCACTCTCCAAAGTCAGGTTCAACCCCAAAGAGAAACACCCCTAGAAGTTATTCACATTGTAGATGGAGGAAAGGAGATTACATCCGTCAACGGGGATGATCAATTAAAAAAGGACACAACACAAAATATGATTCCAGAAAAGGATATCAAGAGCACGGTGGAACAGCAGGTGCGAGAAGCCTTGGCACAGTCAAAGAGCGGGAAATCCATTCGGACGGGTAGACCTTACCCCGAAGAATTCGACGCCGTCCAATACCCGAAAGGGTTCGTACCACCTCTGTTTAAGACCTTTGATGGAACCGGGAACCCCCGGCAGCATGTTGCACATTTTCGTGCCAGTTGTTGCAATGCCGGCGGAAGTGATGCTTTACTCTTCCGACAATTTATCAGCAGCCTGTCAGGGATCGCCTTTGATTGGTATGCGGAATTACCGAACGGTTCGGTGAAGACATTTTCAGAATTAGAGAACCTCTTCATCAAGCGATTTGTCGGAGCTCAGCACCACATCACTATAGGTGATTTAGTGGTAGAGAAGCAGAAGCCGAACGAAACTTTGGTGGACTACATACTTCGATGGAGGAATCTAAGTATGAAGTGTGAGCCACAGCTTCAAGAACAACATGCAGTCGGCATTTTACTTAAGAGCATTCATGGCTCAATAGCACTTCTCCTCAAGGGATTTACTATTAAGACTTTCGAGAAGTTGTTAAGCAAGGCCGGAAGCTTGCAAGAGGAGGCGAAGCAATTAAGTTTCACCGACAAAATAGACAAACAGAAGCCCGTGAAAACTTTTGAAAAGAAGTCCGGGATCGTCGCAGCTGTCGATAAAGGCAAGCAGCCACTACAAATACCGCCAGAACGGTCACAACAAACTCAAAAGAATTACCAGCAACCTCGACCCAGCTATCAGTCATCTCAACAGTATTAACAACCGCCTCATCCACAACGTACGTTAAAGGAGCTTCTGAGCAGGGAATATCCGTTCAAGAATGAGGCAGTGCCGAAAATGTTCCGCAGTCTGATGAAAATTCCAGATTTCCAACTGCCAGAACCTAAGAGACTAGAAAAAGTCGACAAGAAAGGTGATCCCAACTTTTGCCCTTACCACCGGATGTTTGAACACAAGATAGAAGATTGTATTACCTTCAAAAGTTGGCTCAATGACAATCTTCGAAAAGGGAATATAACGATCCCGAAGGAGTACATGAAGGAACCCCAGAAAGGAGGTTCCGTCAATGTTATCTCGACGGATCCCATTGTTCCGATAGATCCCTATGCGACTGATGATGGATGGACTACCGCTTGGACAAAGTCTTCGAAGAAGATTTTGGATCACATCCAAATCGCTTCGGTGCGAGCCTTAATTCAGAGTTCGAAACCTGTCAATTCGGCACTATCACTTACGATAGAAGAACCACCTCAACAAGAGACGATTGAAGAAAAGAATAAAATTGATGAAGAAGAGAAGTCCGAGGCTCGTAAGGCTAGACTAGGGGCTGCTTATCCTAGGATAGTTGTTTCCGATTCGGGGGAGAAATCCCTCGAATCTCTGACTCTGTATGATTATTTGCTCACTCCGGCGGGATCTTATAATGATAAGGGTTATGGCGTTGGCTACGTTTTGACTATTTCTAACGATTACGTAACTAGCGACAACCAACCTAATCCGGACATCGATTCCGATACAAGTGACAATTCTCAAATCATACACAATCTCGAAGATCACAATGACAAAGAAGACATCCACCAAGGAGGCTACGAGAGTTCAACAAGCAATGAATCTATTTGCGAGTTTCGAGGAGCTCCGGTCACAATAGAGCTAGAGCCTTTAGATTCTAAAGTTAATCCAGAAGAACCTGTCATTCCGATTCAGGAGGAAACACCAGCAAACTCAATACTGGATTCAGGAGAAATTACAGAAGTCAACTTAAGAAGTGGAAGAGTTCTACCTCCGAGAATGGGTCCAAAGGACAAAGGAAAGCGGTGGTTGTTCGGGAAGAACAAACCCCCGCGAAGAAATACCCATTCGAGGAAGAAATCGAGACACATGGAAATAAAGTGGACTACAACGTGCTAGCCCATCTTAGGAAACTACCGACCAAACTAAGCATCTATGACGCTCTCATCTTATCAAAGGAGATGAGAGAAGCTCTGATTAAGGCTTTACTTGATCCAGAAATTTTCTTAGCTCAAATGACCGGAGATTCCTTAGATGAGGTTTGCTCGTTAAAGGAACAGCGAGGTGTTACCTTCACGGACAATGACCTACTACTTGGGACAGCAGATCACAACCGACCATTGTACATTTCAGTCACAATCAGGAAGTTTACGCTCTCCAGAGTATTGGTGGATCCAGGAGCATCGATCAATATAATGAATCTTCGAACGCTAGCATAATTGGAAATTGATGCTCGCGAGCTCGAAGCGGACAAAATGCTATTAAGAGGATTCAACCAGAAAGGCGAAAGAGCCCTCGGATCAATAACACTGCTAATGAAGACCGGTGACTTGGCAAAGACAACCGTGAAATTTCACATAATTGATTCAGAAACGTCATTCAACGCTCTACTTGGCCGACCATGGATACATGAAAACAGGATGGTACCATCATCCTTACACCAGTGAATCAAATACTACGATGAAGGAGAACAGTGCATTAAAGGTGACTTATAACCATTCTCCGTACATGAAATTGGAATCCATGAAGATGCAGCTTATTACGCACCCCCGAAGAAAACAATCGTCTCCAGAGATACCGTAATGAATGAAGCAAAAGAAGTTCAGGACGACGAAGAACCTGAAGTTCTAGTCCAACAGTCACTCACCACTCCCTTACGGCGAGATGGTGAAGTTTTGTCCACAACTCGCATCCGAGGTCGAGGCCGGGGACGAGGTCATGGCAGAGACGTTAGGACAGTTGGACAGAGGAAACCAGCCATCAATGTTGATTGAGAAGACAGTTCTGAAGAAGGAAAATAGATCAAGCAATAAGCAGCGACAATAAGTCGGAAGAAGCCGCAATTCAGGATCCCTCTCGAAGATGAAAAGAACGAAGAATATAAATCGATGTACGAGAAGATTAACCACTATGTACATACTATGACCCTGACCCCGATCCATTCTAATAAGATCGAGGGTATGGTGGTCAAAGAGGTACGTAGCGGCAGTGCAAAGCCCATCAAATTCTACCGTGGTGCTCCTTCCTCTAGAGCTGAAAATAATGTACAATTTGAAGATGTCACTTCATCAGAATTAATGGAATTACCTTTCGATTGGTACTCTCCCTGTGTTCAATATTTAATTTAGCGTGGTTTCTTACCTCGACAATGGACAAAAGGTCAATCACAACATTTTAAAAAATTATGGAATAACTCCGGTCATCCACCCAACTCAAAGCATGGTCTCGGATTCGGCATAGTAGGATCAGTTGACGATATTGAATTTTGCTCGGTTGTCACTTGCGAGTCTAATGAAAACTGCATGGAAACTACAGAAGACCTTGAATATTTACAAATTGGAGACGCTCCACCAGAGTTCGAAGAAGAGATCGAATCTACAATAGATGAGTTAACGGAAGTTAACTTAGGTACTAGCAAAGAGCCTAGACCTACCTTTGTTAGCTCCTTACTCAATAAAGAAGACTCCGAAGAAATAATCAAGTTATTAATGGAATTTAAAGACTGTTTTGCTTGGAACTACGATGAGATGCCAGGACTAGCTCCAGAGGTCGCGATCCATAAGCTAGGAGTGGACCCTACTTCTATTCCAGGTCGGACAAGGTCCCGGAAGAATGCGTCTAGAAATCGAACAACAAGTCATAGGCTGATGTTAAAAAGCTAATAGATGCCGAATTTGTCCGTGAAGAACAATACCCGACTTGGTTAGCCAATGTGGTACCGATCGGGAAGAAGAATGGTCGGATCGGAATTTGTGTAAATTTCGGAGATTTAAACAAGGCATGTCCAAAAGATGAATTTCCTCTACCGATCCCGGAATTAATGATCGACATTGCTTCAACACATGAAATATTCTCATTCATGGATGGATCTTCGGGATACAACCATATAAAAATGGCTCCAGAAGATGAAAAACTTACGAGCATTCGAACGCCGATCGAGTATATTGCTACACGGTGATGCCATTCGGATCGAAGAAAGCGAGAGCAACCTACCGGAGAGCAATGACAAGAATTTTTGATGATCTCATCCACAATCAAGTCGAATGCTACGTGGATGATGTGGTCATCAAAAGCAAAGTAAAGGAAAACCACCTGTATGATTTGAGAATTGTTTTCGAATGATTAAGACAATTTAACCTTAAGATGAATCCCTTAAAATGCACCTTCGGCGTCACCTCCGGGAAATTCTTAGGATTCATTGTCCGACATCGTGGAATTGAAATCTACCCGGAAAAGATTAAAGCTATCTTAAAAATGCCGCCTCCCAAAATCTTAAAACAACTACGATCTTTTCAAGGGAAGCTGACATATCTTCGACGCTTTATCTCAAACTTGTCAGGTAGGTGTCAGCCTTTCTCAGCATTAGTTAAAAAGGACGCCAAGTTTATTTGGGAAGAGAAATGCCAGAAGGCCTTTGAGGACATTAAAAAATATTTAATGACACCTCCTGTCTTAGCAGCCCCAGTCTCAGGTAGATCGTTGATACTTTATACCGCGGCTTTAGAAGACTCTCTCGGAGCCCTGTTAGCCCAGGTCAATGATGAGGGTAAAGAAAATGCTCTTTACTACCTAAGCCGTCGTTTACTTCCGACGGAAATAAAGTATCCCACAATTGAAAAGCACTTGTTTGGCCCTGATCTTCGCCGCTCAAAAGCTCAGGCACTACATGCTTTCTCATAAGGTCAACTTGATCTCGAAATTTAATCCATTACAATACTTGATGACTCGTCCAACGCTTTCCAGGCAGACTTGCCAGGTGGTCAATGATATTATTGCAATTCGATATAACTTTCGTGCCTCTTCGTGCCGTAAAGGGACAAGTCCTAGCAGACTTCCTCGCAAGCACACCCTTTGCCGGCGGAATCCCCTCTCAATGACGACTTGCCAGATGAACAAATAATGAGTTTAGAAGACTCTGATGATCGATGTTGGGAATTATATTTCGACGGAGCATCTTCAGCACACAAAGACGAAGAATCACAAGTGATAGTACCCAGTAAGGCAGGAATCAGACTAATCTTTATAACACCGGAGCGGGGGATGTTAAGATACTCCTACCACTTAACGAGCCGTGTACAAACAACAAAGCGAATACGAAGCCCTCATAACGGGATCGGAATTAACTATTCGAATGGGGATAACAAACATCAACATCTACGGGGATTCACGGTTAATCATTCAACGGATCGCCGGACAAGTACTGAATTTTAAAGCCAAGACTCGAGCAATACTTCCGAGTATGCCATACGGTTGTTAGAACGGATTCCGAATGTGATGATCTACAAAATTCCCGAAAGAAAACGCTTTAGCAAATGCGTTAGCCCGCCTCGCAAAAGAATTTACTGTTTGCGGGATGAATCGATGGAAGTGTCGGTTCACGGACGTCGGGTCCTATCACGGCTCGACATAGACACAATACAAAAATCAGAAAAAGAAAAGGAATCAGTTGCAGTAGTGACAGAAAACACAAAAGATTGGCGACAGCCATTAATAGACTACATGAAAACAGGAAAACTACCAGACGATAGGTCGTTAGCCCATCAGATCAAGAAAATAACTCTGTCCTACGCATTAATAAACAACACGTTATACGGAAGGTCTTTCGATCAAATGTGGCTAAGATGCTTAGCGGGTCCGAGGCCCGTGAAATTGTTAAAGAGGTACATTCAGGACTCCGTGGCGCTCACCAGTCGGGTCCGAAGATGAAAATGAAAATTAAAAGACTAGGTACTACTGGCCCTCGATGATGACCGACCGCATGAAAATCGCCAAGAGCGCGTCACCGATGCCAAGTGCACGGAGTGGTTCTACACCAACCTCCAAATGTGCTACATCCGACGATTGCATTGTGGCCATTTGAATGTTGGGGCACAGATATAGTGGGTCTGATAGAACCACCATCTTCAAAAGGACATCGCTTCATTCTTGCGGCTTCAGATTACTTTTCTAAGTGGGCGAGGCGGTTCCACTCGGAGAAGTGAAAGCACACCACGTGCTTACGGTTTTCGAGAACCAAGTTGTCTACCATTTAGGAGTGCCACGCGAGATCATCTCGAATAATGGATCGGCATTCAGAAGCACGCAAATCAACAATTTTGTCAGGAGACACAGAATCGACTGGCGGTATTCAACAATTTACTATCCAAGAGAAAACGGCCTGACTTAGGCTTTTAATAAAACTCTCGTTCAAATTTTAAAGAAAACTTTGGATGATAATAAGAGAAATTGGCACGAGAAGTTATTAGAAGCCTTATGGGCCTACCGGACAACCTTCAGAGCTCCTACTCAAGCTACACCTTACGCTCTGATGTATAGGTCTGAGGCAGTGTTGCCCTTAGAGGTCCAGCTTCCTTCACTCAAAATTGTAGTTGCGAACAAAATCACGACAGAAGAGAATGCCAAATTACGACTAGAGGAGTTAGAAAGCCTGGAAGGGAAAAGACTTGCAACCCAACAGAATTTAGAACTAAACCAAGCTAAGATGGTTCAAGCCCATGACAGACTGGTCCGCCCAAGAACCTTCAAAGTTGGTGACTTAGTTCTCGTTCTCAAGAGACCTATTCTTGCACACCGCAAGATAGGAGGAAAATTTGAACCCACTTGGGAAGGACCGTTTGTGGTTAAAGCAGTCTACTCAGGAGGCTCTTACCAGCTAGTGAATTGCCAAGGAGAACGACATATGCTTCCGATCAACGGACTATACTTGAAGAAGTATTACGCTACTTGATGTTTCGAAGGAATGAATTCTTCATCCCTAGAAGCACGGGCGAAGTAATTACTTATGACTGGGTCCGAACCCAAAAAATAATAAAAATGTGCTAAATAAATAAAATCATGATAATAAAATTTTCCTTGTTCTCTCTTCCAAATCAAAATCTTTTTCCCGATCTTTTCCCACTTCATTCCTGTTAAATTTAAAAATACAAAAGGAATAATAAAAAAATAATGATGAACACCAAATTCACATGAACATTAAATGAATGATAATACAAATTTGAATCATTAAAGGACAAACAAAATAAACACAAATTTCAAATCAAATCTCAATCAATTTCAAATTCAATCTTCCAAATTTCAAATCAAATCTCAACCAATTTCAAATTCAATCTTCCAAATTTCAAATCAAATCTCAATCAATTTCAAATTCAATCTTCCAAATTTCAAATCAAATCTCAATCAATTTCAAATTCAATCTTCCAAATTTCAAATCAAATCTCAATCAATTTCAAATTCAATCTTCCAAATTTCAAATCAAATCTCAATCAATTTCAAATTCAACCTTCCAGATCTCAAATCAAGTCTCAATCAAATTCAAACTTTTGGGGTTGAGGATTTTACATCCGAGACTGCATTGCTTTAGGATTCTTTCCCTATTGCAATGAAATACATCAAAATAAAATTCTTGGGGTTGAGGATTTTACATCTGAGATCGCATTGCTTTAGGTTCTTTCCCTATCGCAATGAAATACATCAAATTCAAACTTTTGGGGTTGAGGATTTTACATCCGAGACCTGAATTGCTTTAGGTTCTTTCCCTATCGCAATGAAATACATCAAATTCAAACTTTTGGGGTTGAGGATTTTACATCCGAGACTGCATTGATTTAGGATTCTTTCCCTATTGCAATGAAATACATCAAATTCAAATTCTTAGGGTTGAGGATTTTACATCCGAGACTGCATTGCTTTAGGATTCTTTCCCTATCGCAATGAAATACATCAAAATCAAATTCCTGGGGTTGAGGATTTTACATCCGAGACTGCATTGCTTTAGGATTCTTTCCCTATCGCAATGAAATACATCAAATTCAAATTCTTGGGGTTGAGGATTTTACATCCGAGACTGCATTGCTTTTAAGATTCTTCCCTATCGCAATGAAATACATCAAAATCAAATTCACGGGGTTGAGGATTTTACATCCGAGATTGCATTGCTTTAGGATTCTTTCCCTATCGCAATGAAATACATCAAATTCAAATTCTTGGGGTTGAGGATTTTACATCCGAGACTGCATTGCTTTAGGATTCTTCCCCTATCGCAATGAAATACATCAAAAATTAAACTTTTGGGGTTGAGGATTTTACATCCGAGACTGCATTGCTTTAGGTTCTTTTCCTATCGTAATGAAATACATCAAATTCAAATTCTTGGGGTTGAGGATTTTACATCCGAGACTGCTTTGCTTTAAGATTCTTTCCCTATCGCAATGAAATACATCAAATTCAAATTCTTGGGGTTGAGGATTTTACATCCGAGACTGCATTGCTTTAGGTTCTTTCCCTATCACAATGAAATACATCAAAATCAAATTCTTGGGGTTGAGGATTTTACATCCGAAACTGCATTGCTTTAGGTTCTTTCCCTATCACAATGAATTACATCAAAAATCAAACTTTTGGGGTCGAGGATTTTACGTCCGAGACTGTATTGCTTTAGGACTCCTTCCCTATCTCAATGAAATACATCGAAATCAAACTCTTGAGGTTAAGGATTTTACATCCAATACTGCATTGCTCTGAGATCTCTCCTCATTGTAATGATTCAATCCAATCAATTTAATTTTCTTTTGAGGTTGAAGATGTTACATCTAAAACCACAAAATTCCAATTTTCATTTCAAGTTCAAATCCCTTCAAATTAATTTTAACAAAATTTCAATCTAAATTGAAACTCAAACTAAAATCTGAGTTCACACATCAAAAATTAAAATGAAACAAAATGAAATCTAAATCGAAATTCCCCCTGATCATGTGATTCAGGATTCACTTCCTTTCCCTTTCCCCTGCGAGAGTTCAGGAATCTTCAGTCTCAGAGATATACTTGACACTCCCCAGCGGAAATTCTTCTACTTTTGTCCTAAGTTTATCACTTGGACATCTGTGTTGGTTTTGTTGATCTCTTCGGTCAACGCCAATACGCGCGGTGTGCTTAGTTAGCACACCACACCTATTGGGGGTCCATTTGTTGACCTCATTTTCGATGAGGTCTTCCCTCTCTCTTTAGTACTTAGGATCTAGCTTTAGGCTTTTCCTTTGACTATCCTAGAGGACTAGAATTGGGACCCACCCTTTAGAATTTCAAACCACTTCTTAACTCCCTGCAAACTCGACAAACTTGACTGTAGACCCCTAATCACCTCGAGGGTTGAAATCAAATGTGGAAGTTTAAAGGATGGGTTCCTATAGGACTCTTTGGCCTTAGGACTGCCCTGGGTGGCCTGGTCTGATGAGGGCTAACTCACACACACCTTACACTCATACACTATACTTTCACACACTTCCTAAAACCACACCCATACCCAACTTGACCTCGTGACTCATGGAGGTGATTCACATGGATGGTCCTTAACCCCTAAGCCCTCGCGCAAGAGGATAGGAACAACATAGTGAATGCCTCAAATGAGTCCTTTCATGGCTCATGTGGCCTTGATATGGCTTCATGGCTCAACCAAAATGATTTCATTTCACTTACATTTACCCAATCTTCAATTTTCCAAATTTTCAATTTTTGACCCCGGGGACCCTACACCCGCGTAGCCTACCCAAAACTCTTGAAATTACCCAAAATTTTCAAAATTTCCAAATCACCCAAAATTCCCCAAAATTAACCTTGAGCATTTCCTCACCACTCAAATTGATCATTCATAGCCTAAAATACCAAAAATTCCGAAAATACCCCCCAATACCCTCCAAATACCTAAAATACCCCTCTTGACCCAAAAATCCAGAAATTCAGAAAATTCCCAAAAAATTCCAGAAAATCCCAAATATTCCCAATTTCATTTTGTTCAACTACATCATGGGCAAATTTTGTTAATTTACCCCACTTTTACCAAAATCGCCAATTTGACCCACTTTAACCCAAAATGAACCCAATGTCAAATCAAACCTACCCAATTGACCCAAATTCTGGTCCAATTCAATTCTAAACTTCAATTCAACATCCCCAACACCAATTTAGACCAAATCTAAATCCAATTTGATTGGCATTTGAATCCAATTTCACTTTTGACCTTAAAGCCCAATTTGGACCCATGACCTGAATTTAGCCCAAACTAACCCAATTCAAGCCCAAGCCACCTCAAACGTGTTCCAAATCACTTATGAAACATCCCTAAAGCAAACCCAATAATTATTTAGCCCAAACTTCTACAAAATTCCCATCCATGAATTCATTTTTAAACCTAAAGGCCCACCCCCTTTTAGCCTTCCTAAAAGCCCATCAAAAATGACTTCAAAAGGCCCAAAGCCCACATGACAATCCTCTATCATCATCCATTTGATAAATCCATCTCCTAAGTTCTAAATCCATGATAAAATAAATCTAAATCAAGCCATATGCCAATTCCCATTAAAGTGCCAAAATTCACAAAACCCTTTTTCATGAAATTGACTTAACTTTTCCCAAGCCAAAGATGAGCCATGAAGCCACTCTTAAGCCACATGCAAGCCATGTGAGTTGCTCACATGTGACCTTACTACATTGGGCAAAAGGAGGAGATCCTTTCCACATTCCCTTAAGGTGATTAACCACTCCTATGATTCCCCTTAACCATGCTTATGCCTAATTGTGCTTGGATGGGGACTTGACCCTACTGATTATGTTGAACCAAATCACTTTCCCCTCAGCCTAAACCAAGCATTGGGTGGTGCACCTAGCCCAAAAGGATGGGTTGACCCATTTGGAGCCAAAATGGCCTCTCCCCCAAACCATTTTAATCCAAGCCCTTTACACATGACATTGACGATCACTACACTAAACCCAGAGCCACGACCAACCTGAACAAGATGGTGACCAGTGCTCGGCCGGCCGACCACCGGACCATCGGAAATTGCCATGGTCGAGACATGGGGAGAAGCCAAACTTTGGAATTCTCCTTGTTGAGCTGCTCCATGCTCGATGGCCACCATGATTGTTCTTCTCCTCAACGGAGCAGGTGATCCCAAGCCACTAACTCCCCACAGGAGAGCCTCCAGCCATGCCTATTTAAACCCCACCTCTCTCGGCCATGAAAAAAAGTGCTGAATCAACCTTAAGGAAACTCTGCCAAAATCACTCCAGACTCTCCCCACACCTAGAGCACTTGATCCCCACTGTCCTCCTGCCCTAATCCCCACTAATTGAGCTCAATTTTGGAGCTCAATTTTCGAGCAAGACAGGACACTCCCAAATCCTCCACCAAAGTCAAATTAAACTCACCCACACCTGCACAAGACCAAGAGAAGGAGTTCCCCAGTGAAAGCCCCCTCTCCAGGCCACCCATCTGTTCCAGACTCCAAAGGTTGAAATCGGGCTTGGTCGAAATCATACCTGGACAATTCACTAGGCCAGGAGACTTCATCTGGAGCTTGCTTGGACCCAATCGAAGGTGACACAACCCTCAGATCGAAGCCACACTTCTCCGAGCTAAGGTATGAGCTAACTCTTTATCCCGAGCCTCTGGAGATTGTCTATTTCAAATGCTTTAATTTCAATGCATGATCATAGTATAGATGTGTTCGTCTCTTCAAGACGAATCCATAGAGCACAAGAACACAAAAATCTGTTGAGAAATGAGTGAGTTCTTAGGGTTTTAGTGTGGACGGCTCTCGGGTGAGAACGGCTGGGGACGATGAACGGATGCCGTTCATTCCATACACGCGCGGACGGACGGCTCAGATGGCATCGGACCAAGAGATGATACATGAACCGCGGGCCACGTGGCGCTGAGTCGGAAGGCGGCGCCGAATCAGGGGACGACGCGTGTGCGTTTGGAGCTGCCTAGGTTGAGCTGGCGCCGCGTCACTTAAGTAGGAAATTAGGGTATTTTTGATTTATCTAATTCCCTAAACTTCAAAAATGCATAACTTTGTGTAGGAAAATTAGAAAAATAAAATAAAAATACCCTCTTGCTCAGTGAACAGAGGAGAATAATGTGGAAAATAAATCATTTAATTTCATCAAGTATTTTATTTTTAATTATTTATTTACTCTCTGCACTATTTCAATTCTCCATGCATGTATACAATTCACCATGGCATGAGACCATAGGGCTTTTGAAGCCTCTGAATTGGGAACATTCCCTGAATTTTCCAAATTCAGAGGCCACCCTATGAAGAGTTATTGATTTTTCAATTCTAGGTCACTATTCTGAATATTTTAATTCCAATAATTAGCATGTTGTGAAATAAATTCTAGGAAAATTTGAGGATGTTTTTTATGACCAGAGGAGTCTAGGAAAAATAGGTCTTGAGTTAATTCACTTGTAATGACCCTAATTGGCTTAAACACCCAAAATGGAACCTTAATTAATTAGAGCTAATCATACATCAAATTGACTTGAAATCAATTCTCCACTGACCTTTAGGATCAGAGGAACCCACCTTAAAAATTTAAAGTCAATTGGACTTGGTTAGCCCAACCAAATGGGTTGATTAAGCTATTTAGCCAACTTAAACTTCAAAAATTCATAACTTTCAAAATACTTTTAAAAAATTCACCAAATTAGTTTTGGAGCCTCTCTGATATAAGGGGAATTTAAGAAAAATAAAATTGTAATTTTCTAAAAAAGTTGATTTTTTTACATTATCTTAATATTTTAATAATTAAAAAATAATAAAAACCACAAAAATAATAAAATTCACCAAAATGTCATATTTTGAATTTTAATCACTTAGGAACAAACCCCATATTTTTCTTAAGTCTCTATGATGAGATATTAAATTTTAAAACCTTAAGGTAATTTTAAAAATTAAAAAAAAAATATTTTCTAGCATTTCCACTAAAATAATTCTAGTAAATCAAGGAAAAATTAGAAAATTATAAAAATTGGTTCCCTGGTTTCCTTGATATCAGAGAGATTTTTGAAAAATACAAAATTCATTTTTCAACCTTTATTTTATTTTTAAATGAATTAATACTCCAAAATTCAAAATAATTATAATAAAAAGAATATAATTCAAAAAATCACCAAAATTTGTCCATGTGGTCCTCTGGTCATTAGAAATGTCTCATAATTTTCTTAAGGTCAGAAACTTTCCCTTGGTCATATTACTAAATTTTCCTTGAAAATCTTTATTTTCTACCAAAAATAATTACATAAGTAAATTAAATACAGAAAAATCACATTTTCTCCTCTAATGTCTTGATTGACATATGAGTGAAGTCACATAAAAAATTCAAACTCATTTGAACTCAATTTAGTGAGTTATGGAATTAGTAAGTTTAAAGGGCAAAATAGTAATTAAAATTTTAACCTATAATTAAAAATTTTAGGTTTAATTAAAAGGGTGGGTAAAATATTTGATACTAAGTTGATTTTGGATGTTTGAAACTTAGGTAATTAAAGGGTAGAAACCTACCAAACAATTTGAAAGTAATTTAAAGAAACCTTAATTAAATAATTATTTAAACTTGGAAGAATAAAAAAATTGGAATTATTAAAATAGGGATATTATTAGGAAGAAATTTATTCTTTAATCTAAGAATCCCTAAATTAATCACCTCAATAATATTGAATTCCTAATTAAAATGATAATCCAAATTCAAAATTTAAAATGCTAAAAGTCTTAATCATTAAATTAAATTAAAATTAAAACATCTAAATTAAATCCTTTTAAAATTTCAATTAAATTAATACTTTAACAATTAAAATTAAATCATCCTTAAAGCATAAATTAATATAAATAAAATATTAAATTAAAATTTTTTAAAAAAATTAAATTAAATTAAAATTTAAATTTAAATTAAAATTACAAAAATAAAACCAAATTAAGATTTAAATTAAAATTAAAATGAAACTAAAATCAAATTAAATTAAATTAAAATTTAAATCAAATTAAATTAAATTAAATTACATTAAATTAAATTAAATCACATTAAATTAAATCAAAACATATTAAATTAAGTTAAATTAAATAAAAAAATAAGTAAAATCAAGTTAAAATAAAATTAAATTTAAATTAAATAAATAAAATTAAATTAAAACTAAATTAAACCAAATTAAATTAAATTAAAATTAAATTAAATTTAATTAAATTAAATATAACATCACCAAAGACATAAAGAATTCAAAAGCAAATTTAAAACAATTTGAACACTATTCCAAACTTAAACCATTAATTGAAATTAAATAAAAATCACAAATCACTTGAACATTGGTTTGCCCACAAAAGCTCTTATTGTCATAACTCCTAGACAGAGTGTTAAGTGAAGTATTACTTCACTCATAGGACATTCAAACATCCTAAGTTCACTGAGCAAGATAACAAAATTTGAACTTCTGGATGATTAATTCATTATATAGTTAAATTCTCTTGGACTTAAAACAATCCTAAAAGTATTGAAAAGATGTTTAAGATTCGTCTTAAGCACTTCCTCAGTACGATAGGATGTTTATAAGAACAATTGAACTTAATTGTTCTTTGATGAAGAAAATCGTCCTCAAACCAAAACACAAGAACCTAGACGTCATAGGAGATGACTAGTTATAGGATTAGGAACTTGGTAGAAAACCATAACCCTTCCTTTAGCTTTACCTAGGAACTTGCTTTATATGCTTAAATATTCTAAATTGTGTTTAAGTTCAGCCAGGGATGATGGGAAGACCCTCCAGGTACGCTTTTATTTGGTTGCAATTTACTTTCTTGCAATTTACTTTATTGTAAATGCACTTTACTTTTCTTGCATGATAAAGAACTGTTGCATGAAAACCCACACCTCTAGGATAGTCCCTAAAACTGAAACCAAAACTAAATTAAAAGTCATTACAAGATAAAATTCACCGTCACAACATTTCAAAATATAAAACAACTCAAAATTTAATCACAAATAGAATACAAAACTACAATTACAACTAAATTAAAACGTCTTGTTAGGATGATCGGAAATACCACGGAGGATATAACCTACGTGTTTCTAACGGGATTTCCCACGGTCTAAATGAAAGTGTGGACTCATTTAGTTGAGTTTAGCAAATTCATCTGGACTAAGTGAATCCGATAAAAAGAACGATGCCGGAAGGATGGAACCGTGGGATCTTAACCGGTGTTGTTATAATCAACTTTAAGATTTGTTTTAATTAAAACATAAAAAACACTTGGACTTTAAGATTTCTAAAACCAAACTCCTCTCTTCTCTCTTGGTTACAACCCTCTGCAACGAACAAGGAGCTCGGAGCATGGTGGGCGACACGGCCATCGTCATCGACAAAACTCGAGTCTACTTCAACGAAAACTTTCTTAGAATTAAATAACCAAGCCATAGGACTTCGAGGTAGTTTACCTAGTGCAACATAAATCCTCAATCTTTTTGTTAGGCATTTTCATTGCAAATTAAGCCCTAACCAATCTTAAGATTCTGAGGTAGTCGTCTGATACGACATAAACCCTCACATCTTCGAAGTTATTTTGTATGATCAAGTGATACAAATATAAATCCTAATTAATTAAAATTGGTAAGATCAAAACATTAAATAAAAATTAGGACTTTCCTAAATTTAAGCCAAACAATAGGATAGTCGGGAAATTACCGAAGTTCGCTTCGAATCTGTAATTTCTCTTACCTTTCTTCCTTTAAATTCCCAAAACAAAATGTTCCAAATTTGATCCATTCCCTATTGAAATTCTAAAATTCAATCCCTTGAAAACTTAAACTTTGAGATTCTTGAGAGCAGAACTACTGATTATTATCGAGAGTTTTCTTAGGTGATTCCCGTCACTTAAGATGTAATTAACTATAGGGGCTTGCCCATATAGGGAATTTTAAGAACCTAGGTAATATAAACCCTGCTTAATTATTTATATTAAGCAGGGGAATTTGTCGGCTTAGAAAATTGGTTCGTAGACCAAATGAATGTCACAAATCTTCTAGTTTATTTAATCGAGCCCCATCACCAAACAGTGTATCTATTCTTCGGGATAGATACACGGTTTGTGATGCGGTGCTCGTTTATATAAACTATCTGGGATGTGAGGTCGGTTTGATTTCATATCTTAAAATTATTTTCAAAATCAAATACTACTTTTCAAATTATTTATTTAAATTAAATTAAAAATTCACCGATAATTTCTGTAGGCGACCCATTTTCAAAATAAAACACAACCTAAAAAATAAGCCGTACATGATCATCAGCTTGTTTTACATACTAATCCTCCTTTTGGAGAGCAAAGTTCAAATATTCAATCTGATTCAGAAGAAGGTTGGTTAATACAAAAATCCTCTACAAAGAGGAAGTTCAAAGGAACTCATGATTTTTACTCTGTTAACAATGATTCTAATATTTCTTGTTATACAGAGAAAAGTATGGTTAATTCTCTCCAATTGATTCCTGATTCTGTTCCCACATTCATTAATTATAATGATAGTTAATACTTTAGTTTGGAACGTGAGAGGGATTGCTAAATTATGTGCTACTAACTGTCTTAAGAATCTCATTCATTTCTATAAGCTTAACTTCTTAAGCAGTCTGGAACCTATGGTGACAGAGGTTAATAATGCTAAGTATGTTAGAAGGCTGGGTAACTATAATCTTGTTGCTAATCTCAACAACAAGATTTGTTTTTTATGGAAAGCTTCTTATAATGTTGATATTTTTATCAATCATAATCAATTTCTTCATTTAAGGATTCATTGTTCTTATGGTTCTTTTCTTTTTACTCTTAGTTATGTGGATTGCAATAAATTGGCTAGGCTGGAGCTTTGGAGGTGGATTCTTGACTTAAATCCCATCCAAGTAGCCTGGATTTTGGGTGGGGACTTTACTATGATGACTTCTATATCTGAGAAAAAAGGTGGATGTTGTCCTAATTTGAAGCTTATGGAGGATTTCAATGATTTGCTTATGAATGAGTGATCCCGACACACTTTGCGTAAGCTTAATATTGCAAGAATTTAATATCGCTACTAAATGTTTTGAATCTTTAGCAATGACACCAAAAACTTGACCGTGATTAAAAATTTGATAAAAAAGAGTATAAAATATTCAATATTCACAAAGTTACTCTTATCAATGCAAGTATACGTATCACTCAAGTAATACAGGGCTCTAGTGGAGTCTTGGTTATCGATCCCACAGGGAATATATTAGAGGCTACGAACTAGGATTTTAAAATCCAATATAGAATCACAACCTTGTCATTCAAATTGCCTATTTGTCACTAATATGGAATCGTAAATAAGATTTAATTTTAATAAACTAATTCTACTGATAATTAACTAATTTTACTAAGTGAGGTTCAATATACAAGCAAGCATCCTTCTCCTTGTCAAGAAATTTAAGTGAATGGATAAATTGAATTAGTTTAAATTGTGTTATGCCAAATAGGAGCATACCTACTCTTTACCCTTTGGTTCAGGCATAAAGAAAATTGACAAATCCTATGGTTGGTTACTGAATCTGTGGCTAGGCTGGGAGGATACCAGCTCTCACTTCGAAGCTCCCTCGTTCCCCTTGCTTGAGGGCTAGCATCTACACTTCAGAACCCAAACGATAGGACCGAATTGAGGATTTTAGTCTGTCACTCTAAAATCTTCAATTCTACACCCGTTAAATAATATTTCCCTATTTATTTTGACCCTACTATCAAGGACTTTGAACTCCCTAAATCTTGGATGTAATCTTCACTTTTGTTGTAAAACTCAACATATTTTAAAAAATCAATTGGCCATATTGAAAGTAATTTAAGTTTAAAGTGAAAAGATTATCACAACTTCTTTAACATTCTCATGGCACAACTAATTCAATTCACCATTTCACAAAATCTCAAAACAAGGAGAAAGACAGAGAAACTACTCAGATCTCATGGAGAAAATACGACAAAACTTGGATTTCATATATAAAAGCAAAGTTATACAAACTATAATAACTAAATACAACTTATCTTGGATTCCTTCCCAAGCAAACTCCTTGAAGTTCCTCTGAATCTCTTCCTTTTTTTACAACACACATAATTCTCCTTCAAAGCGGCAAGGAAAAAGAAATCTCTCACTTTCCTTCCACTCTTACAATCTCTCGAAGAATTCCTCATAATTTCACTAATTTAAACTAACAGACACACTAGAAACTCACAAGAGATACTCACTAGACTCACAGACCACTCAACAACAACCTCCAACACTCTTAACACACACGGACACCCCCCACTCTTAACACACATGGACACCCCCCATTTTCGGCCTTAAATTGTCTCTTTTATAGTTGTAGAAGAGTTTCCAATTGTTACCCAAGCATTCCTTAAAAAATCGTTCACATTCAATGCACATTGTGAGAGAACAGTCATTCTCGCTGTCGGCGGCCTCGAATTCACAATCAGCGGCCTTCTAGAATTCTAGGTTTTGGCACTATTCAGAAAACTCGCCGTCGGCGGGGTCGATCTTGCCGTTGATGGCCTTCTATTCTTTTTAATTTCTGAACTCTCGGGAAAAATCCACCGTCAGTGCTGTCGATCTCGCCGTCGGCGGCCTATGGTCAAATCTTCATATTTTGGTCCTTTTTGCTCCAAATTCGCTCCTTTCTACATTCCTGCAACAAAACATCAAAAATACCTTTCTTTAAAGTGCAATATTATCAAAATCCATGTAAAATAGGTATGAAAATCTCAACATATTTTTCTTTGGTCAAAATCCCCCAAACATAAACTATTACTTGTCCTCAAGTAATTTTTGTACTACATAAAAGTGATGATTCATTGCAACAAAGTTTTAATTCAGAAATACTATAAAATTGATTTAATTAAATATCATAGTGAGAGTTTCAGAAAACTTTTTAAGTAATTAGATTAATTCTTCTAGGTGTAAGGCTATCTAGTCATCAAGTTAAGAATTCTCGTCTTCTATTCATTTCAAGAATGACTATATGTTGTAGAATCAAGTTACTTAGAATAATTAATTGAAAAGAAATTCATGAGAACACTACTAGTAAAGAAACTAGTCCATAAATATAAGTTCAGGAATGTATTTAGGTTTTCCCTTTAGGTAGGTCCAAGTGAAAACAAATTTTGATAAGGCATCTCCTCAAGTTTCTCCTCACTTACTTTTTCTTGTCTTTTCATTTGGATTGCTTTTCAATCCTATATATATTTTTCTTTTCTTTCATGGATTTTTAACAATCTTTTCTTTTTTTTTTCAAGTGAGGATTACTATATCTGTATAGCCTGTTAATAATTTTGAACTTCATTCTTCTTTTCCTAAATTTGAAACTCAAAGCATTCCTTTACCTTATCAGTATTTCATAGCTAAAAATATGTTTCATAGAGTCTCATTCTTTTTCTCTCTCAAATGAATTTCTAAGATTCTTAACAATTCAAAATATAGTTTTCTTTATTTTGAATAGTTAACCAGAATCTCATTCTTTTATACCAAATACCTTATCCCATAGAATTAACTTTCATTACCATAAATATTTCTTTAAATCTTCCAAAAAAATTAAATAAAGTCAATATATAGCTAACTGAATTAAATTTTATAACAAGAATAATGTTTATAATTTTTGAAAATATTTTAATTGATAACACTTAAACAGTTAATATTTTTCTTTTCTCCCCCCCAAACTTAGATTTTTCAATATATATAAGGAATGATACAAGTGGAAAGAAAAATTTTAAATTTAATCATACCTTAGTACTTTAGGCATTTTCATCTTTCTGAATTTTGCAGGTTCTTCTCAAAATTTTACTTCAACTGGCCTGTAATTTTAGGAGTTTTCTGTACATATAAAACATTAGAGAATTTGCTAGGGAAATAAAAATTGAAATAAGTACATAAAATAAAATAATTAACTACCACAATTAAGTACACTACACATTAAAATACCAAATAAAAATTAAATTCCATAGCACAACCAATCTCAATTTACAGAATATAGTTATAAGCTATGCATTACAATCCATGAAATAAAAACTAGAAACAGTTTACACATTACATAGAACAATACTGAACTGTCTAAATAAATTAAAGTACTCACAAAAACAAAAACAAAAACACACAAATATCTCAATCACTACATTTAAGATCAGACATCAAAATCTCATACTATATCCTCATCTCACTGGTCAGCAGGTGGATTAGGCTGATAATGAGTATATCTGAGGCATTCAGGAAAAGTAACATCAGGCTCACCTCTATAGTTTCTAGCCTGAGCTTCATAGTAATCTGTCTCGAAATCAGAATGCCTCTATAGTTACTCACTATCATAATCATGTCTTCATTTAAACCTCCAATTCTTTCATTTAATAGCTCTATACTCTTCCGCTGCAAGGTCATCTCATTCATTAAATCATGAAGGGTAGGGGAACTAGTAGAAGGAGGATCATAACTACTAGAGGGGATATCTCTACTAGTAGAAGGTTCTTTACTCCTACTCCCAGATCTCCATTCTTCATGGGATTCATACATCCTTAAGTTAACTTTACTAATGGGTTTCATAGGGTAAACCCATTCTTCATCATCTCTAGCTTCCACTCCAGATAATTGGCAAAGTGCATAAATGAGGCCAGGTTGTCCTAGTCCTCCTCGGTTTCACTCTTTGTCGTAGCCAAAATATTATTATAAATTATTTTCCCCAAATTTATAGTCAAATTGTTCTGAATACAGAAATTCAGAACAACTCTATCTCTTGTTACCTCGCTATGGTGATAGGTAGGTAACAAAATAGAACAAATGAAGTAATGCAATGCTTTAGTTGTCGCATTCATCATGGAAAGAGGAAAAATTATCAGTTCTCGCTACTTTATCTTCCATGTACCTTTCCCATCAGTGAGAAAGTTGATGACATCGTTTAGCAGGCCTTCCATTGTACCGTAGGTTGTATAATTACAGATATAGGAGTCGAAGAGTTCGTAGAACGAGTTAATGAAGGAGGCATTAAACTCAACAGAAAAACCTCTCACTAGAACAGGCTCGTTCTCAAGCTGAGTCAGATTGGCATAGAACTCTTTTACCACATTCACCACTGCTTTGTTGCTGGTGTAGTAAAAGTTCTCCCACCTCCTTTCAGTGATAATTCTCTCTACTTCTCCTCCAGGCTTCTCAAATACTCGATCTTGTATACACTTTTTTCCAAGCATCACAGAGTTATACCTTGACCGAGCCTTTGCATTTATGAAGCGAGACTTGTCAAACTCAAGTCACCTCTTTTGTCGAGGAACCATTTTTTTTATCTATCAAATTTACAAAAATTTAAACTCAACTCTAAAATAATGATAAAATGTCTTCCAAAGGTGACTTAAAGGATTCTAAATTAAGTTCCATGAATTTCTTCCAATTATTTTCTCCACATTTTCAATTTTTTTGGAATTCCTAAATGTGGAAGAAATTCATGGTGAAAATAAAAAATTTTCACATTGGAGGGAAGCTCTTGTTGAGGGAAGATGAAATCCGGTGTCTAAATGAGTTGAAATCGCCACAAATCCAAGATCTCTCAAGCCCTAGGTTGAAATTTTCTGTGTTTGGAGGTTAGGGATGATGAATAGTGTCGGTTGACTTGTCAAAATCGCGTTTAAAGGTAATTTTTAAGATCTTTCCGTCAGCGGGGTCGTTTGCGCTATCGGTGAGCTCTATTGAATTTAATAGTAGAAGTCCCGGGAAAAACCCGCCATCGGCGACCTCGAGTGCGCCATCGGTGAGGTTCTTAAAATTTATTCAATTTCAGATTTTTGTGATTTCGATCAATTTCAAGCCTCATCGACATCCGTTCGATCAATTTAAACATAAATTTTAGTGAGTAAGTATTGTATTAACACAAATAAATATTCACAACACAAAAAATCACAATTATATATAAAATCCAGGAGTTATAATACACATTAAACAACACACTATGATTAGGTATTTTCTCAACCTCGATTCATCAATTCAGCATCGCAATCTAAGCCATAACACTCTAAACGCTGAAAACAAACATTCCATGTTTAATCTCAACTATACTAAGATTAAAATGCAAACTTCAAAAGCAAGCAAACAAATAAGTTCAAGTCAAATCTAAACATATAAAAAATATGTAACAGATCTACTACTCCTCCGATTTAGTGCTAGTATCTCCTCAAATATCACCCATTGATTGAACATGAACGAAAAGTTTATAGAAGTGTCGGTAGGGGAATTTTTCAGTAGAGTCTTCTTCTATCCATCCCATCTTTCTCATTAAGTGTATAAAACTTCCTTCGATATGTCCAGAGTAATCAAAGTGCTCTTTCATCCTCTAATCAATGTGATAAAAAAATCAGAGATATTGTTAATTGCATTCATTAAATTTTGTACCTCTTTTTCCAGTTTCATAATTCTTTGTAAGATCACCAGTGTCTTGTTTGAAACAAGAGGTTGAATTGGTATTGAGTTATGTGATGATTGATCTATAATAATGCCTACATCACTCTCCTCTTCATTTGCTGGGAACATTTTAGTTGGGTCTAAAGGCTTCCAAGGTAGAAGTACCTTTTCACAAATCTCATATGAAAGTTGAAACATGCTGCAAAGTGAGAAAATTGTAGAAGGATGTCCAAGCCCATCAGTTGATCCTTTAATGATCAGGCCCAAAATAGACTTCACAATTATCGATCCAATGTCAATTGACAGTCTCATTTGAATACATTAATTCAATATATCACTTTCTTTAGTAACTTTACTGATCCTCATCATTGGTAATAACTTCGCAGAAATGAAGAAGTGCCAAAATTTTGATACGGGATTTAGAAGTGTAGCAAAAAAATTAACATACTCGTTTTCTCTAATTTCCCAGTCTTCAGTCTCATTCGTTAAATATTGGTAGTTCTCATTCATCAAATTTCTTGTCGGAACAAAGTTCAAATAATGGCAGACAGGAACATTCTCGATCATATATAATTCATTAATTCGTGCAGGAGTAAAAGTTACCCACCTGCCTCGTACATAGATGCTTCCCTGGTTGATTTCATGCAAATTAGCATAAAACTCCTTCACCACATGAATGACTATAGCGGCAGTAGTGTAGCATAATGCTTCCAATTATTGTCGCACGATCATCTCTTCAATCACTATCGTTGGATTGTTTAATCCTCGATTCACAAAGCTTCTTTCTTTGATTAATCTTCTCTTTGTCATCACTATGTTGAAGATTCATTGTGCCTCGACACTAATGAACTTTCTTCAATTGAACACTCAAAATCTAGGGTAAGCAGTGGAACGAGAAGCCATTAGGGATGAATTCAGGGGAGTTTCCATTCTTTTTTAGGAAATGAGAAGTTTAGGAACCGACTTTGGAAGTTTATAGGGGAAAAATTCAGTCTAAAACCGCCAAAACTGCCATTTCAAACTCTAAAAATTGTCCACTCGCTGATCTCGCCATCAGCGGCCTCGATGGCGCCATTAGCGGACTTGCGGCATCGAGCTCGCCGCCGGCGCCCAAGGTAAAATTTGCATAAAAACGCCATGGTCCGAATGTGTTCCAAATTTTCTCTATGGATCCAAATTCCATGATGATCAAAGGGTAAATACGAGCAGTAGAATTCATACTACCACATACTAATCATAAATTCAAACAAATACTCAACAAATAAAGATAATTATGGGTTGCTGACCCGACCTTCTCGCCGTCGGTAGGCTTCTAGAACATGGGCTAACTGTTAAGGCTCGCCGTCGGCGGGCTCGAGGGTGCTGTTGGCTAGCCTTTCAGTCATATCTTGGCCTTCTCAGGAAAATCCTGCCGTCGATGGGCTCGAGGCTGCCGTCGGCGAGCTTCCTGTGCAGCTCCACCATTTAGCTCCGTTTCGCTGCGTTTTAGATCCGTTTAGGCCTATTTCAGTTGCGTTGCATTCGTAACTGATAGCCCTACAAAATAAGCATAAAACAACATTTCTTTAAAGTATAATCTCATTCAAAAATATTCAAGAAGTTTAAAAGAGATTTAACATTAAAAGACTTATCGAAAGGTGTCAAGGCAGAATTTCATTTCTTGCTCGTTTTTGCTCCAAATTGCACCGTTTTTGCTTCCTTTTGCTCCAATCTCCATTTCCTGTACCTAAAACCAAAAAACATACAAAATACCTTCCTTTAAAGTGTAATATCATAAAAAATGAGTAAAATGATATATCAAAAAGCGTATATATTTTAGGCATGTCAAAATTCCCTAAACTTAACTGTTACTTATCCTCAAATAACAATTTTACTACAGAAAAATATAACTTAAGGAAATGTACTTTTCACCTGTAAGACACTAAAATTTTTCATTTAAAAGAATATATTGGTTAGATTTTTAGTAAGAAATTCAGTAACTCGGGTTAACGCTACATGTATAAGAATATTCAGCAATCAAGTCAAAGGGTTCTAGTCTTCTATTTATTTCAAGATAAACCATAATTTGTCACATTAAGAGTGCCTTGAAAGATTATGTGAAAAGGAGTTCATGCAAACTTCATCAGAATGTAGGCCAATACTTTAAATATAAATTCAGAGATGAAATCAAGTTCTCCCTTTAGGGTGATTCAAGTGAACCCAATTTTTGATTAGGCATCTCCTCAAGCTTCTCCTCATAAATATTTTTCTTTCTTTTCTTTTATTTTTTCTTTTCTTTTGGGATCATTTTCAATCCTCTTTTTTTCACTCTCTTTTCTTTTTCTTTTTTTTTTCTTTTAATGAGGATTACTATATCTGGAGAGCCTGTAATGATTTTGAACTTCACTCTCCTCTTTCTAAAGTTCAAACTTGAAACACATCCTTAATTTATAATTAGGTATGAGCTTTATTATTTCATCATAAAATCACAATCTCTTCTTAACAAACAATACTTTAAGTCTCTTAACAGTTCAAAAATACAGTTTTCTTTACTTTAAATAGTTAACTATAATCAAAGTCTTTCATACCAAATATCTTATCCTTATAAAATTAACTTTTATTACTAAAAACTTTCATCCAATCCTTCCATAATATTCAACTGAAATAAAAAGTTTTAGTTATCTCAAGCGAGGTTCAATTGCCAGAAGTTCTGATAATAACTTTTGAAAATATAATAATTGAGAACAAATAAGAGTTAATATTTTTCTTGCCCCCAAACTTAAATTTTAAAATATTTTGCAACTAATTCCATAAAATGTAGCAGGAAAAAAAAGTAAAGGTTAAATATACTTACTACTACAACATCCTATCAAATTCATATACATGCAGAATCAGGATAGAAAGACTGTAGGAGAAAATAAAGCTAACCTAAAACATGCTTGTAAAAAATTACACTGAAAGGAAGTATTTTAACATTAAAATTTTATTTTTCTTCCTACCCCAAAACTTAATTTTTAACATATATAACATTCAGTACAGAAAATATAAGCAGGAAGAAAACAATTTAGAAATTTTATCTACCATAAATGTCTATCAAAATCATTTGCAAGTATTCATTAGGATAGAACAATATGCAGCAGAAAGTAAATCTAAACTAATCTTGCCATAATAAAATTAACTAAACCAAAGTCTAACTAGCATTGTAGGTATCAGTAAGGGAATATAAAAGTGTTCTTCAATACCTAAATAAAGTAGTAACACAAACATAAACACACAATTTAAATACAATCACAAATGATAAATGAGGTCAATTCATCCTTTAACTCAACCAATCTCACTATGTTACCTTCAATTTCTAACGGAATCACTACACTAGTAAATTAACTTCCAAATTAGGCACTTCATAAGATTTTATAGATTATAATCCCAAAGATAAGATTATCCCTAATAAATTGGTTCCTAGGCACCAATCTCAGGCATCAACTAATCCTTATAATTAAGCACCTCTAACAGTTATAAAGATAGTGTGAGATCATCATAATGTTATTCATAAAATAGGTTCACGACTCCTACCAAATGAATTCAAAGTCTCAGAAAGGAAGTAACAAAATTAAGATGGATCTGTTACAGTTTAAATTCATGATGTCCCTTGTAAAACATAAATCCGGGTAAGACACAAGTCATAGTGGACTCGTCAATCCAACTACTACGAGAGAACATAAAAGTCTAACCATAATAAGAAGTTAAGGAATCAATTCCCTCATGACACACAAAGATCAAATAAAACAATAAACAATCCAAACATCTATCAACACTAATCAAACTGATAAATCCATAATGACACATAAACATCAATTCAATCCACTTTAATGAAAACACCATACAACACTAACAATCATGACTCTCAAGCACACTAAATCAAAGCACACTGATAACTATGGGTTGCCTCCCATAAAGTGCTTGGTTTAACGTCGTTAGCCCGATAAATGATTCCACCTGGATCAAAATTCCAATTAAGTAATCCTCGATCAATCGCCCAATCATTTTCAGATCCAGGGATTCCTATAAAATCCTCAAATTTTAATTTTTCATTCAGCTCTTCATTTTGAGTTGAATTTGTATCATTGTTCATCATATTTCTTTCTAGATCCATTATTCCTCTATTGTTTTTTTAAATTGCATATTAATATCATCCTTGAAATTTATAAGAAATGGATCTTTATAAGATACTTCAATATCTCCCAAATTTTGGATCAAATTCTCTCTAGATAATTTAGATTCTGGATCAAATTCTTCTATGTCACTCTTATGTTTGAAATTATCTTCCAATTCTTCTCCTTTATAATTATTAAATGTTTGACGATCTATCTTAGTTAAGGAAATAGGTTTTTTAAATTCCCTAGGAATTTCTTAAAATGTTCTTCCAATATCCTTATCCTCTTTTATCAACTCAAAGTTCTTTTGAAATTTATCCTCAAATTCTCTTACAAATCTTAGTTCAATAATTTTATATTGTTCATCATCTAATTCAGGTTTTTCTTGTGATTGAGTCGCATCTGAAGATATAAAGACTGGTTGTGTAGATGAATTCCCTAAATAGATAGACTTTAAAATTGTATGGGGTATATCCATCTTAAGTTCATGAGATTTTTCAACAGATGGAATTAAAAGTTTACTATTTTTGGTAGAGTCCATCATTTCACACCTCTCCTAAACATACATATAGTCTTCTTTAAATAACCTTTCGAATCATCATGAAAGTCTATTTCATTCTTATCTGTTAACTTACTCTCAAAACTTTCTTGGAAATGGTCTTTACTTAGATAATCAATTTCATCTATCCAAAAACAATCATCTTTTCTCTCAGTTGGATATTTCATAGTCTTTAATACATTAAAAGTGACTTCATGGTCATTAATATTCATAGTTAACGCTCCTTTTTGCACATCTATCATAGCTTGTCCAGTAACAAGGAAAGGTCTCCCTAAAATAATTGGAATTTCTTTATCTTCCTCCATATCTAATACAATAAAGTCTAAAGGAAAGATGAATTTATCCACTTTAACAAGCACGTCTTCTATAACTCCTTTTGGATAAATGATAGATCGATTGGCTAACGGAAGGGTTACAGTAGTAGGAGACATATCGACTAAACCTAACCTTTTAAATATAGATAGAGGCATCACATTAATGCTCACTCCTAAGTCACATAAAGCTTCTCCACATAATTTTTCTCCAATTGCACAAGGAATTGTAAAGCTACAAGGATCTTTAAGTTGCCAAGGAAAATTTTTCTGAAGTATAGCGCTGCATTCCTCACTTAGTGCAACTGTCTCATAATCCCCAAATTTCCTTTTCTTGTTTAATATATCCTTTATAAACTTTGCATAACTTGGCATCTGTTCCAAAGCTTCAGAGAAAGGAATATTTATCGTTAACTTCTTAAGTACTTTAATGAACTTTGAAAATTTTTTATCCAACTCATGCTGTCTAAGTCTTTGAGGAAATAGAGGTGGTAGTTTTTCCAAAATGATTTTAGTTGGAGATATTAATTTTTCCAGATCCTTAGAAACATGTTCTTCAGGTCTTTTAGTTTCCTTTGTTTCTCTCACAACATCTTTCTCTTTTCAAACCATATCCTCTATATCTCTTCCACTTTCTAATTGGACAGCATCTATTTGTTCATTAGTGTTCTCTTTAGGGTTGATCTCAATGTTGCTAGGAAGTGTTCCTTGGTGTCTATTGCTAAATGAATTAGCAATTTGTCTCAGTTGATTCTCTATATTTCTAATCTCAGCATTTTACTTTGCAACTGGTTTCCCATTTGCAATATCACTTCTTCCATAGACATCTTCTTATCCTCAAATTTTTTATCATTGTTAGAGTTCGGTGGATATGAAAGTCTATAGTTTGTGTTCCCCTAATTATTCCAACTTCCATTAGGATTTGCATAATTATTTTCCCATTGTTGGTTTCTACTGTTAGTAGTATGATTCCAGTTAAATTTAGGATGGTTCTTCCAACACGGGTTATAAAAGTTAGAATACGGGTTGTTTATGGTATTTAAAGTCTCATATGATAATTTAGAATCAATTATAGGCCCTAATGAACTTTCCTCACTTACAAGAGTAAATTGAGGTTGGTTCATTCCAAATTGGTCCAACTTCCTTGATATTGCAACAATCTGAGATGCAAGAATTGTAATTGTATCCGTATCATGAACACTAGCAACATTTTTATGATTTACCCTTGTAGAGGGCCATTCAAATTCATTTGTAGCTATTTTTTCAATTAATGCATACGCTTCATCAAATGATTTTGACATTATTGATCCTCCAGCGGTAGCATCAATTATAGACCTAAGGGATCCTACTAACCCATTATAAAAAATTTGAATGATTAATTAATCGGGCAAGGCATGGTGTGGATACTTTCGGAGAAGTTCGTTAAATCTTTCCCAGGCTTTGTATATTGATTCTCTTTCATAGTGACAAAATGAGATAATATCGTTTCTAAGTTTAGTAGTCCTTGAAGGTGGAAAATACTTAGCTAAGAATTTTTGAGTTAACGTCTCCCAATTTTTAATAGAGCCAGGTGCTAAAGAGTATAACCACATTTTAGCCTTATCCCTTAGTGAGAAAGAAAAAAGCCTTAGTCTAACAGCATCGTCTGACATGCCATTATAATGAAATGTAGCACAAAGTTCTAGAAAATTTGATAAGTGTAAATAGGGATCCTCCGAAGGAGTTCCCCCAAACTGATTGTTCTGCACCAGTTAGATAATCTCAGGATTTATTTCAAACGAGTCAGCTTCTACGACAGGGTTTTGTATACTAGAGTGAATTTCATCTGTCGTAGGATTTATGTAATCTCTCAATGATTTATGATGATTTTCCAAGTTATTATCTTGAAAGTTTTTCATTTCCATTTCAAGTTTTTCAAGTCATTTCTGTATTTTTATTTTTTTATTTTTTTTAAACTCAGGATCATAAGGTACAAGTCCTGCAGATCCTTTGTTTTGCATACGTAACACAACAAACAATACATTAACAATTGAACAAATAATAAATGAAATATATTCAACACAACAAAACATTTTCACGAACACCTTATTTTTCTTATAAACAATTTTTTTTTGTTTTTTTTTCACAACACTTTTTTCATATAAAAACACTTTTCACAAAAAATTAGTTTTTACTACACTAGAGTTTTCCAAGTCTAAGCTTAATTACTTCAACTAAAATTTTCCTAAAGTTCTTACCGAAGCTTCCCCGACAATGGTGCCAAAAACTTGACCCGACCTTCTCGCCGTAGGTAAGCTCGTTCTCACCGTTGGCGGGCTTCTAGAACATGGGCTAACTGCTAAGGCTCGCCGTCGGCGAGCTCGAGGGCTCTGTCGGCGAGCCTTTCATTCATATTTTGGACTTCTCAAGAAAATCCTGCCATCGGCGGGCTCGAAGCCGCCATTGGCGAGCTTCCTGCGCAGCTCCACCGTTTAGCTCCGTTTCGCTCCGTTTCAGCTCCGTTTCACCCCATTTCAGTTGCGTTGCATTCGTAACTGATAGCCCTACAAAATAAGCATAGAAAAACTTTTCTTTAAAGTGTCATCGCATTCAAAAATATGTAAGAAGTGTAAAAAAGATTTAACATTAAAAGATTATCGAAAGGTGTCAAGGCAGAATTTCATTTCTTGCTCGTTTTTGCTCCAAATTGCACCGTTTTTGCTTCCTTTTGCTTCAATCACCATTTCTTGTAGCTAAAACAAAAAAACATACAAAATAACTTCCTTTAAAGTGTAATAGCATCAAAATGAGTAAAATGATATAGCAAAAAGCGTATATATTTTAGGCGTGTCAGTTGCCTCCCATAAAGTGCTTAGTTTAACGTCGTCACCTTGGCCTATTCAAGTGTTATTCAGGTTGACTGAGCCTTAAAACCTATTTAAAATTTGATCTTTTACCCTCAAAATATGGTTTTAATCTGTGTCCATTTACTTTAAATCTATTCACTGTCTTTGGATCTTCAGTTTCAATAACTCTGTAAGTATAAACTCGAGTCACAGTAAAGGGTCCTAACCAACGAGACTTCAATTTCCCAGGGAATAACTTCAGCCTTGTATTGTAAAGCAAAACTTCAAATCCTGATTCAAAGTTTTTCTGGTTAATCTTCCGATCATGCCTTAACTTCAGTTTCTCCTTATAAATTCAGTCATTATTATAAGATTCATTTCTTAATTGTTCCGATTCTTTCATTGGTAACAATCTATACTCACCAGCGTTTTTCAAATTATAATTGAATTCTTTAATCGCCCAGTATGCTTTATGCTCCAATTCTACTGGTGAGTGGCAAGTCTTTCCAAAAATGAGTCTGCAAGGAGTCATTCCAATAGGAGTTTTATAAGCAGTTATGTATGCCCTTAATGCAGTATCCAATCTATAGATCAGTCTAATCTACAGTCTTTTCTAGAATTCATTTAATCTCTCGATTAGAAACTTTAGCTAATCCACTAGTTTGAGGATGATAAGCAGTAGAGATTCTATGAATAATATTAAACTTTTATGTCAATCTCTGAATATATTTATTCTTGAAATGGGATCCACCGTCAGTGATAATCACTCTCGGCATTCTGTATCATGTGAAAATGTTTTTCATTAAGAATCTTGAAACACTTCTAGTATCACAACGAGGTAAAGCTTGTGCTTCAATCCACTTTGAAACATAATCAAATGCAACCTATATATATAAGTTCCCAAATGAAGGAATAAATGGTCCCATGAAATCTAATCCCCAAACATAAAAAATCTCAACTTCTAACATGAAATTCAGAGGCATTTCATTTCTTCTAGATATATTGCCTACTCGTTGGCATCTATCACAAGTTTTGATATATCGGTAAACATCTCTTAAGAGAGTAGGCCAATAAAATCCAGCTTATAAAATTTTATGCGCAGTTTTGTCAGTCCCAAAATGTCCTCCAAATTCAGAATCATGACATTTTGAATAATTAGTTCAGTTTCTTCATAAGGAACACTTCTCCTAGTAATAAGATCCTTAGATTGCTTATATAAATATGGTTCATCCCAAAAATATGCTTTTGCATCATGGATGAATTTTTTCTATTGCTGCAGTGTTAGCATAACTGGCAAAATATCACTTACAATATAATTAACTATATCAGCATACCAATGTATTTTCCACTCATTAATATTATAAAGTTGTTCATTAGGGAAATTGTCTGTAATTTCATTGTTGGTGTCAGATAATTCATGATATTCTAATCTCGACAAATCATCAGCAATTTGATTATTAGCTCCCTTTCTATCAAATACCACAAAATCAAATTCTTGCATCAAAAGTACCCATCTGATTAATCTTAATTTGGTATCCTTCTTTTGCATCAGATGTTTAATAGTAGAGTGATCAGTATGCACAATACAATTAGTCCCAATTAAATAAGATCTGAATTTGTCAAAAGCATACACAATAGCCAGTAACTCTTTTTCAGTAACCGTGTAGTTAATTTGAACATCGTTAAGAGTTCTACTAGAATAGTATATAACTTTAAAAATCTTATCATATCTTTGTCCAAGAACAACTCCAATATCATAATCACTAGCATCGCACATTAATTCAAATGGTTTCTCCTAGTTAGGAGAAACTATTATAGGTGTTGTGATTAGTTTATCCTTTAATAACTCAAAGGCATTCAAGCAGTCATCAGTAAATTCAAATTTCTTGTCCTTTTCTAAAAGTTGCATAGAGGTTTGCTAATTTTTGAAAAATCTTTAATATAGCGCCTGTAAAAACCAGCATGTCCAAGAAAACTTCTTACCCCTCTCACTCTAGTAGGAGGTGGTAGTTTAGCTATAACTTGATTTTTTGCAGGGTCTACTTCCATGCCATTTTCCAAAATTTTATGCCCAAATACAATTCCTCTTGCAACCATAAATTGACATTTCTCCCAATTTAGAACTAAATTAGTTCTTTCGCATAACTCCAAAACTTTTTCAAGATGATTCAAGCATGCGTCAAATGATGTTTCAAATACAGAGAAATCATCCATAAACACTTCTATTCCATCATCAATTATCTTACTAAATATAGACATCATACATCTCTGGAATGTTGCAGGTGCATTACATAATCCGAATGACATTCTTCGAAAAGCAAAAGCTCCATAAGGACTAGTAAATGTAGTTTTCTCTTGATCCTCGAGAGCAATAAGAATTTGGTGAGAACCGGTATATCCATCCAAAAAGTAATAATACTTGTGTCCAGCAAGTCTGTCTAGCATTTGGTTTATAAATGGTAAAGGGAAGTGATCTTTCCTAGTGGCTAAATTTAATTTTCTATAATCAATTCAAATTTTCCACCCAGTAAGTTTCCTGATAGGTATTAATTCATTATTCTCATTTGCTTTAATAGTCACTCCTCCTTTCTTAGGAACATAATAAATTGGGCTTACCCAAGCACTGTCCGAAATAGGATATATAATTCCAACATCTAAAAATTTTAAAATCTCTTTTTTAATTACTTCTTTCATAATAGGGTTCAGTCTCCTTTGTAGATCATTTCTTGTTTATGATCATCGTTCAATAAAATTTTGTGCATACAAATAGAAGAGCTAATTCCCTTTATATCTGCCAGAGTCCAACCAAAAGCTCTTTTGTACTTTTTTAATGTATCCATTAATTTTTTTTCTTAAATTTCATTTAAATCTGAGGATATAATTACTGGTAATGTTGATAACTCCCCTAAAAATGTATACTTCAAAATGATTTAGAAGAGTCTTCAATCTAAGTTCAGGTGGTTTCACAATAAATGGAATTAAGATTTCATTCTCTTGTACTGTTGAATCGAGCATTTCAAATTGTTCCTGAACATAATTAGCTTCTTTGTTATTTATTTCATCATAATTATCGTTTTCCATATCTTCTTGTTCTTCAAATTTTTCTTTGAAATATTCTTTTCTCAAATAATCACATGTCTCCATTCTAAAACATTCATCATCTCTTTTTATTGAAGGATATTTCATTGACTTTGAGATGTTAAAGGTCACTTCCTGATCATTTACTCTCATAGTCAACTCTCCTTTTTGAACATCTATTATGGCTCTTTCTGTAGCTAGGAATGGTCTTCCTAAAATGATAGGTATTTCCTTGTCTTCTTCCATATCTAAAATGATAAAGTCTACAAGAAAGATAAATTTATCAACCTTAAACAGAACATCTTCACAACTCCTTTAAGATGTATAATAGATCGATCAGTTAACTATAGAGTTGTAGAAGTTGGTGCAATCTCTCCCATTCCCAATCTCTTAAAAGTTGATAGAGGCATCAGATTTATGCTAGCTCCCAAATCACATAATGCTCGTCCATAAAAGTTTTCACCAATAGCACATGGGATAGTAAAACTACCAGGATCTTTAAATTTTTCAGGAAGCTTTTTCTGAATTATAGCATTACACTCTTCACTGAGTGCAACATTCTCATGATCTAGTAACTTCCTATTTTTTTTGAGTATATCCTTCATAAATTTAACATAATCATGCATTTGTTCCAAAGCTTCAATAAAAGGATTATTTATTGACAATTTTTTTAAAATGTCTAAGAATTTAGCAAATATTTTTCCCTTGTCTTGTTGCTTTAGTCTTTTAGGAAATGGTGGTGGTGGTCTTTCAATAGTAATTTTCATATGTTTTAGAGGATAATCAGGATATAAACCTTCATTTTCTCCTTCAATTACCACTTTTTCCTTTTCAACTACAGTTTCTTTCGGGTCCCTTGTTTCCAACTCTTTTCCAGTTCTTAATTGAATAGCATTGATCTGTTCTTTTCCTTGATCTTTAAGATTTACTTCAACATTGCTAGGTAAAGTTCCAACAGGTCTATTGCTCAGTGCAGTAGTAATATGCCCCAATTGATTTTCTATGTTTTTAATAGCAACTCCTTGATTTTGTAATTGATTTGCCATATTCAAAACTAGTTCTTCCATAGACAACTTCTTCTCCTTAAATTATGAATTATTATAAAAACCTGGTGGATTAGAAGGTCTATAAATGGGATTACCCTGATTATTTGCATTTCCTAATGGGTTTACAGGATTGATCCCCCACTGAGAATTAACAGGATTAACATTACCATGGTTATTCCAATTAAAGTTTGGATGAATCTTCCAACCTGGATTATAGTAGTTTGCATAAGGGTTATTTTTTCTATTATTTATCAAATTTAAAGTTTCATATGAAGATTGAGCATATACAATTTATCCTAATGAATTTTATTCTAATACTAGAGGCGTTTGAGAATAATTCATTCCGTATTGATCTATTTTCTTTGAAAGAGCAGTAATTTGAGAAACTATCATAGCTAAAGCATCTAAATCATGAATACTACCCTTTTAGCGGGCCCTTGAAAATTATTTGTAGCCATTTATTCGCTTAAAGCATAAGCTTCTTCAAAAGGTTTAGACATTGGTGATCCACCAGCAGCAGCATCAATGATGGATCTAAGAGATCCTACTAATCCATTATAAAAAAGTTTGAATAATTAACCAATCTGATAAAGCATGATGTGGAAATCTCCTAAGAAGATCTTTAAATATCTCCCAAGATTCGTATATCAATTCTCCCTCATACTGCTGAAAGATGTGATATCGTTTCTAAGCTTACCAATCTTAGATGGTGGAAAATACTTTGATAAGAATTTTTGTGAAAGTTCCCCCAAGTTCTAATAGATGCTGGTGCTACTGAATTTAACCAAACCTTAGCCTTGTCCCTCAGTGAAAATGGAAAAAGTCTAAGTCTGATAGCTCATCAGACACTCTGTCATATTTAAAAGTAGCATAAAGTTTTAGAAAACTCGTAAGATGTAAATTAGGATATTCGTTAGAAGTTCCGCCAAACTGATTTTTTTGTACCATTTGGATAATTTCAGGTTTAAGCTCAAATAAATTAGCAGCTACATCAGGGTTTTTGATAGTTAAGTGAGTTTCATCTAATATAGGGGTAGCGTAATCTCTTAAAAGTCGAGATTGATGTTCATTTTCTATTCTTTGTTTGTTTACATTGTTTTCTATTGTGTCAGGATTTCTAGGTTCTTTTCTCAGTTTTCTAATTCTCCTAATAGTGCATTCTAATTTCAAAACGTAGGGTGTAAGATTTTCAGGTCCAAATTTACGCATACAAATGAAATCAGTACACAAAGAAACAGTTGACTAAATATTAAAATAAGTTGCAATTCTATTAAAAGTTTTCTAATGGTCCTAAATTGTCCGTTACTTTAATTATGTTATATTCCCCGACAACGGTGCCAAAAACATGATCCCAGCACACTTTGCGTAAGCTTAATATTCCAAGAATTTAATATCGCTAATAAAAGGGTTGAATCTTTAGCAATGACACCAAAACTTGACCGTGATTATAAATTTGATAAAGAAGAGTATATATTATTAAATATTCACAAAGTTACTCTTATCAACGCTAGTATACGTATCGCTCAAGTAATACAGGGCTCTAATGGAGTCCTGATTATCGATCCCATGGAGAATATATTAGAGGCTACGAACTAAATTTTAAAAACCAGTATAGAATCACAACTTTGTCGTTCAAATTGCCTATTTATCACTAATATGCAATCATAAATAATATGTAATTTTAATAAACTAATTCTACTGATAATTAACTAATTTTACTAAGTGAGGTTCAATATATAAAAAAGCATCCTTCTCCTTATCATGAAATTTAAGTGAATGGATAAATTGAATTAGTTTAAATTGTGTTGTGCCAAATAGGAACAAACCTATTCTTTATTGTTTGGTCCAGGCATAAAGAACATTGACTAATCCTATACTTGGTTACTGAATCTGTGACTAGGCTGGGAGGATACCGGCTCTCACTTCGAAGCTCCCAGATTCCCCTCACCTGAGGGCTAACATCTACACTTCAGTACCCAAACGATAGGACATAATTGAGGATTATAGTGTGTTACTCTAAAATATTCAATTCTATGCCCGAAAAATAATATTTCACTATTTATTTACACCCTACTTTCAAGGACTTTGACCTTCCTGAATCTTGGATGTAATATTCACTTTAGTTGTAAAACTCAACATATTCTAACAAAATTAATTGGCTAGATTGAAATTAAAATAAGTTTGAAGTGAAAAGATTATCACAAATTCCAAATCACCATTTTACAAAATCTCAAAACAAGGAGAAAGACAGAGAAACTACTCAGATCTTATGGAGAAAATATGACAAAACTTGGATTTCATATATAAAAGCAAGGTCATACAAACTACAATAAGTAAATACAACTTATCTCAAATTTCTCCCCAAGCAAACTCCTTGAAGCTCCTCTGAATCTCTTCCTTTCTTTGCAGCACACAAAATTCTCCTTTGAAACGGTAAGGAGGAAGAAATCTCTCACATTCCTTCCACTCTTACAATCACTCAAAGAATTCCTCACAATCTCACTAATTAAAACTATCATACACACTAGATACTCACAAGAGACACTCACTAGACTCACAGACCACTCAACAACAACCTCCAACACTCTTAACACACACAGACACCCCCCACTCTTAACACACACAGACACCCCCCATTTTTGTCCTCAAATTGTCTCTTTTAAAGTTGTAGATGAGTTTTCAATAGTTACCCCAACATCCCTTCAAAAATCGTCCACATTCAATGCACCTTGTTAGAGAATCATCATTCTCGCTATCGGCAACCTCGATCTCACCATCGGTGGCCTTTTAGAATACTAGGTTTTGGCACTATTGGGAAAACCTCTTGTAGGCTACCTTCTTTTCTTTTTAATTTCTGAACTCTCAAGAAAAATCTACCGTCGGTGCCGTTGATCTTGTCATCGGCGGTCTTAGGTCAAATCTTTATATTTTGGTCCTTTTTGCTCTAAATTGGCTCCTTTTTGCATCTTATTGCTCCAATGACCATAAATCAACATTTCTGCAACAAAACATCAAAAATACCTTTCTTTAAAGTGCAATATAATCAAAATCTGTGTAAAATAGGTATGAAAATCTGAACATATTTTTCTTTGGTCAATGAAGGCTTATTTGATTTGGGTTTCCATGGAAACCCATATACTTGCATCGTGGAAAAGTTTTTGAAAGATTGGATCATTTTGTTGCAAATGTTTTATTGCTTAAACATTTTAATTCCTTTAAAGTTGTTCATTTGCCTATTGTGGCTTCTGATCATGCACCTATGCTTCGTAAAATTAAGGCTGATTCTTTTATCCCTAAGTATCATTTTAGATTTTTTAATATGTGGCTTTCACATTCTTCATTTATTCAATTATTGGTTGATAATTGGCATGTGGATGTGAGTGGGTCTTCAGGTTTGAGACTTTGGATTTTACATAAGAATCTTGCCAACGTTCTTAAAGATTGGAATTGGAATTCTTTTGGCAATAATTATAAAAAAATTCAGGAGTTGGAATCTAGTGTAGCTATTCTTGAAAAGGGTTATGCTAATGATATTATTGATGTGGAACTTTTGTTATAGGAACAACAGAAGCTAGAGGATGCAATTGCTTTGGAAGAGCAGTTTCTTGCGCAAAAAGGCTGTTAAAACCAATTTTTTAAATGGGGGATAGAAACTCTAATTTTTTCCATGCTTTTATTAAAAGACGTATGCAGGTTAATCAGATCTCTAGCATTATGACTGAGGAAGGTTCTTTGCTGACGGCTGAGGCTGATATTGTGGCCAGTGGGATTGGTTGCTTTTCTAATATTTTTATAATGATAGAGAGCCTTTATTGCCTATTGACTCTTCAGTTTATGCTGGCTGCTCTATTATTAATAATGATCTTTTAACTTGTGTTCCTAGTGCTGATGAAATTAAGCTTGCTCTGGAGGAGATGGAGTCCAGAAAAACTGCAGGTCCAGATGGGTATATAATGGAGTTTTATAAGCAAGGCTGGAATATTATTCATGCTGATGTTGTTAGTACTATTCAAGATTTCTTTCAAGGCATTGATCTGTCTTTATATTTTAAGTCTTCTAATATCATGTTGATTCCTAAGAGTTCTACTGCTTCTAGTTGGGATGCTTTCCGTCTTATCAGTATTAATACTGTGATTTTTTAATTGATTTCTAAGATTTTGGTTAAAAGATTGCAGCCTATTCTTCAGAATATTATTAGTTTGAATCAGTTGGCTTTTATGAAAGGTCGTAATATTTGTGATAATGCTCTCATAGTCCATAAACTTCTCTTAGACTTGGATTTGAAAATCAGAGGGAGGAATCTCCTTTTTAAGATGGACATTCAAAAGGCTTTTGATACTTTGCGTTGGGATTTTATTCTTAGCATTTTTAAAGCTCTTGGTTTCAATGATGATTTTTGTCTTCTCATTCATAGAATTCTTTGTGGGAATCATTACTCCATTACTATTAATGGAAACAAGCATGGCTTTTTTGAAGCATATAAAAGGCTTAAACAAGGAGATCCTTTGTCTCCTTATATTATTATCATTGCTGTGATTATTTGTTTAGATGCTTAAATGCTTTATTTCATGATTATCCTTCTTTGAATTATGCTCATAAAGGTTTTCTGAAGATAAATCATCTTTGTTTCGCAGATCATTTAATCATTTTTACTAATGCCAATAAGAACTCTTTCAAGAAAGCATGGGAGCTTCTTATGATTTTTCAAGCTACTTCTAGTTTATCTTTTAATACTTCTAAGTGCTCTTTTTGTTGTGCTAAGAGTATTTTTAATGATAAAAGGCAATGGATTTCTGAATTCACGGGGTGTTCTAGTACCATGCTTCCTCTTAATTACTTAGGTTTTAATCTAAGTAAAGGCAGAAGCAGGATTTTAATTTTAGTGAATCTTATTGAGAAAGTGAAGAAGAGGATTCTTTCTTAGGAGAATTGTTTTCTTTCTTTTGGTGGGTGGGTAACTCTTCTTAAGAGTGTACTTACTTCACTTCCTCTTTATTTCTTACAAGTTATGAATATGACAGTGGCTACTATTAAGAAACTTGAAAGCTTTTTTAACAAGTTTCTTTGGGAAGGATTAAATGATTCTATGTTGCATTAGAAAAGGTGGGTTAAAATTTGTAAACCTACTGAGTTTGGAGGATTGGGTCTTAGAAGTTTATCTAATTCCATAAAGATTTGTCATATGAAACTTTGGTATCGTTTTCGTCTCAATAATTATTTATGGGCTACTTTCATGCATTCTAAGTATTGTCATAATAAGCATCCTCTTACTGCTACTTATAAATAGAACGATTCCTTTATTTAGAAATCGATGCTTAAAGTTGCTCCTGCCACTAATGATCTTATATTTTGGGTTATTGGGAATGGTGATATTTCTTTTTGGTTTGATGATTGGTTGGGCAATGGTCCTCTTGCTAATTTTTATGGTGGCCCTGTTGATATCAGTATCAAGGTTAGAGATCTTTGGTTTGAGAATCGTTGGTGTTTTAGAAGTCATAATCAATTACTTCATCCTAATGATGTTGCTGCTATTTCCTCTATTCCTATCAACTCGGGTGTGCCAGATATTCCTAAGATTAAAGGAAATTTAGGGGATTCTGGTGCCAAAAGTTTTGCTAAGTCTTTCTCTTCTCGTTCTGGTTTGAATCTCAACTGGGTTTAGAATTCTTGGCTCAGGCCTCTATCTCCTTCTTTATTTGGAGAGTTTTTCATGCAATTATTCCTACGGATGATGTTTTAAAGCTTAAGGAGCTCAGAATTCATTCTTTGTGCCATCTTTGTTAGAAGAATGAAGAGTCTATTCTTCATATTTTTCTAAATTGCCCTTTTGCTCTTAATATTTGGAATAAATGTTTGAATAAGTTGGGAGTTAGTTGTGATTTGTAGAATGTGCCTCCATTTCTGATTTGTTGAATGTCCAACTGAAAAGTGGCATTTCTTCTATATTATTCTTGCTGTCATTGTTTGGTTTCTTTGGGTCACTAGAAACAATGCTAAGCTTGATGGAATTATTCCTAATGAAGTCATTACTTTTAATTTGATTATTGGTAACTTGATGAAGGGACACAATTTTTTAGCTGCTAATAAAAAGGTTTCCGCTTCTTTAATTAAGGTTCTTATTGCTTTGAAGATGTCTTATAATGTTTTTAGTAGAGAGATTATTTTTGTTAGATGGATCAAACAGGTTATGCCTTTTTACAAAATTAACACTGATGGGTGTTGGAGTAGTAATGCTGCTAGTATTGGTGGAATCTATAGAGACTCTTTTAGGAAGCTGCTGTGCTAGTTTGCGGCTAATTCTGCACCTGTTTCGGCCTTATTTGCTGAAGCTATGGCTGTTTTATTTGGTATTTGTTATGCCGCTAGGCTGGGGTGACCTTTTGTTGAGTTTGAAACTGATTCATTTATCTTGTGGAAGGTTTTATGTTTGCAGGAGTCTTGCTATTGGAGTTTGACCATTCTGATTAAGAAGATTATGGATCTTTCAAAAAGCATTATCATTAAATGGTCTCATACGAAGCGTGAGGGAAATAAGGCGGCTGATTGGGAGGCTAATTTTGGTTTGCACATAAATAATGTTCTGATTTCTCAATGGATTCCTTCAGATCTTTTGAGGCTTGTGATTTTGGATGTTGTTTAGTGTTTTGATTGTTTTTTCCTGTTTTGTTTTGTTTCTTTTGTAGTTTGTGTCGTGTCTTGTGATTTTTATTCTGAGAGAGGTCCTTAGATTCTCTTTTTCTTGCTTTAGTTGTATGGGTTAAAAAGTTTACACTTACATATCACATTTACACACTGATACATCACACTTCATACTCACAATTCTAAACCAAACACATCTCATTTTTTTGATTCCTTAACTCTTTGGACACTCATGTTTGTGTTCCCACCAGACTCTAAGTCTATGGGTGAGGTGGTTGGAACCAACAAGGTTCACTTTTTGTCCATGATTCAAAAAATTTGACATCCCAAATTAAACTCCAAATCTTAGTAATATTCTCCAATTTCAAACCCTTATCTTCTAAACTCCACCAAATGACCAAAATATCCCTTTGCCCCTAAACTCAAAAAAATTCCCAAAATCCCCAAAATTCCTCAAAATCATTCCAAAATACCTCCCACCAATCAAATTCACCAAAATTACTCAAATCTACCAAAGTTTCCAAAATTGCCCCAAATTAGCCAAAATTACCAAGTTGCCCCTGAAAAGGACCCCAGAATTCAAAATTATCCAGAAAATACCCAAACTCTCCAAAAACCATTCCAGGACATTCCCCTCATCGTATTGAGAATTTCGACTGTAAATTTGCCATACTTTCGAGCTACCTTTGAGCCCGTCGATACCAAAAATGGCTAATACTTAAAAGCGTTTCGGGATTCATAATTCCATCGACATTGATCAAAAATGCCCCCAGACACCGTCATTTGAGTCTAAATTTCATTTAGAACTGCCTCGAGCATTTAAATCAGCCTTTTGACTACTTACCCAAAAATCCCCAAAAGTACCACAATACCCTTCCCGGCTAAAAATTCCAAAAATTCCAAAAAATTCCAAAAAATTTCAAATGCTTTGCAATCCCTCAAAACTGAAATCCATTTTTCAAAATGATCGACGACAATTCAGAATTTAGAGACAAATTGAATTTGACGCATTTTTACCCGCTCGATGATAAAGTTGCTCGAGCGACCTCAGATAGCCAAACGAACCATGTCGTTGCGTCCGACACGTTGAAATTACTTGGGAAGGACATATAACTTGCTACAATTTCTTGCGTGACAAAATGGCTGAAAAATTCAGAGCATTTGCATTAAATAATTAAAAATTACATTTTCACCACGTAATTTTTTAAACTTAGCTAACTCACATGCCTAACCTAGCTGTCGCCTGCTCCCCTCTCCCCCTCTAGGTTGCGATTCAGCCTTAGCCGAACCTTTCTCCAAACTTGGCCGAAACTTCCATGCTTGCTACCTCTTTTTTGCCTCTCCAATGCATGGCTCTTCTTCCCTTGCTCCCATCCCATCCATGGCATCAACCCATTATCTCTTTCATGCTCTTGTCCTTCTTGGTTGTCATCCTTCTCATCTACATCACCTCAATGGCAGCTCAAGAGGTGTACAACTCTTGGACCAAAGGTTTTTGCCCAAGGGTAAGTTTAGGGTCCTTTTCCTTTTCTTCTTCTTCTTTTTTGGGCTATAAAATGGCCTCTTCTTTGTGCTTTCTTGGTGTTGGCTGAATTTTACAAAGTAAGGGTAGGTGCTGTCCAATTTTTCTATTAATCCAAACCTAGGGCAAAAGCTTGTTTGTTATTTGTTTGGGCTAGGTTCTTTACCCTTTCCACTTGTCTCTTTGGATTGGTTGGTGATTCTAGCCATTAAGATAGAAATTTCTTCTTCCATGGCTTAAATTTTGTGTCTTTTGGCTAAGCTTTTAGAAGGCAAAAATATAGATTTATGCTTGGGGTTTAAACCTATTTTACATGTCAAATCTTATTCTTAGAGATTGAAGTTATTCCATGTTACAAAATATCTAATCTATGCTTGGCCTTTGAAGCTACTTTACATGTGAATTTTTTTGAGTTTTTATGCTTAGAATTTGAAGCTATTCAACATGGCAAGATTTCAATTTTATGCTTGATCTTTAAAGCTACTATAGATGTCAAAATTTTAAGCTTTATGCTTGAGGTTAGAGCCTATGTTTCATGGCAAAAATTATGATTCTATGCTTGGATTTTTAAGTCCTTTTCTATGGAAAAAGTTGCAATTCTATGCTTGATTTTTTAAGTTCTTTTACATGGCAAAGTTATAGTTTTGTGCTTGGCTTTTGAAGCCACTTTACATGGCAAAGTTTAAAGTTTTGTGCTTGGCTTTTGATGTCACACTATATGTCGAAATTTTGAGTTTGTGCTCAAGCTTTGAAGTTATTTATCATGGAAAAATTTGAAGTAAGCTTGGAGTTATTTTTTCCTTGTCAGTCCTTTCTTTCTTTCCTACTTTTATTTTCATGATTTCTTAATGCTAATGTTTAACACAAGAAAGGAAAGAAACAAAGAAAGGAAAGAAAAAAAGGGAGATTGGGAAGGATTTTCTCATGATAGCCTATCTTTCGGATGGTTTGAAAAATCCATTGAAAATGTTTGCTAGCTCTTCATTTATTTCTACTTCATGTCTACCCCTTTCTTCTACTCTTGTACGCTCATGAAGGTGGATTTTATTCTCCTTTTTCTTTACTCCAAATACATGATGTAGAGCATGCATGGGATGTGGTGGGTTTGCCTTAGCTATGTTTTTCCTATGACTTGATACACTTCGTTTGGAAGGTTTAGCTTGCATTACCCATGTTCCTTCAAGCTTAATACATGTTGGATGGAAAGTTTAGCATGCTTTATTGATGTTATCACACATGATTTAGCTTTGAAGCTTTACATTTTGAAGCAGGAAAATTATTTGCTTGTTCTTTACTTATTTCATTAGGTATTCATACGTATAACACCCAAACTTTGATTTCACACATATTCCACCTCATTCCATACATAAACTTCACATTTTACATGCACTTTTGTTCACCATCAAAATATTCACATGCTCCATACATAAATCTTACTTTTTTACATAACACCTCACCTCTCTTTTGAAATCTACATATTTAACTTGTGGAAATAACCATTGACATCAAATACTATTTGGAAGCATTGGGCATTGTTACATGTATACTTGTGACACTTTTTGGTGATGTTTAATGCATAAATGAAAGAATGCCATCAATCTCATATGGTCATTAAGTAAAAATCTGCACTTATACATTGGTTTGGGATAGATTTAAATCACTCCTATGCTACCCCTAAGTAAAAATCTGCACTTATACATTGGATTGGAGTTGGTTTAAATCATTCTTATGCTTTCATTAAGTAATAATCTGCACTTATACATTGGATTGGAGTTGGTTTAAATCATTCTTATGCTTTCATTAAGTAAAAATCTGCACTTATACATTGGTTTGGGATTGATTTAAATCACTCCTATGCTACACCTAAGTGAAAATCTGCACTTATATACTTATTTGGAGTCAGTTTAAATCATTCCTATGCTCCCATTAAGTAAAAATCTGCATTGCTACACTTGTTTGGAGTTGATTTAAATCACTCCTATGCTAGCTTTATGTAAAAATCTGCAGCGTTACATTTGCTTGGAGTTGGTTTATATCATTATTATGTTGCCCCTACATGAAAATCAACATCAATAGCCTTCTCCTACGTTAGTCTTTAATGTTACTTTGCTGTCCCCAAATAAAAAATTACATTGTTTGGCATGTCTTAAGTTGGTTTTAAGTGCTCCTATGCTGCCCCTATGTTGAGAATTACATTGATGGTTACCTTTACAAGTTGGTTTAAATTGTTTCCTTGCTTCCCTATTTAAAATTTACATTAAAGGGAATCCTTTGTGTTACCTTCGAGTGAGGAAGAGAAAGGAGAGGAGGTGGCATGCTTACCACTTAAAAGAGATAATTTTTGAGATATGATTCATGCTTGGTTTGCTTTAACTCTACATGCTAGTATTGAGAGAAATTTCACTTGCACACTTGCACACTTGCTCTCTACACTATTTCAATGCACCTTCTACTTGTTATGGCACATTATCTCAAAGAATTTAATTGTTTGATCTCTTTGATATGGCATGCCTGGAAGAACATATGCTAATTAGGAGACATAGAAGCATGAAGGTAATGTGGTTGTTAGGGAGATCATTTCATGTAGCGATTTGAACTCTTGCATTTCCTCGGTATTGTGTTTTGATGGCTACCTCTTGCACCATGTTGGAGGGGTTTGTTTTCTTACTTTACATGCTTTACAGCTACCCCTTGAACCATGTTGGAGGGGTTTGTTTTCTTACTTTACATACAGCTATCCCTTGCACCATGTTGGAGGGGTTTTGCTTTCCTTACTTTACATGCTTTATGGTTACCCTCTCTGCATCATGTTGAGAGAGGCTCCGTATTACTTGCTTTGGGTGCCTTACGGCCACCCCTTTACACTCACTCACAGGGGTTTGTCTTTACATGTTTTAGTTTCTCCATGGCTGCCACTTTTGCACCACATATGGAGTTTGCTTTTGTCCCTACACCAGTTCATGTCTGTTACTCTGTGCAGTTTCGAGAGTACCCACCTCCTTTACGACGCTATTCTAGGTGGATCTTCATCTCCTCTCTCTTTTCCTTGTCCCTAGTCCTTTAATTTTTCTTGCTCTTGACTTGAGTCTTACACTTATTTATGAGACAAAAGTGTACACATATAGCCTTTTCCTATATGTGGGACCATCAAGTAAGGCTTTAAGTAGGATGGTTTGGGGGGACGGTGATGACATTGCATAGAAGAGGGATACAAGGGATTTCCATAGTAGTATCTCCTGACTCAAAGACCCTGGAGAGGGTAGACGAAGGAATTAACGATACTATTTGCCCATCCTTGGGGATTTCTGCCACTGTTACTCTTTGGTTGCTAGTAGTCCTAATTCGATTAGGATAGTCAACCTATGGATCACACTATTTTATAAAATATACATATACATTTTAAAAATATAAAACTACAACTACAACAAAATAACCTCTCAACCATAAGTTTTCACTTGTATGCAATTCAAATTGAAATGAATGAAAAACTTACAAAGATCCACTATTGACTATTCAGGTCGATTTAGAACTACCTTCCATAGGGTATCAATTTGGTAGTTCTCACTTAAGGTTGGGATACATACAACACAGCTCTGAGTCATCTGCACCATCGTGCTTACTATCCTCCAGGACTTGTAGTCCATTTCCGTGGGTTTCCTACGTTCTTTTCTATGAATTTCCTACGAATTTCTTACAAATTTTATACACATTTTTCTACAGATTTTCTACAAATTTCCTACGAGTTTTCCAAAAGATTGTTATAGGTTTACCTTATAGTTTCTTTCTTTTTCCTATAAGTTTTCTCTACGGATTTGTTTTTCAGATTTCTTATGAGACATTCTTCTTCAACCTTTTGGTTTTCTTTCGTCTTTCTCCTCATTTATTACACAATTTTCACACTTTGCCTTTCTTACGTACACTTCAACACATACACCGTTTAGTTTAGTTTGCTTGCTTTAATTTTCAAAGCATATACACCTATTTAGTTTAGTTTGCTAGCTTTACTTTTTAGAGCATATACACCTGTTTAGTTTAGTTTGCTTAATTTACATTTCAGAGCATATACACCTCTTTAGTTTAGTTTACTTTGTTTACTTTTCAGAGCATATACACTTGTTTAGTTTAGCTTACTTGATTTCCTTTCCATAGCATATACTCCTGTTTAGCGTAGCTTTCTCGCTTTACTTTCCTGCATATCTTAAAGTAAAAATGATCGAACCTCGCATGTTTAAACAACTCAAAATTTAATCACCAACCAAAATAAACTTGCAACTTCAACTAAATTAAAACGTCTCTTAGATAACTGGGAATCTTTTGAAGGAGGTAACCTACATGTTTCTAACAGGTTTTCCCACAGTCTAAATGAAAGTGTGGAACTCAATCAGTTGAGTTTAGCAAATTCATTTGGACTAAGTGAATTCGATAAAAAAGGTGATGCCGGAAAGAGGGAAATGTGGGATCCTAACCAGTGTCTCTATAATCAACTTAAACATTTATTTTAATTAAAACATAAAGCCATTTCAATTTTAAGCCTTACAAAACATGACACTTCTCTCACCCCCCCTGATTGTCACTTCTTAAACTAAACATTCTGCAACAATAAGGAGCTCGGCGCATACACCGTGGTCAGCACAGCAAAACAAATATACATCAGCTAAACCTTCCTTATAGATAAACAACAAGCCATAGGACTTTGAGGTAGTTGCCTGGTGCAGCATAAACCCTAACTATCTTTTAGGCCTTTGCACTTAGTGTAATATAAGCCCCAACGTGCCTTAGGTTTTTGAGGTTGTCATCCGATATGACATAAATCCTCTTAACTTCCAGACTATTCATATGATTGATATCATGTGAATATAAGCCCTAATTAATTAAAATTAGCAGGATGAAACTAAAATTAATTATCTCAAATTGAAGCCAAACAATTGGATAGATCGTGAAGTCATCAAGATTTACTCTTGAATCAATGACCTCCCCTAGTTCTTCCTTCATTGGGTTCCTACAACAATTGTTCCAGAACTTGAAACCACTCACCTATTGGATTCCGATTAGCTCACTTTCATTGAAAATCCTAGCCTTTGGAAGTCAATTCATAAAACTATATTTCTTGATCTAAATCGAGAGTTTTCTTAGATGACTTCAGTCATCTAAGATGTAATTAAATATAAGGGCTTGCTCTTATAAGAAACATAAATGAACCAGTATTGATATAAACCATATCTAATTTATTTGTATTAGATAGGGAATCTGTCAGTCAAAACATATGTTTCACAAACCAAACAGATGTAATTAATTTTCTAGTTTATTTAATCGAGCCACACTTTTGAGCAACGTTCATATCTTTAGAGATAGATGCGTAGCTTAATGTGTAGTGCTTGATTGTTTAGACTATTTGGGATATGATATTAGTTTTACTTCATATATTTTCTCTAAATTAAATCTATACATAATTTAAATTAAATTTTGTCCTTTCGAAATGGGCGACGAGATCTTGGTTGCGGTGGCCTCTAGCTTCTACTGAACAAGTCCTCCTAAAACATAAAAAACGCACTGACACCTGTCACTTTAAATTCCTCCAATTCTACACCCATCAAAGTGTATCTCCCGATTTATTTTCACTCAATCATATGGATTACATTGTCGCCCATATAATCTCAAGTGATTCTTTCCAATTGTTGACTGAGACAATACCATATCGGTTCTTACATGTTCTCACAACATTTTGACCGACAGACTTTATTTATGCAAGAATGTATGAACTCAAATTTATATATGTTTATAATGATTTTGTAAAGCACGAACACTCAACGCAAGTATACGTATCATATCAAGTAATACATAGCTCTAATGGAGTCCTGGTTATCGATCCCATAAGGAAGTTCGAAGTATAAGAAAGTGTTTCACAGTATATATAATATAGCACTGCAATCCGATACTTAAATTGTACTTAAAGTTTACTACTTACTTCTACTACCATAATGTAGAAAACAGTAACAATTAATTAAACTACACTTACTTCTAACAACTTTGAAGACAAAATTAACTAGCAGACACGCTAAACAATGTATTTAAAAAGTTTTTGATATATAAGAAAAGTATCTTTCCTCTTGCAATGAGAATATGATATGTGAATTGATATGAAACAATTATCTATGTTATTGTGCCAAATAAGAGCACATATGATTCTTTACTCTTAAAAGAGTACCCCCTCTTCTAAGCATAAAAAAATATTGACATATCCTAAGTTTAGTCACAAATCTAAGGCTAGGCTGGGAGGATATCGGCTCTCACTTCAGAGCTCCCACTCACCCTTCACCCAAAGACTAAACTTTGAGATTTAGTTACTAATCTTAGAACCAATTTGGGGATTTTAGCCTGTCACCCTAAAATCTCCAAATTGAAGTCCATCAAGACACATTTCCCTATTTATTTGCACTCAATTCCCATGAACTATGCAATTCATCCATGGAAATTGAATGGATCTTTCATTATTGTTATAGGACATTAAATCCTTTCAAAATTAATATTCAACACATATTTTAACATTTCAATTGGCTAAATCAAAAAGTAAATTAAGTCAAAATGAAAAACCATCACAATTTCTTCAATACATTAAAAGCACGTCAAATCCACATCAATCCATCACCACATCTCTATACAAGAAGAAAGACAAAGGATACTACTCAGATATCTTGAAGAAGATACAATAAAACATGGATTTTATATATATAAGAAAAGTCATACAAACCACAAAAGAAAATACAACTTATCTCTTTCTCTTCCCCAATGCAATTCCCTTGAAGTTCCTTTGAATCCTTTTCTCTCTTCTTTACAACACTTGATTCTCTCTTTAGAATGGAAAGGAAGAAGAATCTCTCACTTTACTTCTTCTACTTCACTCCTTAGAGAAGAATTCCTCTCAAATCCTCACTTCTACATGCTCTTCTCCTACACACTAACACTTAACACACACTAAAACTACACTAGAACCACTGAAGAAGCACACCATTTTCGTCCAAAAAACAGTTACTTATAAGATAGGGACAAAATCCCAAGAGTTTCCATAGGCATCCCTTCAAAAAGTCGCCAAAACTCTTCAAATTTGAATTCCACCAAATTCAGGCGCCGGCGGTACTCTATCCTGCCAATATTTTCTAGAGTCTCTGGATTTGGGCGCCGGCGGCGCCATAACACATTTTCCACCTTTTTTCTCATTTTTGCTTCTTTTTGCTCTGAATTTGTTCCTTTTTTGCTTCTTTCACTCTAATTACCTAAAATCATCATACCTGTAACAAATCATGAAAAATACCTTTCATTAAAGTGCAATGTCACAAAAAATGGTTTAAATTGTATAGTAAAAACCGTATATATTTTTGGTGCATCAAAATCTCCTAAACTTTAACTATTACTTGTCCTCAAGTAATCCTTTTACTACATAAAATTATAAGTCTAGGCAATGTATTTTTCAACTGTAGGACACTAAAATTTTTCATTACATAGAATATACTGGTTAGATTTTCAGAAAGAAATTTAGTAATTCAGGTCAACATTACAGGTATAAGAATATTCAGCAATATTGTCTAAGAGTTCTAGTCTTCTATTCATTTCAAGATGAAACATAATTTTTCACATTAAGAGTACCTCAAAAGACTATGTCAAAAGGAGTTCATGCAAACTTTATTAGAATGTAAGCTAATACTTTAAATATAAATTCAGAAATGAAATAAAGTTTTCCCTTTAGGGTGACTCAAGTGAAGCCAATTTTTGATTAGGCATCTCCTCAAGCTTCTCTTCATAAATATTTTTCTTTCTTTTTCTTTTCTTTTCTTTTTCTTCTCTTTTTCTTTTTGGGATTATTTTTCAATCTTCTTTTCTTTTCTTTTCTTTTCATTTAATGAGGATTACTATATCTGGATAGCCTTTAATGATTTTGAACTTTACTCTTCTCTTTCTAAAGTTAAAACTCGAGACACCTCCTTACTTTATAGTTAACTACAAGCTTTATTATTCATCATAAAATACAATCTATTCTTAACACACGATACTTTAAGTCCCTTAACATTTCAAAAATACAGTTTTCTTTACTTGAAATAGTTAACTATAATCAAATCCTTTCATACAAAATATCTTACTTCTATAAAATTAACCTTTATTACTAAAAATTTCCATCTAATCCTTCCATAATATTCAACTGAAATAAAATGTTTTAATTACTTACAGTGAGGTTCAACTGCCAGAAGTTATACTAATAATTTTGAAAATATAATAATTGAGAACAAATAAAAGTTAATATTTCTCTACCCTCCCCCAAACTTAAAATTTTCAGTAAATTTGAAACAGTTGAGAGTAAAAGAAAACTAACCTTTCTGTGTTGGGATATTGAAATCTTCATCAACTATCTAGTATTAATAAAAACTTACAACTAGCAGGCATGAAACAATTAGTAGCAGTGATATAACAATTTTTAAATATTTGCATGGGTAAAGAGAAATTAACTTTAAACATCTAAACACCCAACAAAACACTATAACATGAAACAAATTATCACAGTACGACATAGTCCAACTAACAATTTTAATGTTTCAATATAACATAACAGTACACAACAGGGTTACACATAACATGAAAAATAAATAACTACTACATCTCAGCAGTACAACACAACAGGGTTACATATCACATGAAAAATAAATATGTACTACATCATAATAGTACAACACAACACATCAAGAACAACAGAAATAGAAATAAACAATCTACCAATCTCCAACACCAGGATCAGCAGGGTCATCAGTAGGGTCAGGTCTATATGGTGTATAACTGAGGCATGTAGGAAATATCACATCAAACTCCCCCCTCATAAATCTGACCTGAAAATCATAATAAGAAATATCGAACTCAACTCTCCTCTGCAGATAATCTTCATTCACATCACTCCTCGCCTTAAACACATCCATCTGACCATGGAGTCTATCCACACTAGCACTCTGTAATCTCAGTTGCTCCATAATATCAGATAAGGTAGGTGGCTCAGATGTAGATGGAACAACATAACTCGTAGTAGGAATATCAGTACTCCTACGCTGAACTCTGGCTCCCACATGAGACTCATAATTACGGATAATATTCTTGTAATTGGTCTCAATGGTATAGCCACTTCTTAAGAACTATTGAACTCCACTACAGACTGAACACACAGGGCATGAACTAAAGCAGGATGCCCTAAACCACTAGTGGTCTCACCTCTAGCAATCGTCTGAATGTTCTTGTACATAATAGCTCTAATATCAATCTTTTTCATCTTCTGAATACAGTAGTTCAGAATCGCTCTATCCCTAGTAACTTCACTGTGGTGATAAGATGGTAATACTCTCGCAAAGATGAAATAATGCCAAACTTTTGATGCAACATTCAATGTGGAAGCGGGGAAATTAATAAAATTTTTTTGACTTACTTTCCATTCTCCTCGCCCGTTAGTCAGAAAAGCAATCACTTCTCTCATATTCTCCCTTCGAGTGTCAAAGTTTTTTGTATTCACAAACAAATGGTTCCCGAGTCTGATAGAAAGCATTAATACACTGAGGAGTAAACTCAACCATTTGCTCTAACTAGCACATATGCAGTCTCAGTCCAGGGTACATTTGAATAGAACTCTCTAACAACTCCCATAACAGTATTCGCAGTGAAATAACAAAATTGCTCCCAATTTTGCTCTGTAATTAACTGTTCTACAGATCCACCAAGACTATCAAAAGCTCGATCATGGATACACTTCTTGTTGTAGAGGTAAGAGTTAAAGCGAAATTGGGCTTTAATATTAACGAATTTCTCCTCATTAAAATCCAATTTCCTCTTCCCTTTACTCAACCTTGGAGCCATGTGAATTTCTAAAATTTGCAAGTAAATTCTAATAAATCCCAAATTCACAATGTAACAAACTCCAAATACTATACAAATCAAGTAAGAGCAAATTTCATCATGGAAATCTCAAAATCTCTTTAATACTCCAAAAATTCCAACCTAAGCAATGTGAGAGATTTCCATGGTGAAAACAAAAAAAATTTAACTTAAAGTGAAGCTCTTACAAAGAGTAGTGTGGATCCGGTGTCGAAAAGCTTTGAAATCTCCTTAAATCCGAGATCTAGCTAGCCCTAGATCTTAAAAATTGAGAGAATGGAGAAGAAAGATGAAGGAAATGGAAAATTTTGTGGGTCCCAGGGTAAAAATCGCAAAAACAAGGGTTTTTAACCTTTTACTAGGTTCGGGTGCTGGCGGCGCTCGATAGGGCGCCAGCGGCGCTTGATAGGGCACCCGCGGCACTCGATAGGGTGTTGACGGCACTCTATTTAAGAATAAATGCCAAACTCTCTTGATTTGGGCGCCGGCGGCGCCAGTCCAAAATATTTTTTGGGTCCGAAAATTTTTTCTGAATTTCGATCATTTCGACATCCACAATGATATTTAACACTTCAATAAGCATTTAAATCATCTCACAAGTAATAATTAGCACAATTCTTTACACAAAAAATACACAACAAACTTATATATATAAAATCCAAGTTACAACATAAACACTAAATATGTTCATTCAAACCAAACCAACTCTTAGATGTTTTAGTATTGCAAGTACTCTACGATAGGAAAACACTAAAATCTAAACACACAATGAAAATAAACATATCCAAATCAAAATTCAAATTACTAGGCAAAACAAATACTAAACACACCAAGCATACTTAAGCAAAGTAAACTAAACACACAACAAGCATAAGTAGAATCCATTAATTACTCAACATCAATTTCAGAACTATACTCTCCTCTAATGTCTCCAATAGACTGCTGATGCACTAACAAATTATAAAATGGACGAAATGGAAATTTGTCAAATGATTCCTTAGCAATCACTGCATTCTTCTTCATCAGGTTAATCAAGCCCATCTCAATTCGATCAGTGTGATCGAATTGTTCCTTCATTCTCCAATCTTATGATCGAATAAATCAGAAATGTTATTGATTGCATTCATAACATTTTGTACCTGTTTCTCCAACTATTTTATCCTCTTCAATATCATTGTAGAACCTTCAGGAAAATTGGGTTGAATCGGTTGTGAAGTCTGTGTTGGTTGATCAACAAGCAAATTCATGTCATTTTCATCTCCCACTGTCTGGTAGTCATAAGGATTAGTTGGATCAATAGGCCTCCATGGAAGAAGAACCTTTTCCCAAGTTTCATAAGGAACTTGTGATTGACTACATAACAGGAATATGGTGGACGGGTGTCCAAGCCCATATTTAGATCCATGAATAATTAATACCAAAATTGATTTCACAATGATATTACCAATGTGAATCGGTCTCCCAGTTTGAATACACAAATTCAAAATGGTACTTTCCATGGTTACTTTGCTAATCTTTAATGTTGGAAATAACTTTGCCGAAATAAAGTAGTGCCACTGCTTTGATACTGGATTGAGAGATGCAGATGGGAAACTAATGTATCCATTCTCTCTAATTTCTCAATCCTCATTCTCATCCGTCAAATATCGATACACATCATTCATATTATATCGTGTGGCAGTGAAATTAGAATAAAGGCAAATGGGTACGTTCTCGATTATAAAGAGATCGTTAATTCATGCAGGAGTAAATTGCACAAATCTACCACACACAAATACGAACCCTTGGTTGATCCCATGAAGATTTGTATAAAATTATTTCACGACAGGAACAACAACAACAGTAGTAGTGTAGCAAAGCACTTCCCAACGTCTCTTCATAATAATCTCTTCAATTCTAGTAGTAGGATTATCGATACCTCGATTTATGAAGCCTATCTCCTTGATAATCCTTCTTTTCATCATAACTTTATTGAAAAAAAACTGCGCTTCAAAACTTATGAACTTCCTTTGGATGAAAACGCGAGATCGAGGGGTTTCAATTGAGTAAGAATCCATAGAAAGTGAATTAGGAATGGTAGTTTTCATTTTTCTGGAGTTAAGAAGTCAAAAAAGAAGTTTTAGGGAGTTATAAGGATGAAGATCCTGCCTAAAACTGCAAAAACTCGCATTTTAAAACTTAAAATCCATCAACAGATTTTGGGCTCCGGCAGCGCTTGATAGGGCGTCGGCGGCGCTAAAACATATATGTTCAGTGAAATAATATTGATAGGACGCCAGCGGCGCCCATTCTAGCGCCGGCGACGCCAGTGATAAAAAATTCTCACCGAACTTTGTTTGGCCCAAAATATTCCAATTTCTTAATTCGATCCAATATTTATCAATTTTTAAAGTATTTAGGAGTAATTAGGATTCAAAAACAACTATCTAAAAAGCATAATTACATCGAACAAGCTAACACACCACAAAAATACATCTGGGTTGTCTCCCATAAAGCGCTTGGTTTAACGTCGTCAGCCCGACAAACCATTCAGTTAATCGAGATTACTCAGTATTAAAACCTCTTTGAAGTTAGGTTGAAACCCATCAAAGTAAGACTTTAATTGATGCCCATTAACCTTGAAAATCTTTCCAGTATCAGGATGTTTAATATCAACAACTCTGAAAGAATGAACTTTTACAACTGTAAAAGGTCCTAACCATCTGAATTGAGCTTTCCAGGAAATAACTTCAATCTTGTGTTGTATAACAAAACTTTTTGTCCAAATTCTAAGTTCTTTTTCAATATCTTCCGATCATGCCACAATTTCATTTTCTCTTTATAAATCCTATCATTGTGATAAGATGCATTTCTAATCTCTTCCAACTCATTCAATTGCATAAATCTTTTCTCTCCAGCATTTTTAAAATTAAAATTCAACTCTTTTATCGCCCAATATGCTTTATGCTCCAATTCAACCAGTAAATGACAAGTTTTACCAAACACGAGTCTATAAGGAGACATTTCAATAGGGGTTTTAAAAGCAGTCCTATAAGCTCATAAGACAGTATTTAATCGAGCAGACCAACCAAATTTATTATTATCCACAGTTTTCTCCAAAATTCTTTTAATTTCACGATTGCTAAACCACTAGTCTGGGGATGATAAGCAGTAGAGATTCTATGAATAATATTATATTTCTCAATTAATCTCTTAATTCGATTATTCCTGAAATGGAATCCACCAACAGTTATGATCACTCTCGGCATTCTATATCTTGTAAATATGTTTTTCTTTAAAAATTTTGAACCACTACGAGCATCACATCTTGGTAAAGCAATAACTTCAATCCATTTCAAGACATAGTGAACGGCAACCAATATATATAAATTTCCAAATGGAGGATTAAATGTTCCCATAAAATCTAATCCCCATACATCAAAAATTTCAACTTCTAAATTATAATTTAGAGACATTTCATTTCTTCTAGAGATATTACCTACTCTCTGACATCGATCACATGATTTAATATATCTATAAAAATCTATAAATAGAGTAGGCCAATAAAATCCAGATTATATAATCTTAAAAGTAGTTTTATCAACATCAAAATGACCTCCAAATTCAGAATCATAACATCGTTGAATAATCAAACTTGTTTCTTCTTGTGGCACACATTTTCTAATAATCAGATCCTTACACTGTTTCTATAAATAGGGCTCATCCCAAAAATAAAATTTTGCATCTTATTTAAACTTCTTTTGTTGTTTCCTTGTTAAATCAGGTGGTATAACATCACTTACAATATAATTCACAATATCAGCATACCAAGGCAAATTGCTTCCCATAATAGTATAGAGTTGCTCATTAGGGAAAATTTCAGTAATTTCCTTTTCAAATTCAGATAATTTATCATACTCTATTCTTGACATATGATCAGCTATTTGATTATAAGCTCCCTTCCTATCAACTATCATAAAATCAAATTCTTGTAGAAGAAGTATCCATCTAATGAGTCTAGGTTTCACATCCTTCTTTTGCTTTAAATATTTAATAACCAAATTGTCTGTATGCACAATACTTTTAGTTTCAACTAAATAAGGTCTAAATTTTTTAAAAGAAAATACTATAGCTAATAACTCTCTTTCAGTTGTGGTATAATTAATTTGAGCCTCATTATGAGTTTTACTAGCTGAATGGTATAGTAAATGACTTTGAAAACTTTATCGTCCCTTTGCCTAATTGCTACTCTGATCACATAATCACTAGCATCACACATAAGTTAAAATGGTTTCTCCCAATCTGGTGAAACAATTAAAGGTGCAATGATTAATTTCTTTTTCAATAATTCAAAAGCACTTAAGCATTCATCATTAAAATCAAATTTTCTATCATTTTCTAAAAGTCGGCACAAAGGTTTAGTAATTTTAGAAAAAACTTTAATATATCGCCTGTAAAATCCAGCATGTCCTAAGAAACTTCTCACCTCTCTCATAGTAGTGGCTGGCGACAATCTCTCAATCACTCTAATTTTAGCAGGATTGACCTCCATACCATGTTCAGAAATTTTATGCCCAAGTACAATTCCTCCTACAACCATAAATTGACATTTCTCCTAATTCAGAACTAGATTTGTTTTCTCAAAGAGCTCCAAATCTTTTGCTAAGTTTTCCAGGAAAATTTCAAATGAAGTCCCAAATACATATAAATGATCCATAAATCTTTCTATTCCATTATCTATCATACTACTGTAGATAGACATCATACATCTCCGAAATGTTGCAGGTGCGTTACACAGTCCAAAAGGCATTCTTCGAAAAGCAAAGGTTCACTTCAGGCTAGTAAATGTTATCTTTTCTTGATCCTCAGGAGCAATAGGTATTTGATGGTAACCAATATCCATCTAGAAAAAAGTAGTACTTGTGTCCAGCAAGTCTATCTAGGATTTGATTGAGAAAAGGAAGAGGAAATTAATCTTTTATGGTCGCGGCATTTAATTTCCTATTTTCAATACAAATTCGCCATCCATTAATTTGTCTTGTGGGTATAATTTCATTACATTCATTCACTTTAACAGTCACTCCTCCCTTTTTTGGTACACAATGTATTGGACTCACCCAAGCACTATCCGAAATAGGATAAATAATTCCAGCTTCCAACCATTTTAAAATCTCTTTATTAACTACTTCTTTCATTATAGGATTCAGTCTCCTTTGCGGATTAAATCTCGGTTTATGTTATTTATCTAATAAAATTCTGTCCATACAAATCGAAGGACTAACTTCTTTAATATTTGCCAAAGTCCATCCAAAAGCTTTCTTTTATCTTTTCAAAGTTTCCAACAACTTCTGTTCTTGATAATCGTTTAACTTCGAAGATACAATAACTAGCAAAGTAGATGATTCTCCTAAAAACATATACTTTAAATGATTAGGGAGAATTTTCATGTCAAGTTCAGGAGGTTTTATTATAGATGGAATTAAACTTTTATTCCACCTTCCATAGTGTCTAATACTTCAAATCTCTCCTGAACATACTCCAAATCTTCATTCTTCTCAATATCTGAATTTTCTTCATCTTCAATTTCTTCTTCAAATATATTTTCATATTCCACTTCTTTTTCAAATATATTCTCAAAATGATCGTTTCTCAAATAATCACAGACCTCCATCCTAAAACATTCATTATCTTTTTCCATTGAGGGATACTTCATAGATTTTAAAATATGAAGGGTCACCTCTTGATCGTTAACTCTCATAGTTAATTCTCCCTTTTGAGCATCAATCACCACTCTTCCAGTAGCAAGGAATGATCTTCCCAAAATGATTGAAATTTCTTTATCTTCCTCCATATCAAGCACAATAAAATCCACAAGAAAGATAAATTTATCCACTTTAACTAACACATCTTCCACCACTCCTTTAGGGTAAGTAATAGAACGATCGACCAACTGAAGAATCACAGATGTATTTGAAATTTCTCCTATTCCCAACCTTTTGAAAGTTGATAAAGGCATAAGATTAATACTAGCTCCCATATCACATAAAGCCTTTCCAAAAAAAATTTCACCTATAGCACATGGAATAGTGAAACCACCAGGCTCTTTAAGTTTTTCCGGAAGCTTCTTCTGAAAATTTGCACTACACTCTCTGCTAAGTGCAACAGTTTAATGATCTGTAAACTTTCTTTTCTTTCTCAGGATATCCTTCATAAACTTGGCAAAGTCAGGCATCTACTCTAATGCTTCAACAAAAAGAATATTTATCGTTAATTTCTTAAGGATCTCTAAAAATTTTCCAAATCTGTTATCCCTGTTTTCTTGCTTTAATCTTTGAGGAAATGGAGGCGGTGATTTTTCAACAGTTATCTTTATTGGCTCAAGAGGATAATCCAAGTCTGGATAAATCTTGTTTGAAACTTTTTCGATTTCCTCCTTCTCCTTTTCTATTTCAACTTCTTTTTGCATTCAAGTTTCCAACTATTTTCCACTCCTTAATTGAATAGCCTTAAGTTGTTCCTTGTTTTGATCTTTTGGATTGATCTCAACATTACTTGGAAGTGTTCGAGAAGGTCTATTATTAAGTGCAGTGAAAATATGTCCCAATTGATTTTCAATATTTTTCATAGCAACACCTTGAGCTTGTAATTGATTTCCCATATTCAGAATCATTTCTTCAGTAGACAACTTCTTATCCTTAAATTGTGGGTTACTATTAAATCCAGGAGGATAAGATGATCTAAAATTGGTATTTCCTTGATTGTTTGAATTTCCAATTGGATTTATATAACTGTTAGCCCAATGCGGGTTAACATTAGCATTGCTATTATTCCAATTGAAGTTTGGGTAATTCTTTCAACCAGGATTATAATAATTTGAATAAGGATTGTTAGGTCTATTAATAGCATTTAAAGCCACATAAGGTGTTTGAGATTTTGTTATCTGTCTAATTGAATTTTCCTTCAACACTTGAGGTGGTTGAGAATAATTCATTCCATATGGATCTATTTTCTTGGAAAGGGCTGCAATTTGAGAAACTACCATAGCCATCATATATGAATCATGAACACTAGCTACTCTCTTAGAATTTACCCGTTCAGAGGGCCATTGAAAATTATTAGTAGCCATTTCTTTAATTAATGCATATGTTTCATCAAAAGGTTTTGACATTAACGATCCACCAGTAGCAGCATCTATAATAGATCTCAATGATCCCACTAATCCATTATAAAATGTTTGAATTATTAACCAATCTGGTAAAGCATGATGTGGGCACTTCCTAATAAGATCTTTAAACCTCTCTCAAGCTTCATATATTGGCTCTCCTTCAAACTGACAAAAAGATGTAATATCATTTCTTAGTTTAGCAATCTTTGATGGAGGGAAATATTTTGATTGAAACTTTTGAGATAATTCTCCCCAAGTTCTAATAGATCCATGTGCTAACAAGTTTAACCACGCCTTAGCTTTATCCCTTAATGAAAAAGGAAAAAGTCTAAGTCTGACAGCGTCCCTAGACACTCCATCATATTTAAAAGTAGCACATAGTTCAAAAAAAGTAGTGAGATGTAAATTTAGATCCGCATTAAGAGTTCCTCCAAATTGATTATTTTGTACCATTTGGATAATAGCAGGTTTAAGTTCAAATGAATTAATAGCAACATCAGGATTTGAATAGTTATGTGAATTTCATCTGATGTTGGGTTAGCATAATCTCTTAAAGGTCTTGGAAAATGTTCAATATCATTTCTCTGATTATCTTGATTATTCGCCATTTCGCAAGGATTTTCAATTTATTTTTGTTGTTTTCTAATTTTTCTGACAGTACGCTCTAACTCGGAATCATAAGGCACTAAACTTATAGATCCACTACGACGCATATACAATCACACAAATACTTTTAAAAAGTAAACAAACACACAATTACACGCTACAAAGTAAAGGTGTTTCATTTTTATATTATTAATAAATACCGTTTATACTTTCTTACTTACTTAATTACTTCGTGACCTTCTCCGACAAAATTGCCAAAAACTTGCCGGTGGACTTTATGTATGCAAGAATGTATGAACTTAAATTTATATATGTTCATAATGATTTTTTAAAAGTCTGAACACTCAATGTAAGTATACATAGCGTATCAAGTAATACAAGGCTCTAATGGATTCCTGGTTATCGATCCTGACCCGAACCGCAATAACGCAGTAATTTTTTCTTTCAAAAGATGGCAAAAAAATTGACTCCATTTATAAATAGCGACTACTGTATAAAATCAAAATGTTGTAAAATTTTAAAAAATATTTTACACTCTACGGGTACGACGCAAGTATACATATCGTTTCAAGTAATATAAGGTTTTCTTTTATAACCCCAGTATCGATCCCACAGAGAAGTGAGGTAAGCAATCCTTTAAGCTAATTCCAGTCTATTTCTATAAGGCCTAAATTTGGAATTTTGATTAAATTGGTTTTTTTAATAACTAATCCTAAATAAAGTTCTTAAATAAAAAGATAACTTATGGATAAATTGGTTTGGAGAATTTTGAGATGTTAAAGACTACCTTTCTCTTGCAATTACATAGATAATGTTGTTGACCTCATTTCTGATGAGGTCTTCTCCTCTTCTTTCTAGTACTTAGGATCTAGCCTTAGGCTTTTCCTTTGACTGTCTTAGAGGATTAGAATTGGGACCCACTACCTAGAATTTCAAACTACTTCTAAATTCCCTGCAAACTCCACAAACTTGATTGTAAACCCCTAGTCACCTAGAGGGTTGAAATCAAGTGTGGAAGTTTAAAGGATGAGTTCCCATAGGGCTCTTTGGCCTAAGGACTGCCCTGGGTGGCCTGGTCTGGTGAGGGCTGACTTACACCCACCTTACACTTATATACTACACTTTCACACACCTCCTAAAACCACACCTATACCCAACTTGACCTCCTCACTCATGAAGGTGATTCACATGGATGGTCCTCAACCCCTCAGCCCTTGGCTAAGAGGGTTAGGAACAACATAGTGAATGCCTCAAATGAGTCCCTTCATGTCTCATGTGGGCTTGATATGGCTTCATGGCTCAACCAAAATGATTTCATTCCACTTACGTTTACCCAATCTTCAATTTTGCAAATTTTTAATTTTTGACCCCTGGGACCCTACACCCGCCTAACCTACCAAATGCCCTTGAAATTACCCAAAATTTTCAAAATTTCCAAATCACCCAAAATTCCCCAAAATTAACCTTGACTATTTCCCCTCCACTCAAATTGATCATTCATAGCCAAAAATACCAAGAATTCCATAAATACCTCCCAATACCCTCCAAATACCCAAAATACCCCTCTTAGCCAAAAAATCCAAAAATTTAGAAAATTCCCAAAAAATTCCACACAATCCCAAATATTCCCAATTTAATTTTGTTCAACTACACCATGGGCCAATTTTGTCAATTTACCCCACTTTTGTCAAAATCCCCAATTTGACCCATTTTAACCCAAAGTGAACCCAATGTCAAACCAAACCTACCCAATTGACCCAAATTCTGGTCCAATTCAACATTCCCAACACCAATATAGACCAAATTCAAGTCCAATTTGATTGGCATTTGAATCTAATTTCACTTTTGGCCTTAAAGCCCAATTTGGACCTATGACCCAAACTTAGCCCAAACCAAACCAATTTAACTCCAATTAACCTCAAATCTTTTATAAACCTTCCCTAACATCCCTCCAAACAAAAAACTAACATGATTTGCCCAAAATTTGGATCCAAACCCCACTCAAATTCAACCTAAAACCAAGAGGCCCAATTTTGACCTAAATTCAACCCTAACCCAAATAAGCCCAAACCCCAAAATAAAAACCCAACCAAAGTCAAAACCTCTTTGAAACACTCCCATAAACATTTCCCAACATTAATTTTACATCAATTTCAACCCTAGCCCAACATTGGCCCAAGTTAGCCCAATATGACCTACATTGGTCCATTTACCAAAGAGACCCAAATCCAACCCAATGCAAACCCAAACCACTCTAAACTTGTTTCAAATCAATCATGACACATCCCTAAGCCAAACTCAACATTTATTTGGCATGGCCCATTGCAAACTTTCCTCTTCAAAAGCCCATTTGCTAACCTAAAAGCCCACTTCCCTAAACCATTTTAAAAGCCCATCTTCACTAAATTTTAAAAGCCCAAACTCATCCTAAAGCCCACATTACAATCTCATCCCATCACCATTCAATTAAAATCATCCCTTAAGTCCTAAATCAATCATAACATCGTTCCAAATCAAGCCATATGCCAAATAACTCCTAAATACCAAAATTCACAAAATCCTTTTTCATGAAATTGACTTAACTTTTCCCAAGCCAAAGATGAGCCATGAAGCCATGCATGAGCCACATGGAAGCCATGAGATCCTCTTTACATGTCACCATGCCATTTTGGGCAAAAGGAGGAGACTCTTTCCATAATCTCCTAAAGTCATTAGCCCTAACCATGATTCCCCTTAACCCAAATTTAATCCAAATATATTTGGATAAGGACTTCTCCATGTCAAACCAGCTGATTCCTTTGACTCCTCACAAAACCTAAAGCCACCTTGAAGGGTGAACCAAGTCCAAAAGGTTGACTTGACCAAATCAAGCTAAAAATTGGCCTTCCCCCATGCCATCTTAATCCAAGCTTTTGACACATGGCAAAGCCCAATTGCCTACACTAAACCCCAGCCCTGACCCACCTGAACCTGAGGGTGACTCATGCCATCAGGCCAGCCACCTGGATCACCAAAAAACACCACACCCGAGAGCTCACATGTGAGCCAACATTGAAATTCTCCCTTGCTGAGCTGCCCCATGCCCAGTGGCCATTGCAGCTGTTCTTCTCTTGCCAAGAGCAGCTGATCCCAGTCCCTAACTCCCCCTGGGAGGCCCTCCAGCCTCTCCTATTTAAACCCCACCTCTCTCGGCCATGGAGGAGGTGCTGAACCAACCTTAAGGAAACTCTGCCAAAATCATTCCAGACCACTCTCCATACATAGAGCATTTGATTCCTACTGGATTCTAGCCCCAATTCCCTCCAGCTGATCTCAATTTTGAGTTCATATTTCAGCATAAAAACCAGGACACTTCTTCACAGTGAGCCAATCCCCAAATTGATTGGTCATACACCTTCACCAGACCAAGAGAAGAAGTTCACCAGCAAAAGCCACCTCACCAGGCCAGCCACTGCTTCCAACCTCCAAGCTTTGTGATTGGGCTTGGTCGAAATCATACCTAGACAATTCACCAGGCCAAGGGACTTCATCTGGACTTTGCTTGGACCCAATCAAAGGTGACACAACTCTTAGATCGAAGCTTCACTTCCCTGAGCAAAGGTATGGACTCACTCTTCTTCCTGAGCTTACAAAGATTCTCTATTTAATTTGAGTCAATTTCAATACATGTTTATCATATGGATGTGTTCGTCTCCTCAAGACGAATCCATAGAGCATAAGAACACGAAAATTTGTTGAGAATCGAGTGAGAAATTAGGGTTAGAAGGATGACAGTCACGGGTTCACACCAGTCGTAGAATATGACCAGGAGCCATCGGATCACGTGTGTATCAAGCGGATGGCCAGGATCATGCCGGACGGAGCAACGGGACATGAACCGCGGGCCGTGTGGCATCCTAGTCAGGTGGCGGCGTCGAATGGGAGCGCGCCGCTTGGTCGTTCGGAGATGCCGAGGATGACAGGGCGCCGCGCTAGATAAGTAGGAAAATAGGCATTTTCTTATTTATTTAATTCCCTAAACTTCAAATGCATAACTTTGTGTAGAAAAATCAGAAAAATAAAATAAAAATACCCTCTTGCTCAATGAACAGAGGAGAATAATGTGGAAAATAAATAAATTAATTTCATTGAGTATTTGATTTTTAATAATTTATTTACTCTCTGCACATTTTCAATTCTCCATGCATGTATACAATTCACCATGGCATGAGACCATAGGGCTTTTGAAGCCTCTGAATTTGGGAACATTCCCTGAATTTTCCAAAGTCAGAGGCCATTCCTATGAAGAGTTATTGATTTTTCAATTCTAGGTCTCTATTCTGAATATTTTAATTCCAATAATTAGCATGTTATGAAATAAATTCTAGGAAAATTTGAGGATGTTACTTATGACCAGAGGACTCTAGGAAAAATAGGTTTTGAATTAATCCACTTGGAATAACCCTAATTGGCTTAAACACCCAAAATTGGTCCTTAATTAATTAGAGCTTATCATACATCAAATTGACTTGAAATCAATTCTCCACTGACCTTTAGGATTAGAGGAACCCACCATAAAAATTTAAAGTCAATTGGACTTGGTTAGCCCTACTAAATGGGTTGATTAAGCCATTTAGCCAATTTAAACTTTAAAAAATTCATAACTATCAAAATACTTTTCAAAAATTCACCAAATTGGTTTTAGAGCCTCTCTGATATCAGGGAAATTTAAGAAAATTAAAATTACAATTTTTTAAAAAAGTTGATTTTTTTTGCATTATTTTAATATTTTTAATAATTAAAAAATAATAAAAATCAGAAAAATAATAAAATTCACCAAAATGTTATATTTTGAATTTTAATCACTTAGGAATAATCCCCATATTTTTCTTAGGTCCCTATGATGAGATATTAAATTTTGAAGCCTTAAGGTAATTTTAAAATTAAAAAAATGTATTTTCTAGCAATTCCACCAAAATAATTCTAATAAATCAAAGAAAAATCAGAAAATTATAAAAATTGGTTCTCTGGTTTCCTTAATATTAGAGAGATTTTTGAAAAATATAAAATTCATTTTTCAATCTTTATTTTATTTTTAAAGTAATTAATACTCCAAAATTCAAAATAATTATAATAAAAATAATATAATTCAAAAAATCACCAAAATTGGTCCAAATGGTCCTCTAGTAATTAGAAATGTCTTATAATTTTCTTAAAGACAGAAACTTTCCCTTGGTCATGTTATTAAATTTTCCTTGAAAATTGTTATTTTCCACCAAAAATAATTATATAAATAATTTAAATACAGAAAAATCACATTTTCTCCTCTAATGTCTTGATTGACATATGAGTGAAGCCACATAAAAATTTCAAATTCATTTAAGCCCAATTTAGTGAGTTATGAAATTAGTAAGTTTAAAGGGCAAAATGGTAATTAAAATTTTAAACTATAATTAAAAATTTTAGGTTTAATTAAAAGGGTGGGTAAAATATTTGATATTAAGTTGATTTTGGATGTTTGAAACTTAGGTATTTAAAGGGTAGAAACCTACCAAACAATTTGAATGTAATTAAAATAAACCTTAATTAAATAATTAATTAAATTTGGAAGAATAATAATAAAAAAAATTGGGATTATTAAAATAGGGATATTATTAGGAAGAGATTTATTCTTTACTCTAAGAATCCCTAAATTAATCACCTAAATAATATTCAATTCCTAATTAAAATGATAATCTAAATTCAAAACTTAAAATGCTTAATCATTAAATTAAATTAAAAATTAAAACATTTAAATTAAACACTTTTAAAATTTCATTTATATTAATACTTTAACAATTAAAATTAAATCATCTTTAAAACATAAAAAATAAAATATTAAATTAAAATTAAAAATAAAATAAAATAAAATTAAATTAAATTAAATTAAATTAAATTAAAACATATTAAATTAAATCAAATTAAATAAAATTAAATTAAATCAAATTAAATTAAATTAAATTAAATTAAATCACATTAAATTGAATTAAAATTAAAACATATTAAATTAAATTAAATTAAATAAATAAAATTAAATTAAAATTAAAACTAAACCAAATTAAATTAAAATTAAATTGAATTAAATTGAATTAAATATAACATCACCTAAGACATGAAGAATTCAAAAATAAATCTAAAACAACTTGAACACTATTCCAAACTTAAATCCATTAATTGAAATCAAATTTAAATCACAAATCACTTGAACATCGGTTTGCCCTCAAGAACTCTTATTGTCATAACTCCTAAATGGAGCCTCAAGTATTACTCCACTCATAGGATATTCAAATGTCCTAGTTCACTGAGCAAGAGGATAAAACTTAAATTAAACCTCAGATGATTACTTCACCTGATTAGTTAAATTCGTTTGGACTTAAAACAATTCTAGCAATATTGAAAAGATGTTTAAGATTCGTCTTAAGCACTTCCTCGATATGATAGGATGTTTATAAGAACAATTGAACTTAATTGTTCTTTGATGAAGAAAATCGTCCTCAAACCAAAATACAAGAACCTAGACGTCATAGGAAATGACTAGCTATAGGATTAGGAATTTGGTAGAAAACCAAAACCCTTCCCTTAGCTTTACCTAGGAACTTGCTTTATATGCTTAAATATTCTAAATTGTGTTTAAGTGCAGCTTGGGATGACGGGAAGATCCTCCAGGTACGCTTTTATTTTATTGCAATTTACCTTCTTGCAATTTACTTTATTGCAAATGCACTTACTTTTCTTGCATGATAAACAACTGTTGCATGAAAACCCACACCTTTATGATAGTCCCTAAAACTGAAACCAAAACTAAATTAAAAGTCATTTCAAGATAAAATTCACCGCCACAATATTTCAAAATATAAAACAACTCAAAATTTAATCACAAACAGAATACAAAACTACAATTACAACTAAATTAAAACGTCTTGTTGGATGATCGGGAATACCTCGGATGATGTAACCTACGTGTTACTAACGGGATTTCCCACTGTCTAAATGAAAGTGTGGAACTCATTTAGTTGAGTTTAGCAAATTCATCCGGACTAAGTGAATCCGATAAAAATAACGATGCCGGAAGGATGGAACCGTGGGATCTTAACCGGTGTTGTTATAATCAACTTTAAGATTTGTTTTAATTAAAACATAAAAAAAACACTTGGATTTTAAGACTTCTCTAAACCAGAACACTTTTCTCATCTCTTGATTTTCATCTTCTATAACTAAACCTTCTGCAACAACAAGGAGCTCGGAGCATGGTGGGCAGCACGGCCATCGTCATCAGCAAAACTTGAATCTACATCAACAAAACTTTCTTAGAATTAAATAACTAAGCCATAGGAGTTCGAGGTAGTTTGCCTAGTGCAACATAAATCCTCAACTCTTCGTTAGGCATTTGGATGATCATGTCATGTAATTAAAGCCCTAACCGGTCTTAGGACTCCGAGGTAGTCGTTCGATACGACATAAACCCTCACATCTTCAAGGCTATTTGTATGATCATGTCATATGAATATAAGTCCTAATTAATTAAAATTGGCAAGATAAAAACATTAAATAAATATTAGGACTTTCCTAAATTCAAGCCAAACAATAGGATAGTCGGGAAATTACCAAAGTTCGCTTCGAATCTGTAATTTCTCCAACATTTCTTCCTTTGAATTCCCAAAACAAAAAATGTTTCAAACTTGATCCATTCCCTATTGAAATTCCAAAATTCAATCCCTTGAAAACTTAAACTTTGATATTCTTGAGAGAAGAATTACTGATTATTATCGAGAGTTTTCTTAAGTGATTCTCGTGACTTAAGATGTAATTAACTATAGGGGCTTGCCCTTATAGGGAATTTTAAGAACCCAGGTAATATAAACCCTGCTTAATTCATTTATATTAAGCAGAGGAATTTGTCGGCTTATAAAATTGGTTCGCAGACCAAACGGATGTCACAAATCTTTTAGTTTATTTAATTGAGCCCCACCATCAAGCAGTGTGTCTATCCTTCGGGATAGATACACGGTTTGTGGCGCGGTGCTCGTTTATATAAACTATTTGGGATGTGAGATCAGTTTGATTTCATATCTTAAAATTTTCAAATTTAAAATTATTTTCAAAATCAAATGCTACTTTCTAAATTATATATATATTTAAATCAAATTTAAAATCTAAAATTCGCAGACAATTTCTGTTAAGCGACCCCCTTTTCAAAAATACAACAACTCAACCTAAAAATATGCCGACAATTTCTGGCGACTCCGCTGGGGAAAATTCCTCTCTCCATTTTTAATCAGATAGTTCTGCTTTCAAAAATCGGTAGTGTATCCATGTCCCTAATGGATCAAACTACCCTTCTTTTCGTTGGAATACTATGTTCATTTCTACCTTGAATGTGTATAACCAACATTCTCTCGGATTTAGGAGCCACTGTTTAGACACCTCTAAACAGAGAGGTTCCAAGATCCTTTTACCTCATTTCTGAGGTGGGGTGGACCCCCAATAGGTGTTAGTTTAGGAGCGGTCCTTCGATTCAAGAAGTCTTGCATAAGACTTTCTTTTCCCTTCCAATTCTGAATCAGATTCTTTACCTTCTCTACACATTTAAACATTCCGTTCTAAATAAACAAACCCTCTAATGAATGACTCTTTTAACAAATAACTCCTTCTTATAAATACATGAACAAGAATGTGTTTGAACTCTTTCTTTTTCGTCATAAGTTTTATGACAAGATGAAGCATGATTCGGGGACTAACACTTAGAATCTGCCCTGCAGAAATGGAAGCCCCAAAACTGATCTTCTCCTTCGTCAACGGACTCGACCTGGCCATGTTCAAAGACGAACTGCCTGATAATGGAATCATTCGATTCGGACAAGGATTCGGGGACACCGACATCAAAATCCCCGACGTCACTCTCTTTTCACTCACAAGCAAAGTAACGGAAACTGAGAAGCCGTTGATTGAGTTTAACCTCAAGTCAACTCATGAATTCCCTCCTCTGCAAAAGATTCCAATTGAGAGGAGTACTGTTGTTCGCAGAAGGACTGTTGTTGCTACCCCCACTGGTTTAGTTGTCTCAGCACCTACCCCAGCTTTTGTGAGACTAAAGGGAAAGGAAATTCAGAACTGTGATGAACCTGTTACCGTGGAGGGTACAGATCTTCCTGTGAAAACTTCTATTTTTGAAATCGGGTCCAGCTCGAGAATTACACCACTGACACGGACTCTGAGGTGGAACAGAAGTAGAAGGATTGCTAGAGAAGCCAGAGCTGTTGAAGTTGCTTTCCTAGAAGAAATCCCAGAACTGCCCGAATATACATCGATGCCTGAATACATACCACTTTTGGGAGGAAGTAGATTCCATCCCCTCTCCGCCGCAGAGGATGAGGAAAATGTCTGCAAGATTGCTGCTGCATTGCCTCAGCTCGCATATTACAACGATAACCGCAAGAATTAGGCTAGAATTACGCCGTTTGCTCGACTGCAAACCCTGATAGAAAAGTTAGCAAAGAAAGAAAAATGCCCCGTGTCAGAGATTTTAAGAAGGATAGGACGGGTGCCAGCTAAGTCCCATCTTGGGCCGCGAGTAGAACCTGTTATCGCTGCTGAAAAGCCAAATAAGAGAATGAAAACTAGTCCACCTGTCATTGTTTCAGGACTACAAATTAGGGAGGATACCACCTTCCAGCATTTGGTTGACAGACCATCCGGTCCTAGACCTTCTGCTGTTAGGAGGATGGTATGGCGTCCCACTACCAGATAATTAAGATTAAAACGACAACCTGAAAAGGAAAGTCTCGTCAGGAGACTTGAGTCCGAAGAAAGCGCTACCGCAATGAAGGGGACTCATGAGAAAGAAACCCGACAGCTATCGCATGACAACTGCAAAGATGTACAGAAAAGACCACTAGAAGATGCTATGGAAAAGCTAAGGACTGATATTCGGCGATTAGCAAGAGAAAGAGAAGAGAAATTCGGAGATGAAGTTGACTCGTCAGAGTTCATGGATGATGAATATGCAGAAATTAACATGGTTGAAACACGAGCTTCGTCAACTTCACAAGGTGCTCCTACAGCCGCAGAAAGAGAGGAGCTGGAGGTAATGAGGAGGCAGCTTCAAGAGAAAGATGATACGATCGCCCAAATGGCAAAAAGGATGGAAGAGATGGCTGTAGCCCTAGCCACTCTCCAGTGTCAGGTTCAACCCCAAAGAGAAACACCCCAGAAGTTATTCACATTGTAGACGGAGGAAAGGAGATTACGTCCGTCAACGGGGATGATCAATTAAAGAAGGATGAAACACAAAGCATGATTCCGGAAAAGGATATCAAGAACATGGTGGAACAGCAGGTGCGAGAAGCCTTGGCACAATCAAAGAGCGGGACATCCATTTGGACGGGTAGACCTTACCCTGAAGAATTCGACGCTGTCCAATATCCGAAAGGCTTCGTACCACCTTTGTTCAAGACCTTTGATGGAACCGGAAACCCTCAGCAGCATGTTGCACATTTCCGTGCCAGTTGTTGCAATGCCGGTGGAAGTGATGCTTTACTCTTCCGACAGTTTGTCAGCAACCTGTCAGGGATTTCCTTTGATTGGTTTACGGAATTACCGAACGGTTCGGTGAAGACATTTTAAGAATTGGAGAACCTCTTCATCAAGCGATTTGCCGGAGCTCAGCACCACATCACTATAGGTGATTTAGTGGTAGAGAAGCAGAAACCGAATGAAACTTTGGTGGAATACATACTTCGATGGAGGAATCTAAGTATGAAGTGTGAGCCACGGCTACAAGAACAACATGCGATCGGCATTTTACTTAAGAGCATTCATGGCCCGATAGCACTTCTCCTCAAGGGATTTACTATAAAGACTTTCGAGAAGTTGTTAAGCAAGGCCGGAAGCTTGCAAGAGGAGGTGAAGCAATTAAGTTTCACCGACAAAGCAGACAAACAGAAGCCCATGAAAACTTTTGAAAAGAAGTCCGGGATCGTTGCAGCAATCGATAAAGGCAAGCAGCTAATAAAAATACTGCCAGAACGGTCACAACAAACTCAACAGAATTACCAGCAACCCCGACCCAGCTATCAGTCATCTCAACAGTATGAACAACATCCTCGTCCACAACGTACGTTGAGGGATCTTCTGTGCAGGGAGTATCCATTCAAGAATGAGGCTCTGCCGAAAATGTTTCGCAGTCTGATGAAGACTTTAGATTTTCAACTGCCAGAGCCCAAGAGACCAGAAGAAGTCGACAAGAAAGGTGATCCCAACTTTTGCCCTTACCACCGGATGCTTGGACACAAGATAGAAGATTGTATTACCTTCAAAAGTTGGCTCAATGACAATCTTCGAAAAGGGAATATAACGATCCCGAAGGAGTACATGAAGGAACCCCAGAAAGGAGGTTCCGTCAATGTTATCTCGACGGATCTCATTGTTCCGATAGATCCCTATGCGACTGATGATGGATGGACTACAGCTTGGACAAAGTCCTCGAAGAAGATTTTGGATCACATCCAAACCGCTTCGGTGCGAGCCTCAATTCAGAGTTCTAAACCTGTCAAGTCGGCACTATCACTTGCGATAGAAGAACCACCTCAACAAGAGACGATTGAAGAGAAGAAGAAAATTGATGAAGAAGAGAAGACCGAGGCTCCTAAGGCTAGACTAGGGGCTGCTTATCCTAGGATAGTTGTTTCAGATTCGGGGAGAAATCCCTCTAACCTCCGACTACGTATGATTATCCGCTCACTCCGGTGGGATCTTATAATGATAAGGGTTATGGCGTTGGCTACGTTTTGACTGTTTCTAACGATTACGTAACTAGCGACAACCAACCTAATCCGGATATCGATTCCGATACAAGTGACAATTCTCAAATCATACACGATCTCGACGATCACAATGACAAAGAAAACATCCACCAAGGAGGCTACGAGAGTTCAACAAGCAATGAATCTATTTGCGAGTTTCGAGGAGCTCCAGTCACAATAGAGTTAGAGCCTTCGGACTGCGAAGCTAATCCGGAAGAACCTGTCATTCCGATTCAGGAGGAAACACCAGCAAACTCAATACTGGATTCAGGAGAAATTACAGAAGTCAACTTGAGAAGTAGAAGAGTTCTAGCTCCGAGAATGGGTCCAAAGGACAAAGGAAAGCAGGTGGTTGTTCAGGAAGAACCAACCCCCGCAGAAGAAATACCCATTCGGGAAGAAATCGAGACACATGGAAATAAAGTGGACTACAAAATGCTAGCCCATCTTAGGAAACTACCGGCCAAACTGAGCATCTACGACACTCTCATCTTATCAAAGGAAATGAGAGAAGCTCTGATCAAGGCCATACTTGATCCAGAAATTTGCTTAGCTCAAATGACCGGAGATTCCTTAGATGAGGTTTGCTCGTTAAAGGAACAGTGAGGTGTTACCTTCACGGACAATGACCTACTACTCAGGACGGCGAGATAACAACCGACCGTTGTACATTTCAGTTACAATTGGGAAGTTTACACTCTCCAGAGTATTGGTGGATCCAGGAGCATCAATCAACATAATGATTCTTCGAACGCTAGCATACTTGAAAATTGATGCTCGCGAGCTCGAAGCAGACAAAATGTTATTAAGAGGATTCAACCAGAAAGGAGAAAGAGCCCTCGGATCAATAACACTGCTAATGAAGACCGGTGACTTGGCAAAGACAACCGCAAAATTTCACATAATCGATTCAGAAATGTCATTCAACGCTCTACTGGGCCGACCATGGATACATGAGAACCGAATGGTACCATCATCTCTATATCAGTGCATCAAATACTACGATGGAGGGGAACAGTGCATCAAAGGTGACTTACAAACATTCTCCGTACATGAGATTGGAATCCATGAAGATTCAACTTATTACGCACCCCCGAAGAAAACAATCTTCTCCAGAGATACCATAACTAATGAAGCAAAGGAAGTTCGGGACGACGAAGAACCTGAAGTTCTAGTCCAACAGTCACTCACCACTCCCTTACGGCGAGATGGTGAAGGTTTCTCCACAACTCGCATCCGAGGTCGAGGCCGAGGATGAGGTCATGCGCGAGACGTTAGGACGGTTAGGCGGAGGAAACCGACCATCAATGTTGATTGGGAAGACAGTTCTGAAGAAGAACAAGAGATCAAGCAAGAAGTAGCGACAATAAGTCGGAAGAAGCCGCAATTCAAGATCTTCCTCAAAGATGAAAAGAACGAGGAATATAAATCAATGTACGAGAAGATTAACCACTATGTACATACTATGACCCTGACCCCGATCCATTCTAAAAAGATCGAGGGTATGGTGGTCAAAGAGGTACATAGCGGCGGTGCAAAGCCCATCAAATTCTACCGTGGTGCTCCTTCCTCCAAAGCTGAAAATAATGTACAATTTGAAGATGCTACTTCATCAGAATTAATGGAATTACCTTTTGAGTGGTACTCTCCCTGTGTTCAAAATTTAATTCAGCGTGGTTTCTTACCTCAACAATGGACAAAAGGTCAATCACAACATTTTGAAAAATTATGGAATAACTCCGGTCGTCCACCCGATTCAAGGCATGGTCTCGGATTCGGCACGGTAGGATCGATTGACGATACTAAATTTTGCATGGTTGTCACTTGCAAGTCGATGAAGGCTGCATGGAAGCTACGGAAGAACTTGAAGATTTACAAATTGGAAACGCTCCACCGAGTTCGAAGAAGAGATCAAATCTACTGATAGATGAGTTAACGGAAGTTAACTTAGGTACTAGCGAAGAGCCTAGACCTACCTTTGTTAGCTCCTTACTCAATAAAGAAGACTCCAAAGAAATAATCAAGTTATTAATGGAAATTAAAGACTGTTTTGCTTGGAGCTACGATGAGATGCTAGGACTAGCTCCAGAGGTCGCAGTCCATAAGCTAGGAGTGGATCCTACTTATGTTCCAGTCAGACAAGGTTCTAGAAGAATGCATCTAGAAATCGAACAACAAGTCATAGCTGAAGTTAAAAAGCTAATAGATGCTAAATTTGTCCGTGAAGAACAATACCCGACTTGGTTAGCCAATGTGGTACCAGTCAGGAAGAAGAATGATCAGATCAGAATTTGTGTGGATTTCAGAGATTTAAACAAGGCATGTCCAAAAGTTGAATTCCCTCTACCGATCCCAGAATTAATGATCGACATTGCTTCAACACATGAAATATTCTCATTCATGGATGGATCTTCAGGATACAACCAGATAAAAATGGCTCCGAGAAGATGAAAAACTTACGAGCATTCGGAACGCCGATCGGAGTATATTGCTACACAGTGATGCCATTCGCACTGAAGAACGCAGGAGCAACCTATCAGAGAGCAATGACAAGAACTTTTGATGATCTCATCCATAATCAAGTCGAATACTACGTGGACGATGTGGTCATCAAAAGCAAGGTAAAGGAAAACCACCTGTATGATTTGAGATTTGTTTTCGAACGATTAAGACAATTTAACCTTAAGATGAATCCCTTAAAATGCGCCTTTGGCGTCACATCCGGGAAGTTCTTAGGATTCGTTGTCTGACATCGTGGAATTGAAATCGACCCAGAAAAGATTAAAGATATCTTAGAAATGCCGCCTCCCAAAACCTTAAAACAACTACGATCTTTTCAAGGGAAGTTGGCATATCTTCGACGCTTTATCTCAAACTTGTCAGGTAGGTGTCAGCCTTTCTCGGCACTAGTTAAAAAGGACGCCAAATTTATTTGGGAAGAGAAGTGCCAGAAGGCCTTCGAAGACATTAAACAATATTTAATGACACCTCCTGTCTTAGCGACTCCGGTCTCGGGTAGACCGTTGATACTTTATACCGCGGCTTTGGACGACTCTCTCGGAGCCCCGTTAGCCTGGGTCAATGATGAGGGTAAAGAAAATGCTCTTTACTACCTAAGCCGTCGTTTACTTCCGACGGAAGTAAGGTATCCCACAATTGAAAAGCACTGTTTGGCACTGATCTTCGCCGCTCAAAAGCTCAGGCATTACATGCTTTCTCATAAGGTCAACTTGATCTCGAAATTTAATCCATTGCAATACTTGATGACCCGTCCAACGCTTTACGCGGACTTGCTAGGTGGTCAATGATATTATTGCAATTCGATATAACTTTCGTGCCTCTTCGTGCCGTAAAGGGACAAGTCCTAACAGAATTCCTCGCAGCACACCCTCTGCCGGCAGAATCTCCTCTCAATGACGACTTGCCAAACGAACAAATAATGAACTTAGAAGACCCTGATGATCGACGTTGGGAATTATATTTCGACGGAGCATCTTCAGTACACAAAGACGAAGAATCACAAGTAATAGTGCCCGGTAAGGCAAGAATCAGACTAATCTTTATAACACCGGAGCGGGGGATGTTAAGATACTCCTACCACTTAACAGAGCCATGTACAAACAACGAAGCAGAATACAAAGCCCTCATAACAGGACTGGAATTAACTATTCAAGTGGGGATAACAAATATCAACATCTACGGGGATTCACAGTTAATCATTCAACAGATCACCGGATATTACAGAATTTTAAAGCCAAGACTCGAGCAATACTTCCAGTATGCCATACAGTTGTTGGAACAGATTCCGAATGTGACAATCTACAAAATTCCCAGAAAAGAAAACGCTTTAGCGGATGCGTTAGCCCGCCTCGCAAAAGAATTTGCTTGCTTGCAAGATGAATCGGTGGAAGTGTCGGTTCACGAACGTCGGGTCCTATCACGGCTCGACATAGACACAATACACGAATCGGAAAAGAAAAGGAATCGGTTGCAGCGGTGACGAGAAAACACGAGAAGATTGGCGACAACCATTAATAGACTACACCGCAAACGGGAAAACTACCAGACGATAGGTCGTTAGCCCATCAGATCAAGAAAAGAACTATGTCCTATGCATTAGTAAACAACACGTTATATAGAAGGTCTTTCGATCAAATGTGGCTAAGATGCTTAAGCGGGTCCGAGGCCCGTGAAATTGTTAAAGAGGTGCATTCAGGACTCTGTGGCGCTCACCAGTCGGGTCCGAAGATGAAAATGAAAATTAAAAGACTAGGGTACTACTAGCCCTCGATGATGACCGACTGCATGAAAATTGCCAAGAGCTGTCACCAATGCCAAGTGCACGGAGTGGTTCTACACCAACCTCCAAATGTGCTACATCCGACAATTGCGTCGTGGCCATTTGAATGTTGGGGCAAGGATATAGTGGGTCCGATAGAACCACCATCTTCAAAAGGACATTGCTTCATTCTTGCGGCTACGGATTACTTTTCCGAGTGGGCGAGAGGCGGTTCCACTCGGAGAAGTGAAAGCACACCACGTGCTACGGTTTTTCAAGAACCAAGTTGTTTACCATTTCGGAGTGCCGCGCGAGATCATCTCGGATAATGGATCAGCATTCAGAAGCACGCAAATCAATAATTTTGTCAGGAGACACGGAATCGACTGGCGGTATTCAACAATTTACTATCCAAGAGCAAACAGCCTGGCTGAGGCTTTTAATAAAACTCTCATTCAAATTTTATAGAAAACTTTGGACGACAATAAGAGAAATTGACACGAGAAGTTATTAGAAGCCTTATGGGCCTACCGGACAACCTTCAGAACTCCTACTCAAGCTACACCTTACGCTCTGGTGTATGGGTCCGAGGCAGTGTTACCCTTAGAGGTCTAGCTTCCATCACTCAGAATTGCGATTGCAAACAAAATCACGACGAGAAGAAAATGCCAAATTACGACTAGAGGAGTTAGAAAGCCTGGAAGGGAAAAGACTTGCGATGCGGCGGAATTTAGAACTATACCAAGCTAAGATGGTTCAAGCCCATGACAAGCCGGGTCCGCCCGAGGACCTTCGAGGTTGGTGACTTAGTTCTTGTTCTCGAGAGACCTATCCTTGCACACCTTGCAAGATAGAAGGAAAATTTGAACCCACTTGGGAAGGACCGTTTGTGGTTGAAGCGAGTATACTCGGGAGGCTCCTACCGGCTAGTGAATTGCCGAGGAGAACGACATATGCTTCCGATCAACGGACGATACTTGAAGAAGTATTACGCTACTCGATGTTTCGAAAGAATGAATCCTTCATCCCTAGAAGCACGGGCGAAGTAATTACTTATGACTGGGTCGGAACCCAAAAATAATAAAAAAATGTGCTAAAATAAATAAAATCATGATAATAAAGTCTTCTTTGTTCTCTCTTCCAAATCAAAATCTTTTTTCCAATCTTTTCCCACTTCACTCCTGTTGAATTTAAAAATATATAAAAAAAAAGAAAAAAACTGTCTTTAATAAACATTTTCTTAATGTTCTTGTTCTTAGTACAACCCCTGATCCTTTTCCTTGTCTTTTCGCAGGGAAATGTCAAACGGGCGGTTGGTCCTGAACTTTAGAAATGGCGTAAGCCTTGCACTCGACGAAAAGAGGGTGAAAGATGGAGCGATAATAGAGATTGACTCGGACTTCGCACCGGCGAGGCCCGCAATACGAGGAAGGTGACGCGGGTCCCGATTGACCGAGAGGAGTTGCCCGATCGGACGAGTAATGAAAGTGGGTGGCCCAAGCCACCAATCCGACGACGAAGAAAAGGAAAACAAACACCGAAGAAGACAAGAGAATCAAGTACGTAGTCGCTACGGCGAGAGGGCGAGCTTGTCAGCGCCGCGCCCATAAAAATTCAGGAAGTATGAAGAGCTACTCTCACAGCAACTCAGCGAAGAAATAAAAATTGCCGTATCCGCAAGATGTTAACTAAACTAGCAGCGGACCAGCGCGACGAGGCAGTCGCTACTACCAGTGAATATACTTCAAGGATACCGGTTCACCAGGAACCTGAAGGAAGGAGGTCAACTCCTAGGATAACAGAAGAGACCAGGGAAATCTCAAAAAGATCAGAAGAAGGAAGGCTACCACGCCACCAGATAAAGCCACCAGTAATGCATAACCTTGTTGCGAAGCGACACCGGAGGATGTCCCGACGGAGACCATCCCCGAGGAGCCGAGGTATGCAGGAGAACACCAAGGGATTGAGCCATATATCCCACAATACGTCACTAGGCCTCGCCATTTGCAGATTATTCCAGAGTACGAGCTAGAAAGAATACAGAATGTCGAGAAGCAAACTTTTGAATACTTCGAGAGAATTAGAGGCAGGAGGATCGATATACTAGAAGGCCTCGAGCTACATACAGACGTGTTCTCAGAATACGAACAACAACAAATCGTGGACTGCATCCGGGATTTGAAAAGAATGGGTCGAGCAGGCCGCCTAAGAGAAAACACCTACTCGGAACCCGGAGGATGGATGCCAAGGAAAGGAAGAATTACCATACAATGTGGATGCTTGCTACAACTTCGCGGAAGACAGGAAGGGAAACCCACCGGGAATACTTCGTCATGGCAAGGTAGATCCAATGCCATTAGTCATTAAAAGGATGGTAAAGAGAATGATAACATGGAGGGTACTGCCAGCAGATTGCATACCTAACAGTTGCATCATTAACATTTACAAGCAGGGTGACTGCATACTCCCGCACATAGTTCACCACGACTTTGCCGAGACCTTTACGCACAGTTTCTTTTACGAACGAGTGTAATATCATGTTCGGATCCGACCTCCGGATAGCAGGCCCGGGTGAGTTCCGAGGGCCGGTAAAGATACCATTACCGGTAGGTTCCATCATGATACTAAAGGCAACGGAGCGGATGTCGCTAAACATTGCATACCGGGAGTACCAATGAAGCGGATCTCGGTTACTTTCGGAAGAATGGATGACGGGAAAGCACCTTACCACTTCCGACTAGACCACGAGCTGAGAGGCTCGGCCTTACGAGTCGTGAGTTACATGGAAAATATCACACCTCCAACGTACATCCATACGACATCCTTGCCAAGGATGGCTTGGAAGGTGATGTTATTGACCATGTACCTCACCTATTCAGACATGGATTTTTGACAGATACCTTTTTGGATGGATCGAAAAAGATCATACATAGTCCGTTTTGAGTCTATATGGATTGTATGAGATGTATTCTAGATCGAGTTGTATGATGTATCTTCAACATGATTGGAATGAAAGTGACCATGTCACATTTTTGGCCTTCACCACTTTTGTGCAAGTTGACTGGGAAACGCCATTAAAGTTAAATGAACTTCGAACAAAGAACATAAAAGAAACAAAAAGAATAAAAGAAAACTTTCCTTAAAAATCTAAATAAAAAAATGATGAACTCCAAATTCACACGAACATTAAATGAACAATAAAATAAATTTAAATCGTTAAAGGACAAACAAAATGAACACGAATTTTAAATCAAATCTCAATCAAATTCAAAATTCAACTTTCCAAATCTCAAATCAAATCTCAATCAAATTCAAATTCAACTTTCCAAATCTCAAATCAAATCTCAATCAAATTCAACTTTCCAGATCTCAAATCAAATCTCAATCAAATTCAAATTCAACTTTCCAAATCTCAAATCAAATCTCAATCGAATTCAAACTCAATCTTCCAAATCTGAAATCCAATCTGTTCTACTCTCTCCCTTGTCTGGGATGGAAGCGGTTGATTCCATTGACACGGAGTCAGGTTTTCGATTCAAATCCGATGGCGAGGAATTGTATCCAATCCAAACCATCAACTTTCGACTAACTCTTTTGGAATGGGATATGTAACATCTACATATTCCCTCCTAATCTGTTTCTTTCCACAAAAATCTTTTACAACTCTCATGAAATTCTCGAACACCAAAATTCCACACTTTTCAAATCAACATTACCAATCTTTGCAAAATGAAATACATCAAAATCAAACTTTTGGGGTTGAGGATTTTACATCCGAGACTGCATTGCTTTAGGATTCTTTCCCTATCGCAATGAAATACATCAAAATCAATTTCATGGGGTTGAGTATTTTACATCCGAGACAGCATTGCTTTAGGATTCTTTCCCTATCGCAATGAAATACATCAAAATCAAACTTTTGGGGTTGAGGATTTTACATCTGAGACTGCATTGCTTTAGGATTCTTTCCCTATCGCAATGAAATACATCAAAATTAAATTCTTGGGGTTGAGGATTTTACATCCGAGACTGCATTGCTTTAGGATTCTTTCCCTATAGCAATGAAATACATCAAAATTAAACTTTTGGGGTTGAGGATTTTACATCCGAGACTACATTGCTTTAGGATTCTTTCCCTATCGCAATGAAATACATCAAAATCAAACTTTTGGGGTTGAGGATTTTACATCCGAGACTGCATTGCTTTAGGACTCTTTCCCTATAGCAATGAAATACATCAAAATCAAATTCTTAGGGTTGAGGATTTTACATTCGAGACTGCATTGCTTTAGGATTCTTTCCCTATAGCAATGAAATACATTAAAATCAAATTCTTGGGGTTGAGGATTTTACATCCGAGACTGCATTGCTTTAGGATTCTTTCCCTATCGCAATGAAATACATTAAAGTCAAACTTTTGGAGTTGAGGATTTTACATCCGAGACTGCATTGCTTTAGGATTCTTTCCCTATCGCAATGAAATACATCAAAATCAAACTCTTGGGGTTAAGGATTTTACATCCAATACCTCATTGCTCTGAGATCTCTCCTTATTGTAATGATTCAATCCAATCAATTCAATTTTCTTTTGAGGTTGAAGATGTTACATCTAAAACCACAAAATTCCAATTTTCATTTCAAGTTCAAATCCCTTCAAATTAATTTTAACAAAACCTCGATCTAAATTGAAACTCGAACTAAAATCTGAGCTCACACATCAAAACCTAAAGCTGAAACAAAATGAAATCTAAATCGAAATTCCCCGGATCATGCGATTTGGGATTCACCTCCTTTTCCTTTCCCCGGCGAGAGTTCGGGGATCTCCGGTCTCGGAGATATACTTGACACTCCCAGGTGAACTCTTCTACTCTGTCCCAAGTTTGTCACTTGGACTTCGTGTTGGTTTTGTTGATCTCCTCGGTCAAGACCAATACGCGCGGTGTGCTCGTCGGCTCACCACACCTATTGGGGGTCCATTTGTTGACCTCATTTCGATGAGGTCTTCTCCTCTTCTTTCTAGTACTTAGGATCTAGCCTTAGGCTTTTCCTTTGACTGTCTTAGAGGATTAGAATTGGGACCCACTACCTAGAATTTCAAACCACTTCTAAATTCTTTGCAAACTCCACAAACTTTATTGTAAACCCCTAATCACCTAGAGGGTTGAAATCAAGTGTGGAAGTTTAAAGGATGAGTTCCCATAGGACTCTTTGGCCTTAGGACTGCCCTGGGTTGCCTGGTCTGGTGAGGGCTGACTTACACCCACGTTACACTTGTACACTACACTTTCACACACCTCCTAAAACCACACCTATACCCAACTTGACCTCCTGACTCATGAAGGTGATTCACATGGATGGTCCTTAACCCCTAAGCCCTTGGCTAAGAGGGTTATGAACAACATAGTGAATGCCTAAAATGAGTCCCTTCATGGCTCATGTGGGCTTGATATGGCTTCATGGCTAAACAAAAATGATTTCATTTCACTTACATTTACCCAATCTTCAATTTTGCAAATTTTCAATTTTGCAAATTTTCAATTTTTGACCCCCGGGACCCTACAACCGCCTAACCTACCAAATGCCCTTGAAATTACCCAAATTTTTCAAAATTTCCAAATCACCCAAAATTCCCCAAAATTAACCTTGAATATTTCCCCTCCACTCAAATTGATCATTCATAGCCAAAAATACCAAGAATTCCAAAATTACCCCCCAATACCCTCCAAATACCCAAAATACCCCTCTTAGCCAAAAAATCCAAAAATTCAGAAAATTCCCATAAAATTCCAAAAAATCTCAAATATTACCAATGTCATTTTGTTTAACTACACCATGGGCCAATTTTGTGAATTTACCCCACTTTTGTCAAAATCCCCAATTTGACCCATTTTAAACCAAAGTGAACCCAATGTCAAACCAAACCTACCCAATTGACCCAAATTCTGGTCCAATTCAATTCTAAACTTCAATTAAACATTCCCAACACCAATATAGATCAAATTCAAGTCGAATTTGATTTGCATTTGAATCCAAGTTCACTTTTGGCCTTAAAGCCCAATTTGGACCTATGACACAAACTTAGCCCAAACCAAACCAATTTAACTCCAATTAACCCCAAATCTTTTCTAAACCTTCCCTAACATCCCTACAAACAAAACACTAACATGATTTGCCCAAAATTTGGATCCAAACCCCACTCAAATTCAACCTAAAACCAAGAGGCCCAATTTTGACCTAAATCCAACCCTAACCCAAATAAGCCAAAACCCCAAAATCAAAACCCAACCAATGTCAAAAACTCTTTGAAACACTCCCATAAACATTTCCCAACATTAATTTTACATCAATTTCAACCCTAGCCAAACATTGGCCCAAGTTAGCCCAATATGACGTACATTGGTCCATTTACCAAAGAGACCCAAATCCAACCCAATTCAAACCCAAACCACTCCAAACTTGTTTCGAATCAATCATGACATATCCCTAAGCCAAACTCAACATTTATTTGGCATGGCCCATTGCAAACTTTCCTCTTCAAAAGCCCATTTGCTAACCTAAAAGCCCACTTCCCTAAACCATTTTAAAAGCCCATCTTCACTAAATTTTAAAAGCCCAAACTCATCCTAAAACCCACATTACAATCTCATCCCATCACCATTCAATTAAAATCATCCCTTAAGTCCTAAATCAATCATCAAATGGTTCCAAATCAAGCCATATGCCAAATCACTCCTAAATACCAAAATTCACAAAATCCTTTTTCATGAAATTGACTTAACTTTTCCCAAGCCAAAGATGAGCCATGAAGTCATGCATGAGCCACATGGAAGCCATGAGAGCCTCTTTACATGTCACCATGCCATTTTGGGCAAAAGGAGGAGACTCTTTCCTTAATCTCCTAAAGTCATTAGACTTAACCATGATTCCCCTTAACCCAAATTTAATCCAAATATATTTGGATAAGGACTTCTCCATGTCAAACCAGCTGATTCCTTTGACTCCTCACAACACCCAAAGCCACCTTGAAGGGTGAACCAAGTCCAAAATGTGGACTTGACCAAATCAAGCAAAAAATTGGCCTTCCCCCATGCCATCTTAATCCAAGCTTGTGACACATGGCAAAGCCCAATTGCCTACACTAAACCCCAGCCCTGACCCACCTGAACCTGAGGGTGACTCATGCTCGCCGGCCAGCCGCCTGGATCGCCGGAAAACACCACACCCGAGAGCTCACATGTGAGCCAACATTGAAATTCTCCCTTGCTGAGCTGCCCCGTGCCCAGTGGCCATTGCAGCTGTTCTTCTCTTGCCAAGAGCAGCTGATCCCAGTCCCTAACTCCCCCTGGGAGGCCCTCCAGCCTATCCCATTTAAACCCCACCTCTCTCGGCCATGGAGGAGGTGCTGAACCAACCTAAAGGAAACTCTGTCAAAATCATTACAGGACACTCTCCATACATAGAACATTTGATTCCTACTAGATTCCAGCCCCAAATCCCTCCAGCTGAGCTCAATTTTGAGTTCAAATTTCAGCATAAAAACCAGGACACTTCTTCACAGTGAGCCAATCCCCAAATTGATTGGTCCTACACCTTCACCAAACCAGAGAAGAAGTTCACCGGCAAAAGCCCCCTCACCGAGGCCGGCCATTGCTTCCGGCCTCCAAGCTTTGTGATCGGGCTTAGTCGAAATCATACCTAGACAATTCACCAGGCTAAGGGACTTCATCTGGAATTTGCTTGGAACCAATCGAAGGTGACACAACTCTCAGATCGAAGCTTCACTTCTCTGAGCAAAGGTTTGGACTCACTCTTCTTCCCGAGCTTACAAAGATTCTCTATTTAATTTGAGTCGATTTCGATACATGTTTACCGTATGGATGTGTTCGTCTCCTCAAGACGAATCCATAGAGCATAAGAACATAAAAATCCGTTGAGAATCGAGTGAGAAATTAGGGTTAGAAGGTTGATGGTCACGGGTTCACACCAGTCGTAGACGATGACCAGGAGCCGTCAGATCGCACGTGTATCAAGCGGACGGCCAGGATCGCGCCGGACAGAGCAACAGGACATGAACAGCGGGCCGTGTGGCATCCTAGTCAGGTGGCGGCGTTGAATGGGAGCGCGCCGCTTGGTCGTTCGGAGATGCCGAGGATGACTGGGCGCCACGCTGGATAAGTAGGAAAATAGGCATTTTCTTATTTATTTAATTCCCTAAACTTCAAAAATGCATAACTTTGTGTAGAAAAATCAGAAAAATAAAATAAAAATACCCTCTTGCTCAGTGAACATAGAAGAATAATTTAAAAAGAAATCATTTAATTTCATTGAGTATTTGATTTTTAATAATTTATTTACTCTCTACACATTTTCAATTCTCTATGCATGTATACAATTCACCATGGCATGAGACCATAGGGCTTTTGAAGCCTCTGAATTTGGGAACATTCCCTGAATTTTCCAAAGTCAAAGGCCACTCCTATGAAGAGTTATTGATTTTTCAATTCTAGGTCTCTATTCTGAATATTTTAATTCCAATAATTAGCATGTTGTGAAATTAATTCTAGGAAAATTTGAGGATGTTTCTTATGACTAGAGGACTCTAGGAAAAATAGGTTTTGAATTAATCCACTTGGAATAACCCTAATTGGCTTAAACACCCAAAATAGGTCCTTAATTAATTAGAGCTAATCATACATCAAATTGACTTAAAATCAATTCTCCACTGACCTTTAGGATCAGAGGAACCCACCATAAAAATTTAAAGTCAATTGGACTTGGTTAGCCCTACTAAATGGGTTGATTAAGCCATTTAGCCAATTTAAACTTTAAAAAATTCATAATTATCAAAATACTTTTCAAAAATTCACCAAATTGGTTTTGGAGCCTCTCTGATATCAGGGTAATTTAAGAAAATTAAAATTGTAATTTTCTAAAAAAGTTGATTTTTTGCATTAATTTAATATTTTTAATAATTAATAAATAATAAAAATCACAAAAATAATAAAATTCACCAAAATGTTATATTTTGAATTTTAATCACTTAGGAACAATCCCCATATTTTTCTTAGGTCCCTATGATGAGATATTAAATTTTGAAGCCTTAAGGTAATTTTAAAATTAAAAAAATGTATTTTCTAGCAATTCCACTAAAATAATTCTAATAAATCAAAGAAAAATCAGAAAATTATAAAAATTAGTTCTACTGGTTTCCTTGATATCGGAGAGATTTTTGAAAAATATAAAATTTATTTTTCAAACTTTATTTTATTTTTAAATTAATTAATACTCCAAAATTCAAAATAATTATAATAAAAATAATATAATTCAAAAAATCACCAAAATTGGTCCATGCGGTCCTCTGGTCATTAGGAATATCCCATAATTTTTTTAAGGACAGAAACTTCCCCTTGGTCATGTTATTCTTATTTTCCACCAAAAATAATTATATAAATAATTTAAATACAGAAAAATCACATTTCCTTCTCTAATGTCTTGATTGACATATGAGTGAAGCCACATAAAAATTTGAAATTCATTTAAGCTCAATTTAGTGAGTTATGAAATTAGTAAGTTTAAAGGGCAAAATGGTAATTAAAATTTTAACCTATAATTAAAAATTTTAGGTTTAATTAAAAGGGTGGGTAAAATATTTGATATTAAGTTGATTTTGGATGTTTGAAACTTAGGTATTTAAAGGGTAGAAACCTACCAAACAATTTGAATGTAATTAAAATAAACTTTAATTAAATAATTAATTAAATTTAGAAGAATAATAATAAAAAAATTGGAATTATTAAAATAGGGATATTATTAGGAAGAGATTTATTCTTTAATTTAAGAATCCCTAAATTAATCACCTCAATAATATTCAATTCCTAATTAAAATGAAAATCTAAATTCAAAACTTAAAATGCTTAATCATTAAATTAAATTAAAAATTAAAACATTTAAATTAAACTCTTTTAAAATTTCATTTAAATTAATACTTTAACAATTAAAATTAAATCATCTTTAAAACATAAAAAATAAAATATTAAATTAAAATTAAAAATAAAATTAAATTAAAATTAAATTAAATTAAATTAAATTAAATTAAATTAAATTAAAACATATTAAATAAAATCAAATTAAATCAAATTAAATTAAATCAAATTAAATTAAATTAAATTAAATTAAATTAAATTAAATTAAATCACATTAAATTGAAATAAAATTAAAACATATTAAATTAAATTAAATTAAATAAATAAAATTAAATTAAAATTAAAACTAAACCAAATTAAATTAAAATTAAATTGAATTAAATTGAATTAAATATAACATCACCTAAGACATGAAGAATTCGAAAATAAATCTAAAACAACTTGAACAACTATTCCGAAACTTATATCCATTAATTGAAATCAAATTTAAATCACAAATCACTTGAACATCGGTTTGCCCTCAAGAACTTTTATTGTCATAACTCCTAAATGGAGCATTAAGTATTACTCCACTCATAGGATATTCAAATGTCCTAGTTCACTGAGCAAGAGGATAAAACTTAAATTAAACCTCGGATGATTACTTCACCTGATTAGTTAAATTCATTTGGACTTAAAACAATTCTAGCAATATTGAAAAGATGTTTAAGATTCGTCTTAAGCACTTCCTCAATATGATAGGATGTTTATACGAACAGTTGAACTTAATTGTTCTTTGATGAAGAAAATCGTCCTCAAACCAAAGTACAAGAACCTAGACGTCATAGGAAATGACTAGCAATAGTATTAGGAATTTGGTTGAAAACCATAACCCTTCCCTTAGCTTTACCTAGGAACTTGCTTTATATGCTTAAATATTCTAAATTGTGTTTAAGTGCAGCTTGGGATGATGGGAAGACACTCCAGGTACGCTTTTATTTTATTGCAATTTACCTTCTTGCAATTTACTTTATTGCAAATGCACTTACTTTTCTTGCATGATAAACAACTGTTGCATGAAAACCCACACCTTTAGGATAGCCCCTAAAAGCTGAAACCAAAACTAAATTAAAAGTCATTACAAGATAAAATTCACCGCCACAATATTTCAAAATATAAAACAACTCAAAATTTAATCACAAACAGAATACAAAACTACAATTACAACTAAATTAAAACGTCTTGTTGGATGATCGGGAATACCTCGATGATGTAACCTACGTGTTGCTAACGGGATTTCCCACGGTCTAAATGAAAGTGTGGAACTCATTTAGTTGAGTTTAGCAAATTCATACGGACTAAGTGAATCCGATAAAAATAACGATGCGGAAGGATGGGCAAGTGGGATCTTAACCGGTGTTGTTATAATAACCTTTAAGATTTGTTTTAATTAAAACATAAAAAAAACACTTGGATTTTAAGACTTCTCTAAACCAGAATACTTTTCTCATCTCTTGATTTTCATCTTCTATAAATAAACCTTCTGTAACAACAAGGAGCTAGGAGCATGGTGGGCAGCACGACCATCGTCATCAGCAAAACTTGAATCTACATTAACAAAACTTTCTTAGAATTAAATAACTAAGCCATAGGACTTCGAGGTAGTTTGCCTAGTGCAACATAAATCCTCAACTCTTTGTTAGGCATTTGCATGATCATGTCATGTAAATAAAGCCCTAACCGGTCTTAGGACTCCGAGGTAGTCGTTCGATATGACATAAACCCTCACATCTTCAAGGCTATTTGTATGATCATGTCATACGAATATAAGTCTTAATTAATTAAAATTGGGAAGATCAAAACATTATATAAATATTAGGACTTTCCTAAATTCAAGCCAAACAATAGTATAGTCGGCAAAATTACCAAAGTTCGCTTCGAATCTGTAATTTCTCCTACATTTCTTCCTTTGAATTCCCAAAACAAAAAATGTTTCAAACTTGATCCATTCCCTATTGAAATTCCAAAATTCAATCCCTTGAAAACTTAAACTTTGATATTCTTGAGAGCGGAATTATCGATTATTATCGAGAGTTTTCTTAAGTGATTCCCGTCACTTAAGATGTAATTAACTATAGGGGCTTGCCCTTATAGGGAATTTTAAGAACCCGAGTAATATAAACCACTGCTTAATTCATTTATATTAAGCAGGGGAATTTGTCGGCTTATAAAATTGGTTCGCAGACCAAACGAATGTCAAAATTGGTTCGCAGACCAAACGAATGTCACAAATCTTTTAGTTTATTTAATCGAGCCCCACCATCAAGCAGTGTGTCTATCCTTCGGGATAGATACACGGTTTGTGGTGCGGTGCTCGTTTATATAAACTATTTGGGATGTGAGATCAGTTTGATTTCATATCTTAAAATTTTCAAATTTAAAATTATTTTCAAAATCAAATGCTACTTTCTAAATTATATATATATATTTAAATCAAATTCAAAATCTAAAATTCACCGACAATTTCTGTTAGGCGACCCCCTTTTCAAAAATACAATAACTCAACCTAAAAATATGCCGACAATTTCTAGCGACTCCGCTGGGGAAAATTCCTCTCTCCATTTTTAATCAAATAGTTCTGCTTTCAAAAATTGGTAGTGTATACATGTCCCAAATGGATCAAACTACCCTTCTTTCCGTTGGAATACTATGTTCATGTCTACCTTGAACGAGTATAACCAACATTCTCTCAGATTTAGGAGCCACTGTTTAGACACCTCTAAATAGAGACCAAGATCCTTTTACCTCATTTCTGAGGTGGGGTGGATCCCCAATAGGTGTTAGTTTAGGAGCGGTCCTTCGATTCAAGAAGACTTGCATAAGACTTTCTTTTCCCTTCCAATTCTGAATCAGATTCTTTACCTTCTCTACACCTTTGAACATTCCGTTCTAAATAAACAAACCCTCTAATGAATGACTCGTTTAACAAATAACTCCTTCTTATAAATACATGAACAAGAATGTGTTTGGACTCTTTCTTTTTCGTCATAAGTTTTACGACAAGACGAAGCACGATTCGGGGACTAACACTTGGAATGCGCCTCGCGAAATGGAAGCCCCAAAACTGATCTTCTCCTTCGTCAACGGACTCGACCTGGCCGTGTTCAAAGACGAATCGCCTGATAATGGAATCATTCGATTCAAACAAGGATTCGGGGACACCGACATCAAAATCCCCGACGTCACTCTCTTTTCACTCACAAGCAAAGTAACGAAGCGAGAAGCCGTTGATTGAGTTTAACCTCAAGTCAACTCATGAATTCCCTCCTCTGCAAAAGATTCCAATTGAGAGGAGTACTGTTGTTCGCAGAAGGAATGTTGTTGCTACCCCCACTGGTCTAGTTGTCTCTGCACCTTCCCCGGCTTTTGCCAGACTAAAGGGAAAGGAAATTGAGAACTGTGATGAACCTGTTACCATGGAGGGTACAGATCTTCCTGTGAAACCTTCTGTTTTTGAAATCGGGTCCAACTCGAGAATTCCACCACTGACACGGACTCAGAGGAGGAACAGAAGTAGAAGGATTGCTAGAGAAGCCAGAGCTGCTGAAGTTGCTTTCCTAGAGGAAATCCCAGAATATACACTGCTGCCTGAATACATACCACTTTTGGGAGGAAGTAGATTGCATCCCCTCTCCACCGCAGAGGATGAGGAAAATGTCCGCAAGATTGCTGCTGCATTGCCTCAACCCGCATATTAGAACGATAGCCGCAAGAAAAGGGCTAGAATTACGTCGTTTGCTAGACTGCAAACCCTGATAGAAAAGTTAGCAAAGAAAGAAAAATGCCCTGTGTCAGAGATTTTAAGAAGGATAGGACGGGTGCCAGCTAAGTCCCGTCTTGGGCCTCGAGTTGAACCTGCTATCGCTGCGGAAAAGCCAAATAAGAGAATGAAAATTAGTCCACCTGTCGTTGTTTCAGGACTACAAATTAGGGAGGATACCACCTTCCAGCATTTAGTTGACAGACCATCCGGTCCTGGACCTTCTGCTGCTAGGAGGATGGTATGGCGTCCCACTACCAGATAATTAAGATTAAAACAACAACCTGAAAAGGAAAGTCTCGTCAGGAGACTTGAGTTCGAAGAAAGCGCTACCACAATGAAGGGGACTCATGAGAAAGAAACCCGACAACTATCGCATGACAACTGCAAAGATGTAGAAAAAAGACCACTAGAAGATGCTATGGAAAAGCTAAGGACTGATATCCAGCGATTAGCAAGAGAAAGAGAAGAGAAATTCGGAGTTGAAGTTGACTCGTCAGAGTTCATGGATGATGAATATGCAGAAATTAACATGGTTGAAACACGAGCTTCGTCGGCTTCACAAGGTGCTCCCTGCGGCCCGCAGAAGAGAGGAGCCGGAGGTAATGAGGAGGCAGCTTCAAGAGAAAGATGATACGATCGCCCAAATGGCAAAAAGGATGGAAGAGATGGCTGTAGCCCTAGCCACTCTCCAGAGTCAGGTTCAACCCCAAAGAGAAACACCCCCATAAGTTATTCACATTGTAGACGGAGGAAAGGAGATTAAGTCCATCAACGGGGATGATCAATTAAAGAAGGATGCAACACAAAGCATGATTTCGGAAAAGGATATCAAGAACATGGTGGAACAGCAGGTGCGAGAAGCCTTGGCACAATCAAATAGCGGGACATCCATTTGGACGGGTAGACCTTACCCTGAAGAATTCGACGCTGTCCAATATCCGAAAGTCTTCGTACCACCTCTGTTCAAGACCTTTGATGGAACCGGAAACCCTCGGCAGCATGTTGCACATTTCCGTGCCAGTTGTTACAATGCCGGTGGAAGTGATGCTTTACTCTTCCGACAGTTTGTTAGCAGCCTGTCAGGGATTTCTTTTGATTGGTATGCAGAATTACCGAACGGTTCGGTGAAGACATTTTAAGAATTGGAGAACCTCTTCATCAAGCGATTTGCCGGAGCTCAGCACCACATCACTATAGGTGATTTAGTGGTAGAGAAGCAGAAACCGAATGAAACTTTGGTGGACTACATACTTCGATGGAGGAATCTAAGTATGAAGTGTGAGCCACAGCTACAAGAACAACATGCGATCGGCATTTTACTAAAGAGCATTCATGGCCTCGATAAGCACTTCTCCTCGGGGATTTACTATTAAGAGTTTCGAGAAGTTGTTAAGCAAGGCCGAAAGCTTGCAAGAGAAGGTGAAGCAATTAAGTTTCACCGACAAAGCAGACAAACAGAAGCCCATGAAAACTTTTAAAAAGAAGTCCGGGATCGTTGTAGCAATCGATAAAGGCAAGCAACCAATACAAATACCGCCAGAACGGTCACAACAAACTCAACAGAATTACCAGCAACCCCGACCAAGCTATCAGTCATCTCAACAGTATGAACAACCGCCTCGTCCACAACGTACTTTGAGGGAGCTTCTGAGCAGGGAGTATCCGTTCAAGAATGAGGCTGTGCCGAAAATGTTTCGCGATCGATGAAGACTCCGGATTTCCAATCGCCGAGCCCAAGAGACCAGAAGAAGTCGACAAGAAAGGTGATCCCAACTTTTGCCCTTACGACCGGATGCTTGGACACAAGATAGAAGATTGCATTACCTTCAAAAGTTGGCTCAATGACAATCTTCAAAAAGGGAATATAACAATCCCGAAGGAGTACATGAAGGAACCCCAGAAAGGAGGTTCCGTCAATGTTATCTCAATGGATCTCATTGTTCCAATAGATCCCTATGCGACTGATGATGGAGGACTACCGCTTGGACAAAGTCCTCGAAGAAGATTTTGGATCACATCCAAACTGCTTCGGTGCGAGCCTCAATTCAGAGTTCGAAACCTGTCAAGTCGGCACTATCACTTGCGATAGAAGAACCACCTCAACAAGAGACGATTGAAGAGAAGAAGAAAATTGATGAAGAAGAGAAGACCGAGGCTCCTAAGGCTAGACTAGGGGCTGCTTATCCTAGGATAGTTGTTTCCAACTCGGGGGAGAAATCCCTCGAACCTCTGACTCTGTATGATTATCTGCTCACTCCGGTGGGATCTAATAATGATAAGTGTTATGGCATTGGCTACGTTTTGACTGTTTCTAACGATTACGTAACTAGCGACAACCAACCTAAATCGGATATCGATTCCGATACAAGTGACAATTCTCAAATCATACACAATCTCGACGATCACAATGGCAAAGAAGACATCCACCAAGGAGGCTACGAGAGTTCAACAAGCAATGAATCTATTTGCGAGTTTCGAGGAGCTCCAGTCACAATAGAGTTAGAGCCTTCAGACTCTGAAGCTAATCCAGAAGAACCTGTCATTCCGATTCAGGAGGAAACACCAGCAAACTCAATACTAGATTCAGGAGAAATTACAGAAGTCAACTTAAGAAGTGGAAGAGTTCTACCTCCGAGAATGGGTCCAAAGGACAAAGGAAAGCAGGTGGTTGTTCAGGAAGAACCAACCCCCGCAGAAGAAATACCCATTCAGGAAGAAATCGAGACACATGGAAATAAAGTGGACTACAACGTGCTAGCCCATCATAGGAAACTACCGGCCAAACTGAGCATCTACGATGCTCTCATCTTATCAAAGGAAATGAGAGAAGCTCTGATCAAGGCCTTACTTGATCCATAAATTTGCTTAGCTCAAATGACCGGAGATTCCTTAGATGAGGTTTGCTCGTTAAAGGAACAGCGAGGTGTTACCTTCACGAACAATGACCTACTACTTGGGACAACAGACCACAACCGACCGTTCTACATTTCAGTTACAATTAGGAAGTTTACACTCTCCAGAGTATTGGTGGATCCAGGAGCATCAATCAACATAATGAATCTTTGAACGCTAGCATACTTGGAAATTGATGCTCGCGAGCTCAAAGCGGACAAAATGTTATTAAGAGGATTCAACCAGAAAGGAGAAAGAGCCCTCGGATTAATAACACTGCTAATGAAGACTAGTGACTTGGCAAAGACAACCGCAAAATTTCACATAATCGATTCAGAAACGTCATTCAACGCTCTACTGGGCCGACCATGGATACATGAGAACCGAATGGTACCATCATCCCTACATCAGTGCATCAAATACTACGATGGAGGGGAACAATGCATCAATGGTGACTTACAACCATTCTCCGTACATGAGATTGGAATCCATGAAGATGCAGCTTATTACGCACCCCCGAAGAAAACAATCTTCTCCAAAGATACCATAACAAATGAAGCAAAGGAAGTTCGGGACGACGAAGAACTCCGAAGTTCTAGTCCAACGAGTCACTCACCACTCCCTTACGGCGAGATGGTGAAGGTTTCTCCACAACTCACATCCGAGGTCGAGGCCGGGGACGAGGTCGTGGCAGAGATGTTAGGACAGTTAGGCAGAGGAAACCAGCCATCAATGTTGATTGGGAAGACAGTTCTGAAGAAGAACAAGAGATCAAGCAAGAAGTAGCGACAATAAGTCGGAAGAAGCTGCAATTGAAGATATCTCTCAAAGATGAAAAGAACGAGGAATATAAATCGATGTACGAGAAGATTAACCACTATGTACATACTATGACCCTGACCCCGATCCATTCTAATAAGATCGAGGGTATGGTGGTCAAAGAGGTACATAGCGGCGGTGCAAAGCCCATCAAATTCTACCGTGGTGCTCCTTCCTCCAAAACTGAAAATAATGTACAATTTGAAGATGCTACTTCATCAGAATTAATGGAATTACCTTTTGAGTGGTACTCTCCATGTGTTCAAAATTTAATTCAGCGTGGTTTCTTACCTCGATAATGGACAAAAGGTCAATCACAACATTTTGAAAAATTATGGAATAACTCCGGTCGTCCACCCAATTCAAGGCATGGTCTCGGATTAGGCACAGTAGGATCAGTTGACGATACTGAATTTTGCATGGTTGTCACTTGCAAGTCTAATAAAGACTGCATGGAAGCTACATAAGAACTTGAAGATTTACAAATTAGAAATGCTCCACCAGAGTTCGAAGAAGAGATCAAATCTATAATAGATGAGTTAACGGAAGTTAACTTAGGTACTAGCGAAGAGCCTAGACCTACCTTTGTTAGCTCCTTACTCAATAAAGAAGACTCCGAAGAAATAATCAAGTTATTAATGGAATTTAAAGACTGTTTTGCTTGGAGCTACGATGAGATGCCAGGACTAGCTCCAGAGGTCGCAGTCCATAAGCTAGGAGTGGATCCTACTTATGTTCCAGTTAGACAAGGTTCTAGAAGAATGCGTCTAGAAATAAAACAACAAGTCATAGCTGAAGTTAAAAAGCTAATAGACGCTAAATTTGTCCGTGAAGAACAATACCCGACTTGGTTAGCCAATGTGGTACCAGTCAGGAAGAAGAATGGTCAGATCAGAATTTGTGTGGATTTTAGAGATTTAAACAAGGCATGTCCAAAAGATGAATTCCCTCTACCGATCCCAGAATTAATGATCGACATTGCTTCAACACATGAAATATTCTCATTCATGGATGGATCTTCGGGATACAACCAGATAAAAATGGCTCCAAAAGATGAAAAACTTACAGCATTCAGAACGCCGATCGGAGTATATTGCTACACAGTGATGCCATTCGGATTGAAGAACGCAGAAGCAACCTATCAAAGAGCAATGACAAGAATTTTTGATGATCTCATCCACAATCAAGTCGTATGCTATGTGGACGATGTGGTCATCAAAAGCAAGGTAAAGGAAAACCACCTGTATGATTTGAGAATTGTTTTCGAACGATTAAGACAATTTAACCTTAAGATGAATCCCTTAAAATGCGCCTTCGGCGTCACGTCCGGGAAGTTCTTAGGATTCGTTGTTTGACATCGAGGAATTGAAATCGACCCGGAAAAGAATAAAGCTATCTTAGAAATGCCGCTTCCCAAAACCTTAAAACAACTACGATCTTTTCAAGGGAAGTTGGCATATCTTTGACGCTTTATCTCAAACTTGTCAAGTAGGTGTCAGCCTTTCTCGGCATTAGTTAAAAAGGACGCAAAATTTATTTGGGAAGAGAAATTCCAGAAGGCCTTCAAAGACATTAAACAATATTTAATGACACCTCCTGTCTTAGTAGCCCCGGCCTCGAGTAGATCGTTGATACTTTATACCGCGGCTTTGGACGACTCTCTCGGAGCCCCGTTAGCCTGGGTCAATGATGAGGGTAAAGAAAATGCCCTTTACTAGCTAAGCCGTCGTTTACTTCTGACGGAAGTAAGGTGTCCCACAATTGAAAAGCACTGTTTGGCACTGATCTTCGCCGCTCAAAAGGTCAGGCTTTACATGCTTTCTCATAAGGTCAACCTGATCTCGAAATTTAATCCATTGCAATACTTGATGACCCGTCCAACGCTTTCTGGCAGACTTGCTAGGTGGTCAATGATATTATTGCAATTCGATATAACTTTCGTGCCTCTTCGTGTCATAAAGGGACAAGTCCTAGCAGACTTCCTCGCAGCACACCCTCTGCCAGCAGAATCTCCTCTCAATGACGACTTGCCAAACGAACAAATAATGAGCTTGGAAGACCCTGATGATCGACGTTGGGAATTATATTTTGAAGGAGCATCTTCAGCACACAAAGACGAAGAATCGCAAGTAATAGTGCCCGGTAAGGTAGGAATCAGACTATTCTTTATAACACCGGAGCGGGGGATGTTAAGATACTCCTACCACTTAACAGAGCCATGTACAAACAACGAAGCAGAATACGAAGCCCTCATAACAGGACTGGAATTAACTATTCAAATGGGGATAACAATCATCAACATCTACGGGGATTCACAGTTAATCATTCAACAGATCACCGGATAGTACAAAATTTTAAAGCCAAGACTCGAGCAATACTTCCAGTATGCCATACAGTTGTTGGAACAGATTCCGAATGTGACAATCTACAAAATTCCCAAGAAAGAAAACGCTTTAGCAGATGTGGTAGCCCGCCTTGCAAAAGAATTTGCCTGCTTGCAAGATAAATCAGTGGAAGTGTCAGTTCACGGACGTCAGGTCCTATCACAGCTCAACATAGACACAATACACAAATAAGTAAAAGAAAAGGAATCGATTGCAGCGAGTGACGGAAAACACGGAAGATTGGCGACAGCCATTAATAGACTACCTGCAAACAGGAAAACTACCAGACGATAGGTCGTAAGCCCATCAGATTAAGAAAAGAACTCTGTCCTACGCATTAGTAAACAACATGTTATACAGAAGGTCTTTCGATCAAATGTGGCTAAGATGCCTAAGCGGGTCTGAGGCCCATGAAATTGTTAAAGAGGTGCATTCAAGACTCTGTGGTGCTCACCAGTCGGGTCCGAAGATGAAAATGAAAATTAAAAGACTAGGGTACTACTGGCCCTCGATGATGACCGATCGCATGAAAATCGCCAAGAGCCGTCACCAATGCCAAGTGCACGGAGTGGTTCTACACCAACCTCCAAATGTGCTACATCCGACAATTGCATCGTGGCCATTTGAATGTTGGGGCACAGATATAGTGGGTCCAATAGAACCACCATCTTCAAAAGGACATCGCTTCATTCTTGCGGCTACAAATTACTTTTCCAAGTGGGCAGAGGCAGTTCCACTCGTAGAAGTGAAAGCACACCACGTGCTACGGTTTTCAAGAACCAAGTTGTCTACCATTTCGGAGTGCCTCGCGAGATCATCTTAGATAATGGATCAGCATTCAGAAGCACGCAAATCAACAATTTTGTCAGGAGACACGGAATCAAATGGCGGTATACAACAATTTACTATCCAAGAGCAAACGGCCTGGCTGAGGCTTTTATTAAAACTCTCGTTCAAATTTTAAAGAAAACATTGGACGACGATAAGAGAAATTGGCACGAGAAGTTATTAGAAGCCTTATGGGCCTACCGGACAACCTTCAGAACTTCTACTCAAGCTACACCTTACGCTCTGGTGTATGGGTCCGAGGCAGTGTTACCCTTAGAGGTCCAACTTCCATCACTCAGAATTGCGAGTTGCAAACAAAATCACGACAGAAGAGAATGCCAAATTACGACTAGAGGAGTTGGAAAGCCTGGAAGGGAAAAGACTTGCAGTGCAGCAGAATTTAGAACTATACCAAGCTAAGATGGTTCAAGCCCATGACAAACTGGTCCGCCCAAGGACCTTCATGGTTGGTGACTTAGTTCTTTTTCTCAAGAGACCTATCCTTGCACACCGAAAGATAGAAGGAAAATTTGAACCCACTTGGGAAGGACCGTTTCGTGGTTGAAGCAAGTATACTCGGGAGGCTCCTACCAGCTAGTGAATTGCCAAGGAGAACGACATATGCTTCCGATCAACGGACGATACTTGAAGAAGTATTACGCTACCTGATGTTTCGAAAGAATGAATCCTTCATCCCTAGAAGCACGGGCGAAGTAATTACTTATGACTGGGTCGGAACCCAAAAATAATAAAAAAATGTGCTAAAATAAATAAAATCATGATAATAAAGTCTTCTTTGTTCTCTCTTCCAAATCAAAATCTTTTTTCCGATCTTTTCCCACTTCATTCCTAATGAATTTAAAAATATATAAAAAAAAGAGAAAAAACTGTCTTTAATAAACATTTTCTTAATGTTCTTGTTCTTAGTACAACCCCTGATTTTTTTCCTTGTCTTTTCGCAGGGAAATGTCGAACGGGCGGTTGGTCCTGAACTTTAGAAATGGCGTAAGCCTTGCACTCGACGAAAAGAGGGTGAAAGATGGAGCGATAATAGAGATTGACTCAGACTTCTCACTAGCAGGCCCGCAATACGAGGAAGGTGACCGGGTCCCATCGACCGAGAGGAGCCGCCCGTCGGACAAGTAATGAAAGTGGGTGGCCCAAGCCACCAATCCAACGACGAAGAAAAGGAAAACAAACACCGAAGAAGACAAGAGAATCAAGTCCGTAGTCGCTACGACGGAGGGCGAGCTTGTCGGCGCCGCGCCCACGGGATTCGGGAAGTACGAAGAGCTACTTTCACAGCAACTCAGCGAAGAAATAAAAATTGCCGTATCCGCAAGATGTTAACAAAACTAACAGCGGACCAGCGCGACGAGACAGTTGCTACTACCAGTGCATATACTTCAAGGATACCGGTTCACCAGGAACCTGAAGAAAGGAGGCCAGCTCCGAGGATAACAGAAGAGACCAGGGAAATCTCAAAAAGATCAGAAGAAGGAAGGCTACCACACCACCAGATAAAGCCACCAGTAATGCATAACCTTGTTGCAGAAGCAACCCCGGAGGATGTCCCGACGGAGACCATCCCCGAGGAGCCGAGGTATGCAGGAGAACGCGAAGGGATTGAGCCATATATCCCACAATACGTCACTAGGCCTCGCCATTTGCAGATTATTCCAGAATACGAGCTAGAAAGAATGCAGAATGTCGAGAAGCAAACTTTTGAATACTTCGAGAGAATTAGAGGCAGGAGGATCAATATACTAGAAGGCCTCGAGCTACATACAAACATGTTCTCAGAATAAAAACAACAACAAATCGTGGAATGCATCCGGGATTTGAAAAGAATGGGTCGAGCAGGCCTCCTAAGAGAAAACACCTACTCGGAACCCCGGAGATGGATGCCAAGGAAAGGAAGAATTACCATACAATGTGGATGCTGCTACAACTTCGCGGAATACAGGAAGGGCAACCCACCGGGAATACTCCGTCATGGCAAGGTAGATCCAATGCCATTAGTCATTAAATGGATGGTAAAGAGAATGATAACATGGAGGGTACTGCCAGTAGATTGCATACCCAACAGTTGCATCATTAACATTTACAAGCAGGGTGACTGCATACCCCCTCACATAGATCATCACGACTTTGTCAGACCTTTCTGCACGGCTTTTTTCTGAACGAGTGTAATATCATGTTCGGATCTGACCTCCGGATAGCAGGCCCGGGTGAGTTTCGAGGGCCAGTAAATATACCATTACCGGTAGGTTCCGTCATGATACTAAAGGGCAACGGAGCAGATGTCGCTAAACATTGCATACCGGGAGTACCAATGAAGCGGATCTCAGTTACTTTCAGAAGAATGGATGACAGGAAAGCACCTTACCACTTCCAGCCAGACCCGGAGCTAGAGAGCCTCCGGCCTTACGAGTCGTGAGTTACATGGAAAATATCACACCTCCAACGTACATCCATACGGCATCCTTGCCAAGGATGGCTTGGAAGGTGATGTTATTGACCATGTACCTCACTATTCAGACATGAATTTTTGACAGATACCTTTTTGGATGGATCGACAAAGATCATACATAGTCCGTTTTGAGTCTATATGGATTGTATGAGATGTATTCCAGATCGAGTTGTATGATGTATCTTCAACATGATTGGAATGAAAGTGACCATGTCACATTTTTGGCCTTCACCTCTTTTGTGCAAGTTGACTAGGAAACACCATTAAAGTTAAATGAACTTCGAACAAAGAACATAAAAGAAACAAAAATAATAAAAGAAAACTTTCCTTAAAAATCTAAATAAAAAAATGATGAACTCCAAATTCACACGAACATTAAATGAACAATAAAATAAATTTGAATCGTTAAAGGTGAACACGAATTTTAAATCAAATCTCAATCAAATTCAAAATTCAACTTTCCAAATCTCAAATCAAATCTCAATCAAATTCAAATTCAACTTTCCAAATCTCAAATCAAATCTCAATCAAATTCAACTTTCCAGATCTCAAATCAAATCTCAATAAAATTGAAATTCAACTTTCCAAATCTCAAATCAAATCTCAATTAAATTCAAACTCAATCTTCCAAATCTGAAATCCAATCCGTTCTACTCTCTCCCTTGTCTGGGATGGAAGCAGTTGATTCCATTGACACGGAATCAGGTTTTCGATTCGAATCCGATGGCGAGGAATTGTATCCAATCCAAACCATCAACTTTCGACCAACTCTTTTGGAATGAGATATGTAACATCTACATATTCCCTCCTAATCTGTTTCTTTCCACAAAAATCTTTTACAACTCTCATGAAATTCTCGAAACACAAAAATTCCACACTTTTCAAATCAACATTACAAATCTTTGCAAAATCAGTTACATGAAAATCAAATTCTTGGGGTCGAGGATTTTACATCCGAGACTGCATTGCTTTAGGATTCTTTCCCTATCGCAATGAAATACATCAAAATCAAATTCTTGGGGTCGAGGATTTTACATCCGAGACTGCATTGCTTTAGGATTCTTTCCCTATCGCAATGAAATACATCAAAATCAAATTCTTGGAGTTGAGGATTTTACATCTGAGACTGCATTGCTTTAGGATTTTTTCCCTATTAAAATGAAATACATCAAAATCAAACTTTTGGGGTTGAGGATTTTACATCCGAGACTGCATTGCTTTAGGATTCTTTCCCTATCGCAATGAAATACATCAAAATCAAATTCTTGGGGTTGAGGATTTTACATCCGACACTCGCATCGCTTTAGGATTCTTTCCCTATCGCAATGAAATACATCAAAATCAAACTTTTGGGGTCGAGGATTTTACATCCGAGACTGCATTGCTTTAGGATGCATTCCCTATAGCAAAGAAATACATCAAAATCAAACTTTTGGGGTTGAGGATTTTACATCCGAGACTACATTGCTTTAGGATTCTTTCCCTTTAGCAATGAAATACATCAAAATCAAACTTTTGGGGTTGACGATTTTACATCCGAGAGTGCATTGCTTTAGGATTCTTTCCCTATCGCAATGAAATACATCAAAATCAAACTTTTGGGGTTGAGGATTTTACATCCGAGACTGCATCGCTTTAGGATTCTTTCCCTATAAGCAATGAAATACATTAAAATCAAATTCTTGGGGTTCGGGATTTTACATCCGAGATCGCATTGCTTTAGGATTCTTTCCCTATCGCAATGAAATACATTAAAGTCAAACTTTTGGAGTCGAGGATTTTACATCCGAGACTCGCATTGCTTTAGGATTCTTTCCCTATCGCAATAAAATACATCAAAATCAAACTCTCGAGGTTAAGGATTTTACATCCAATACAAGCATTGCTCTGAGATCTCTCCTCATTGTAATGATTCAATCCAATCAATTCAATTTTCTTTTGAGGTTGAAGATGTTACATCTAAAACCACAAAATTCCAATTTTCATTTCAAGTTCAAATCCCTTCAAATTAATTTTAACAAAACCTCAATCTAAATTGAAACTCAAACTAAAATCTGAGCTCACACATCAAAACCTAAACTGAAACAAAATGAAATCTAAATAAAAAATCCCCCAGATCATGCGATTTGGGATTCACCTCCTTTTCCTTTCCCCAGCGAGAGTTCGTGGATCTCCGGGCCTCGCAGATATACTTTACACTCCCCAGCGGAAACTCTTCTACTCTATCCCAAGTTTGTCACTTGAACTTCGTGTTGGTTTTGTTGATCGCCTCGGTCAACACCAATACGCGCGGTGTGCTCTGTCAGCCACCACACCTATTGGGGTCCATTTGTTAACCTCATTTCCGATGAGGTCTTCTCCTCTTCTTTCTAAGATTTCAGGATCTAGCCTTAGCTTTTCCTTTGACTGTCTTAGAGGATTAGAATTGGGACCCACTACCTAGAATTTCAAACCACTTCTAAATTCCCTGCAAACTCCATAAACTTGATTGTAAACCCGTAATCACCTAGAGGGTTGAAATCAAGTGTGGAAGTTTAAAGGATGAGTTCCCATAGGACTCTTTGGCCTTAGACCGCCTCCGGGTTGCTCGGTCCAGTGAGGGCCGACTTACACCCACGTTACACTTATACACTACACTTTCACACACCTCCTAAAACCACACCTATACCCAACTTGACCTCCTGACTCATGAAGGTGATTCACATGGATGGTCCTTAACCCCTAAGCCCTTGGCTAAGAGGGTTAGGAACAACATAGTGAATGCCTCAAATGAGTCCCTTCATGCCTCATGTGGGCTTGATATGGCTTCATGGCTTCATGGCTCAACCAAAATGATTTCATTCCACTTACATTTACCTAATCTTCAATTTTGCAAATTTTCAATTTTTGACCCCCGGGACCCTACACCCGCCTAACTTACCAAATGCCCTTGAAATTACCCAAATTTTTCAAAATTTCCAAATCACCCAAAATTCACCAAAATTAACCTTGAATATTTCCCCTCCACTCAAATTGATCATTCATAGCCAAAAATACCAAGAATTCCAAAAATACCCCCCAATACCCTCCAAATACCCAAAATACCCCTCTTAGCCAAAAAATCCAAAAATTCAGAAAATTCCCAGAAAATTCCACAAAATCCCAAATATTCTCAATTACATTTTGTTCTACTATACCATGAGCCAATGTTGTGAATTTACTCCACTTTTGTTAAAATCCCCAATTTGACCCATTTTAACCAAAAGTGAACCCAATGTCAAACCAAACCTACCCAATTGACCCAAATTCTGGTCCAATTCAATTCTAAACTTTCAACATTTCCAACACCGATCTAGACCAAATTTAAGTCCAATTTTATTGGAATTTGAATCCAATTTCACTTTTGGCCTTAAAGCCCAATTTGGACCTATGACCCAAACTTAGCCCAAACCAAACCAATTTAACTCCAATTAACCCCAAATCATTTCTAAACCTTCCCTAACATCACTACAAACAAAACACTAACATGATTTGCCCAAAATTTGGATCCAAACCCCACTCAAATTCAACCTAAAACCAAGAGGCCCAATTTTGACCTAAATCCAACCCTAACCCAAATAAGCCCAAACCCCAAAATCAAAACCCAACCAAAGTCAAAACCTCTTTGAAACACTCCCATAAACATTTCCCAACATTAATTTTACGTCAATTTCAACCCTAGCCCAACATTGGCCCAAGTTAGCCTAATATGACCTTCATTGGTCCATTTACCAAAGAGACCCAAATCCAACCCAATTCAAACCCAAACCACTCCAAACTTGTTTCAAATCAATCATGACACATCCCTAAACCAAACTCAACATTTATTTGGCATGGTCCATTGCAAACTTTCCTCTTCAAAAGCCCATTTGCTAACCTAAAAGCCCACTTCCCTAAACCATTTTAAAAGCCCATCTTCACTAAATTTTAAAAGCCCAAACTCATCCTAAAGCCCACATTACAATCTCATCCCATCACCATTCAATTAAAATCATCTCTTAAGTCCTAAATAAATCATCAAATGGATCCAAATCAAGCCATATGCCAAATCACTCCTAAATACCAAAATTCACAAAATCCTTTTTCATGAAATTGACTTAACTTTTCCCAAGCCAAAGATGAGCCATGAAGCCATGCATGAGCCACATGGAAGCCATGAGAGCCTCTTTACATGTCACCATGCCATTTTGGGCAAAAGGAGGAGACTCTTTCCTTAATCTCCTAAAGTCATTAGCCTTAACCATGATTCCCCTTAACCCAAATTTAATCCAAATATATTTGGATAAGGACTTCTCCATGTCAAACCAGCTGATTCCTTTGACTCCTCACAACACCCAAAGCCATCTTGAAGGGTGAACCAAGTCCAAAAGGTGGACTTGACCAAATCAAGCCAAAAATTGGCCTTCCCCCATGTCATCTTAATCCAAGCTTTTGACACATGGCAAAGCCCAATTGTCTACACTAAACCCCAGCCCTGACCCACTTGAACCTGAGGGTGACTCATGCCTGCCGGCCAGCCGCCTAGATCGCCGGAAAACACCACACCCGAGAGCTCACATGTGAGCCAACATTGAAATTCTCCCTTGCTGAGCTGCCCCATGCCCAGTGGCCATTGCAGCTGTTATTCTCTTGCCAAGAGCAGCTGATCCCAGTCCCTAACTCCCCCTGGGAGGCCCTCCAGCCTCTCCCATTTAAACCCCACCTCTCTCGGCCATGGAGGAGGTGCTGAACCAACCTAAAAAAAACTCTGCCAAAATCATTCCAGACCACTCTCCATACATAGAGCATTTGATTCCTTCTGGATTCCAGCCCTAATTCCCTCCAGCTCGAGCTCAATTTTGAGTTCAAATTTCAGCATAAAAACCAGGACACTTCTTCACAGTGAGCCAATCCCCAAATTGATTGGTCCTACACCTTCACCAGACCAAGAGAAGAAGTTCACCAGCAAAAGCCCCCTCACCAGGCCAGCCATTGCTTCCAGCCTCCAAGCTTTGTGATCGGGCTTGGTCGAAATTATACCTAGACAATTCACCAGGCCAAGGGACTTCATCTGGAGTTTGCTTGGACCCAATCGAAGGTGACACAACTCTTAGATCAAAGCTTCACTTCTTTGAGCAAAGGTATGGACTCACTCTTCTTCCCGAGCATACAGAGATTCTCTATTTAATTTGAGTCAATTTCAATACATGTTTACCGTATGAATGTGTTCGTCTCCTCAAGACAAATCCATAGAGCATAAGAAAACAAAAATCCGTTGAGAATCGAGTGAGAAATTAGGGTTAGAAGGTTGATGGTCACGGGTTCACACCAGTCGTAGACGATGACCAGGAGCCGTCGGATCGCGCGTGTATCAAGAGGATGGCCAGGATCGCGCCGGACGGAGCAACGGGACATGAACCGCGGGCCGCGTGGCATCCTAGTCAGGTGGCAGCGTCGAATGGGAGCGCGCCGCTTGGTCATTCAGAGATGCCGAGGATGACAGGGCGCCGTGCTGGATAAGTAGGAAAATAGGCATTTTCTTATTTATTTAATTCCCTAAACTTCAAAAATGCATAACTTTGTGTAGAAAAATCAGAAAAAAAAAATAAAAATACCCTCTTGCTCAGTGAATAGAGGAGAATAATGTGGAAAAGAAATCATTTAATTTCATTGAGTATTTGATTTTTAATAATTTCTTTACTCTCTCCACATTTTCAATTCTCCATGCATGTATACAATTCACCATGTCATGAGACCATAGGGCTTTTGAAGCCTCTGAATTTGGGAACATTCCCTGAATTTTCCAAAGTCAGAGGCCACTCCTATGAAGAGTTATTGATTTTTCAATTCTAGGTCTCTATTGAGAATATTTTAATTCTAATAATTAGCATATTGTGAAATAAATTCTAGGAAAATTTGAGGATGTTTCTTATGACTAGAGGACTCTAGGAAAAATAGGTTTTGAATTAATCCACTTGGAATAACCCTAATTGGCTTAAACACCCAAAATAGGTCCTTAATTAATTAGAGCTAATCATACATCAAATTGACTTGAAATCAATTCTCCACTGACCTTTAGGATCAGAGGAACCCACCATAAAAATTTAAAGTCAATTGGACTTGGTTAGCCCTACTAAATGGGTTGATTAAGCCATTTAGCCAATTTAAACTTTAAAAAATTCATAACTATCAAAATACTTTTCAAAAATTCACCAAATTGGTTTTGGAGCCTCTCTGGTATCAGGGTAATTTAAGAAAATTAAAATTGTAATTTTCTAAAAAAGTTGATTTTTTGCATTATTTTAATATTTTTAATAATTAAAAAATAATAAAAATCACAAAAATAATAAAATTCACCAAAATGTTATATTTTGAATTTTAATCACTTAGGAAAAATCCCCATATTTTTTTTAGGTCCCTATGATGAGATAATAAATTTTTAAGCCTTAAGGTAATTTTAAAATTACAAAAATGTATTTTCTAGCAATTCCACTAAAATAATTCTAATAAATCAAAGAAAAATCAGAATATTATAAAAATTAGTTCTCTGGTTTCCTTGATATCAGAGAGATTTTTCAAAAATATAAAATTTATTTTTCAAACTTTATTTTATTTTTAAATTAATTAATACTCCAAAATTCAAAATAATTATAATAAAAATAATATAATTCAAAAAATCACCAAAATTGGTCCAAGTGGTCCTCTGGTCATTAGGAATGTCCCATAATTTTCTTAAGCACAGTAAACTTTCCCTTGGTCATGTTATTAAATTTTTCTTGAAAATTCTTATTTTCCACCAAAAATAATTATATAAATAATTTAAATACAGAAAAATCACATTTTCTCCTCTAATGTCTTGATTGACATATGAGTGAAGCCACATAAAAATTTCTAATTCATTTAAGCTCAATTTAGTGAGTTATGAAATTAGTAAGTTTAAAGGGCAAAATGGTAATTAAAATTTTAACCTATAATCAAAAATTTTAGGTTTAATTAAAAGGGTGGGTAAAATATTTGATATTAAGTTGATTTTGGATGTTTGAAACTTAGGTATTTAAAGGGTAGAAACCTACCAAACAATTTGAATGTAATTAAAATAAACCTTAATTAAATAATTAATTAAATTTGGAAGAATAATAATAAAAAAATTGGAATTATTAAAATAGGGATATTATTAGGAAGAGATTTATTCTTTAATCTAAGAATCCCTACATTAATCACCTCAATAATATTCAATTCCTAATTAAAATGATAATCTAAATTCAAAACTTAAAATGCTTAATCATTAAATTAAATTAAAAATTAAAACATTTAAATTAAACCCTTTTAAAATTTCATTTAAATTAATACTTTAACAATTAAAATTAAATCATCTTTAAAGCATAAAAAATAAAATATTAAATTAAAATTAAAAATAAAATTAAATTAAAATTTAAATTAAATTAAATTAAATTAAATTAAATAAAATTAAATTAAAACATATTAAATTAAATCAAATTAAATCAAATTAAATTAAATCAAATTAAATTAAATTAAATTAAATTAAATTAAATTAAATCACATTAAATTGAATTAAAATTAAAACATATTAAATTAAATTAAATTAAATAAAAATTAAAACTAAACCAAATTAAATTAAAATTAAATTGAATTAAATTGAATTAAATATAACATCACCTAAGACATGAAGAATTCAAAAATAAATCGAAAACAACTTGAACACTATTCCAAACTTAAATCCATTAATCGAAATCAAATTTAAATCACAAATCACTTGAACATCGGTTTGCCCTCAAGAACTCTTATCGTCATAACTCCTAAATGGAGCCTCAAGTATTACTCCACTCATAGGATATTCAAATGTCCTAGTTCACTGAGCAAGAGGATAAAACTTAAATTAAACCTCAGATGATTACTTCACCTGATTAGTTAAATTCGTTTGGACTTAAAACAATTCTAGCAATATTGAAAAGATGTTTAAGATTCGTCTTAAGCACTTCCTCAATATGATAGGATGTTTATAAGAACAATTGAACTTAATTGTTCTTTGATGAAGAAAATCGTCCTAAAACCAAAATACAAGAACCTAGACGTCATAGGAAATGACTAGCTATAGGATTAGGAATTTGGTAGAAAACCATAACCCTTCCCTTAGCTTTACCTAGGAACTTTCTTTATATGGTTAAATATTCTAAATTGTGTTTAAGTGCAGCTTGGGATGACGGGAAGACCCTCCAGGTACGCTTTTATTTTATTGCAATTTACCTTCTTGCAATTTACTTTATTGCAAATGCACTTACTTTTCTTGCATCTTAAACAACTGTTGCATGAAAACCCACACCTTTAGGATAGTCCCTAAAACTGAAACCAAAACTAAATTAAAAGTCACTACAAGATAAAATTCACCGCCATAATATTTCAAAATATAAAACAACACAAAATTTAATCATAAACAGAATACAAAACTACAATTACAACTAAATTAAAACATCTTGTTGGATGATCGGGAATACCTCGGATGATGTAACCTACGTGTTGCTAATGGGATTTCCCACGGTCTAAATGAAAGTGTGGAACTCATTTAGTTGAGTTTAGCAAATTCATCTGGACTAAGTGAATCCGATAAAAATAACGATGCCGGAAGGATGGAACCGTGGGATCTTAACCGGTGTTGTTATAATCAACTTTAAGATTTATTTTAATTAAAACATAAAAAAAACACTTGGATTTTAAGACTTCTCTAAACCAGAACACTTTTCTCATCTCTTGATTTTCATCTTCTATAACTAAACCTTCTACAACAACAAGGAGCTCGGAGCATGGTGGGCAGCTCGGCCATCGTCATCAGCATAACTTGAATCTACATCAACAAAACTTTCTTAGAATTAAATAACTAAGCCATAGGACTTCGAGGTAGTTTGCCTAGTGCAACATAAATTTTCAACTCTTCGTTAGGCATTTACATGATCATGTCATGTAAATAAAGCCCTAACCGGTCTTAGGACTCCGAAGTAGTCGTTCGATACGACATAAACCCTCACATCTTCAAGGCTATTTGTATGATCATGTCATACGAATATAAGTCCTAATTAATTAAAATTAGCAAGATCAAAACATTAAATAAATATTAGGACTTTACTAAATTCAAGCCAAACAATAGGATAGTCGGTAAATTACCGAAGTTCGCTTCGAATCTGTAATTTCTCCTACATTTCTTCCTTTGAATTCACAAAACAAAAAATGTTTCAAACTTGATCCATTCCCTATTGAAATTCCAAAATTTAATCCCTTGAAAACTTAAACTTTGATATTCTTGAGAGCGAATTACCGATTATTATCGAGATTTTTCTTAAGTGATTCCCGTCACTTAAGATGTAATTAACTATAGGGGCTTGCCCTTATAGGGAATTTTAAGAACCCAAGTAATATAAACCCCGCTTAATTCATTTATATTAAGCGAGGGAATTTGTAGGCTTATAAAATTGGTTCGCGGACCAAACGGATGTCACAAATCTTCTAGTTTATTTAATTGAGCCCCATCATCAAGCAGTGTGTCTATCCTTCGGGATAGATACACGGTTTGTGGTGTGGTGCTAGTTTATATAAACTATTTGGGATGTGAGATCGGCTTGATTTCATATCTTAAAATTTTCAAATTTAAAATTATTTTCAAAATCAAATGCTACTTTCTAAATTATATATATATATATAATTAAATCAAATTCAAAATCTAAAATTCGTCGACAATTTCTGTTAGGCGACCCCCTTTTCAAAAATACAACAACTAAACCTAAAAATATGCCGACAAATGTGTAGGAAAGAAATGCTTAGAATTTTTTGTAGTAGTGCAAATTAGAAGCATTCCTATTCTTTACCCTTTGATCCTGGTGTAAAGAACATTGGCTAATCTATAGATCGGTTCAGGATGTTTTATTACTAGAATGGGTTAATCTAGGCTCACACTACTAGATGTCCAAGAGTGGCTATGGTCGGCCCTACCAGTGACCCGTTCCCTTTCTATAGATTAAATCATTAGAATTTAGTCTGTCACTCTAAAAACTAATCAATTCTCCACCTAATAAATAATATCTCCTTATTTATTTACACTTCACCATGAATAACCCGCATATAGCCTTCGATTACCCAAGGATTCATGTGATATCTACTAGTTAAGAACTCATCTCCGGATAGGTCTCAGAATTCTTCAACAGGTTTTAACAGTACAAGTGATCAATTTGTAAAGTAAATGAAGATCCGATATGAATATCATCACCATAATTTAATAAGAGAATATCTAAGCAAATCTTAATTCTTAAACATGCATCTATTTCATTACAAAATAAAAGTAAATGAAAATAGTAACATAAGAAGTAAAAGGGTTGATAGAAGTATGGAATAATTTAAGTGCCAATAAGGAACTTATTTCATTAGTATTCTATTATATTTATGCAACTATCTGTCACCTTGAAGCATCTAATAGATAATTCTATCATAAAAATAATTTTCCAACACATTCCACTACTTCATATTAAAAGAAAGAGTAAAGAAAATCACTTACGAAGCATGGATAAATCACAATAGAAAACTCGGTTTAAAACAAAGAAAATCCACTAGAAAGTGTTTACAACAAGTACAAGAGAATGAAGAACACAATACTTAGCTTTTTCCCTCTGAAGGAAAGAAGAAGATCTCTCCACCAAAGTTTCCCACCGATTCATGCGCCGCTAGTACATCCCTTACATAAATATCTCAAAATCCCTCACCAATCTCTCCATAAGATGTAGAAATCTACATCTTCATGACTCTAAAATGACTAAAATGACTAAGGGGGAAGAAAGAGAAGGGGGAGAGAGAGAGAGAGATAAGAGAGAGGCCTTTTTCCTGTAGAAATATCTCCTATTTATAGAGCTTTGAAAATGGCCAAGGGTTGCTCAAGGCACCTCTTCAAAAGTAGTCCACATTCATTGAATCTTCTAGAAACTGACTCTGACGCATAGGCGCTGGGATCTGGCGCCTAGGTGCCAGACTCCTGTGACCAAGTCTTCGTACCCCTTCACTTTGGTCGAACCTCTTCATGATTAAATCCATTCCAATGTGTCTAGATACATTGTATCACATGTCCAATATATTAGGAGTAACTTCCAGTCTTCTAGAAGGTCTAGAAACTACTTAAAACCATCAAAATAACTCCTAAAGTTGTCAAAAATCCATCCAATAACCGTTTTTGGATGATTCTGGAGCCTAGGACTTGATTCTAGCGCCTAGGCGCCGTTTTCTCGTCGTCACTGGCACCTAGGCGCCACCCTTTTCACAGCTCCACTGATTTGCTCCGTTTGGCCTCGTTTCAACTCCGTTTCGACCCATTTCAGTTGCTTTGTGTTCCTAACATCTTCACCTACAAGATAGAAATAAAAACAACCTTTCTCAAAATTATAGTTTCATTCAAAAACATGTGATAAATATAAAAGATATTAAGCATAGAAAGACAAATCAATATGTGCTAAGTTAAATTTTCTTTCTTTCTTATTTTGGCTCAAAATTGCATAGTTTTTTCTTAATTTTCTCTAAAATCATATTTTTATACTTTAAGACAAAAATATGCAAAATTAATTCCCTTAAAGTGTAATATCTTTAAAAATGTGCATAAAATTAGCATGAAATCTACACTAAAAATAGGTAATTTTTAAAGTGGATCAGATCCCACAAGGAAGTTCGAAGTATAAGTAAGTGTTTCACAGTATATATAATATAACACTTAAATCTGATACTTAAATTGCACTTAAAGTTTACTACTTACTTGTACTTCCACAATGCAGAAAACAGTAACGATTAATTAAACTACACTTACTTCTAACAACTTTGAAGACAAAATGAACTAGTAGACACATTAAAATATGTATTTGAAAGGTTTTTGATATATGAGAAAGGTATCTTTCCTCTTACAATGAGAATATGATGTGTGAATTGATATGGAAAAATTATCTATGTTATGGTGTCAAATAGGAACATAGATGATTCTTTACCCTTAAAAGAGTACCCCCTTTTCTAAGCATGAAAATAACATTGACATATCCTAAGTTTAGTCACTAAACCTAAGGCTAGGCTGGGAGGAAACCGGCTCTCACTTCAGAGCTCCCACTCACCCTTCACCCTAAGGCTAACCTTTGATATTTAGTTACTAATCTTAGAACCAATTTGAGGATTTTAGCCTGTCACCCTGAAATCTCAACATTGAAGTCCATCAAAACACATTTCCCTATTTATTTGCACTCAATTCTCATGAACTATGCAATTCATCCATGGAAATTGAATGGATCTTTCATTATTGTTGCAGGACATTAAATCCTTTCAAAATTAATGTTCAACAACATATTTTAACATTTCAATTGGCCAAATTGAAAAGTAAATTAAGTTCGAAATGAAAAACCATCACAATTTCTTCATTACATTAAAAGCACATCAAATCCACATCAATCCATCACCACATCTCTATACAAGAAGAAAGACAAAGGAGACTACTCAGAATTCATGAAGAAGAGATAATAAAACATGGATTTTATATATATAAGAAAAGGCATGCAAACTACAAAAAAAAATACAACTTATCTCTTTCTCTTCCCCAATGAAATTTCCTTGAAGTTCCTTTGAATCTTTTTTTCTCTTCTTTACAACACTTGATTCTCTCTTTAGAATGGAAAGGAAGAAACAATCTCTCACTTTACTTCTTCTACTTCACTCCTTAGAGAAGAATTCCTCTCAAATCCTCACTTCTACACACTCTTCTCCTAAACCCTAACACTTAACACACACTCAAACAACACTAGAACCACTGAAGAAGCTCACCATTTTCATCCAAAAACAGTTACTTATAAGATAGGGATGAAATCTCAAGAATTTCCAAAGGCATCCCTTCAAAAAGTTGCCAAAACTCTTCAAATTTGAATTCCACCAACTTCGGGCATCGGCGGCGCTCTATCCTGCCAATATTTTCTGGAGTCTTGGATTTAGGCGCCGGTGGCGCCCATTCTAACGCCGACGGTGCCAAAACACATTTTCCACCTTGTTGCTCCTTTTTGCTCCTTTTTGCTCTGAATTCGTTTCTTTTTTGCTTCTTTCACTCTAATCACCTAAAATCATCATACCTGCAACAAATCATGAAAAATACCTTTCATTAAAGTGCAATATCACCAAAAATGGTTAAAATTGTATAGTAAAAACCGTATATATTTTTGGTGCATTACAAATATTAACATCTTAATTGGCCAAATCAAGAAGTAAATAAAGTGTGAGATTTTGAATCATCACAACTTCTTTCAACATTGGTTTTTTATACTTCACACAACATTCTTCCATAACTTTATTACTTCATCATTCTAAGGAAAAAGATAAAAAAAACTACTTAGAATTAATGGAGAAAATACAATCACAACATGGTTTAAAAATAATAAACATAATGAAAACACAAGAAGTCTTATTAAAAAACCAAATGCAATAATAAAGATAAAGACTTATCTGTAAATCCTCTCCACCAAACTCTTGAAGTTCCTTTGAAAACTTTGTTTTTCCTTACAATACTCCTAAGAGGTTGGCACCCAACTCTAAGGAATCCAAATCTCACTTGTAATCCTAATTCAAACTATATTAAGTAGAAATGATGAAGTGGAGTAGTGTGTTACTAAAATAACTCTCTTACAAAATAAACTTAAACCACACTCTTCAACAAAAATCACTTTTCTGATCTTCAAGTCCTCTATTTTATAATTTTCCAACAAGTGATTTTGTATCTCTTCAAGTTGTGTTCAGATTCAATGAATCCTCCAAGAGATACATCCATTAAAGAGTAATTTATATTAATTTTGTCGTCATCAGAAAGATGCCCACGTTCTTAATAAGAGATGCCTCAAACACCTCTTCAAAATGGTGCCAAAAATTAAATAACTCCTCTTCAGCAATTGTCGCGCATAAGCACGAGGTATTGGCGCTTAGTCGCGTGGCTTCTGGCATGTAAGCTCCATGTTTGGGCGCATAGCCACATAGCTCTTGCGCGTAAGTGCGAGTCCAAGGGCTTAGCCGCAAAAGATCAATTTTGTACATTTCTTTCATTTTTTCTCCAAATTTGATCATTTTTCTCTCCTTTCATGGCAATCTTCCATTTAATCATACATGCAAAAAACAAAATACACAAAATACCTTTCATTAAAGTGCAGTATCATAAAAAATAGGTATAAAAATATGTATAAAAATACTATATATTTTAGGTGTATCAAAATCTCCCAAACTTGAAATGTTACTTGTCCTCAAGTGACAGTATAATAATATAAAAATCGAACAAACAAATTATGTGGTGATGTTTTGTAGGAGTTTCTAAAATTTTTTTCTAGAAAATTTGTAGTCTAATTTAGAAAAATATTTAGTAAATGAGACCAATTTGAAGTTTAGAAATCTCTTAGGTAAAGGTTAATGAAAAATATGAGTTCATATCTTATTCAGAAATACTTATAGATATTTTAAAATATAGGTTTTAGGCATTTTATTTTCTTGACTTAAAAAAAATTTTACTCAAAGTAATTATTCTAACTATATTAAATTTATAAGCTTCAAGATTTTCTCAAATCTTATACTCTAAAAAGATCAGGTTTGGAACCAATTTTTGATTAGGCCCTTAAATCCTCAAGCTTCACCTTCCTTTTTCACATACTATTTTTTACTTTTCTTTTTCTTTTCTTTTCATTTTATTTATTTATTTATTTTTATAAGACAAGGATTATTGTTCCTTGATAGGCCATTAATAATTTTAAATTCCACCATTCCTTTCCTAAAGTATAAGGTAGATATATATCTTTAACTTAGTGTTGACCTCATTTTTGGTGAGGTCTTTTCTTTCCTCTTAGTTCTTAGGATCTAGCCATAGGACTTCTCCTTGACTATCCTAGAGGACTAGAATTGGGACCCACCCTTTATCAATTCAGCCACCACTTGACTCCTCATGGGACCCCACTTGGATGGTTGTAAACCTCTAAATCACCTTGGAAGGTTAAAACCCCATATGGGCAACCAATAGTGATATCCTATAGGATGTCCAAGCCTTACGGCTACCCTGGGTGACCTTGGGTGACTTGAGCTTCTCTTGCACACACAAACACCCCTGAGCCACTTAACCTAAACCTTGAACCCTTGCCTTTCTACCCTTATGAAACTCACATGGTTGAACTGAAGCCATTAATCTTTGATTAAGATGGCTAAGGTCAATATGTGAAGGATCATAAAGTGGTTACCATTTTGCTAGACTTGGTCCCAAAGTGGTTGGACTTAGCTAAGTCCATGGCTCATGCTTCCAAAAACTAATTCCATTCAAAATCACCTTTTACTCGAGCTTGAATCCAATAAAATAATCTCATTCTTCCTTATTTGAAACTCCATTCATGTTGCCAAAATTTCTGGTTTTGACATTGGGTCCCCTAAGCTTACCCAAAACTACCTAAATGGCCCCCACAACCACCAAAATCATCCAAAAAATTCCCAAAAATTACCCAAAATTCCTAAAAATCCTAAAAATCATTTCAAAGTAATCCTTATCTTTTAAATCCACATAAATACCCCAATACCCTCCTAATAACCTCCAAATACCCTAAATACCCCTTTTGGCCCAAAATTCCAAAAATTCAAACAATTACCAAAAAATTCCAAAAAATCCCAAATATTCTCAATTACATTTTGTTCAACTACACTATAAGCCAATTTTGCCAATTTAACCCCTGTTTACAAAAATCCTTAATTTGACCCATCTTTAACCCATATGGACCCAATGTCAAACCAAGTCAACTCAATTGGCCTCAATTTTGCTCAAAATCAATCCTAAACTTCAATTCAACATCTCCAATACCAATTTAAACCAAAACTAAGCCTAACTTGACTCACATTTGAATCCAATTTCAACTTGAAACCAAAACCCCAATTTTAACCTATGACCCAAACCTACCCAAATTCAACTCAATCCAACTCAATTTCCCCCCAAATCAACTCTAAACTCTCCCTAACACATCCCTACACCAAAAACAAAATAAATTGGCTCTCAATTTGAACCCAAACCCAACTCAAAATTCATTTGAAATCATAACCCCCAAACTTGCCCTAAAGTTGTCTCCTACCCCTAAACCTCCAAATTGAATCCCCTAAACCTAAAATTTCCACCCAATTTATATCCTAAACATTTCCTAACAATCATTTGAAACATTTTGAACCATAAATTGGCCTTGAACCAAACTCTAGCCAAACCTAAACCCAACCTAACCCATGGTGACCAAAATTGACCAAGACCCCAAAATTCTCCAAATTGAAACCCCAAATGAACTCAAATCAACTTCATGTCTTCATGAAAAATCTTCCTTACAATCATCTACACAATGTTGACCAACCAATTTGATCCAATTCTAGACCAAACACAAGCTAGCCTAACTCAAACCCAAGTGAACCCATGTGTACACTTGAACTAAATTGAACCAAACCAATCTAAATTTGACCAAACCAACTTCTTGGCTGCTGACCCTAGGCCTCCTAGGGTGGGTTTGACCTGACCTAACCCATGCCCCATGAGCCATGGACCACTGGTCCACCACTTTTGACCAATGGGCTAAGCCACATGGCTAAGCCCATGTCCCATCTTTAAACTCTCATTAAGCAAGCTCCCTGCCTCAATTAATTGAGCTAAACTCCTCCTCCACTCCTCCTCAGCCTGCTCGGCCGCCTGACTGTCCTTGCCAGCCACCCCAGCCGCCGAAACAGTCACGCCCGAGCAGTCCATGTGTCCATGAAACCCAAAATTTGGCCTTGGTAGTGGGCAATCCTTTCCCCAGCCACACTGCCTGCTCAGCCCTCACCCTAAGCAGCCTAAACCACTCATTGCCTGGCCCTGAGCTCCCCTCTCTGGCCATGGCTATAAAATCCCCACCTTTCGGCCTCGCCAAAGGCGCTAAAATTTCTTCCACCAAACTTCCCTAAATTGCTCCCAGACCTTCTCCCAGCCTAGAGAAGAGGAGTCCCACTGTCCTCCTGCCCTAATTCCCACTGATTGAGCTCAATTTCAGAGCTCAATTCTCAGGCCAGAACAGGAAAATCCTCAAATCTCCATAGAATTCAAATTAACTCCTCTCACACCTTCACCAGAGGTATAAAAGGAGTTCCCTAGTGAAAGTCCCATCTCCAGACCACCCAATCTCTCCAGCCATCAAAGTCTGAAATCGGCCCTGGTCTAAGTCATACTTAGGCGATTCCCCAGAGCCAGAGACTTCACTTGGAGCTTCGTTGGGTTCAATCGAAGGTGCCACAACTCTCTGATTGAAGCTTCACTTCTCAGAGCTAAGGTACTGCCCTCTTCTTCCTCCCAAGCTTCCAGCAATTCTCCATTTTGTTTGGCTTGATTTCAAAGCATCTTAGCCCTATGGATGTGTTTGTCTTGTCAAGACGAATCCATCGAGCACAAGAACATGATATTTGGTGGGGAAATGAGAGAGATCTTACAGTTTTAGTGTGGAAGGCTCTCGGGACACACCAGACGGAGACGATGACCAGCAGCCGTCGGATCCCGCGTGTATCGGACAGATGGCTAGGATCGCGCCGGATGGAGCAACGGGACATGAATAGCAGGCCGCATGGCTTCTGAGTCAGATGGCGACACCAAATTAGGGAGCAACGCGTGGAACTTCGACCCGCCGTAGGTTGAGTTGGCGCCGCGTAGATAAGTAGGAAAATCTGGATTTCTTATTTATTTTAATACAAGGAACTTTGAAAATTGATATCTTTGCATAGAAAAATCATAAAAATAAAAGAAAAATACTCTCTTGCTAAGTGAACAGAGGAGAATAATGTGGAAAAAGAATTGATCTATTTTGTCAAGTATTTTATTTTAAATTAATTTAATACTGTTTTGAGTATTTTAATTCTCCACTCATGCATACAATTCACCATGGCATGAGACCATAAGGCTTTTGTAGCCTCTATTCTTGGAAACATTCCCTGAATTTTTCAATGCCAGAGGCCATTTCTGTGGCAAGATATTGATTTTTCAAATTTATGTGTCTATTTTGCCATTTTAATTCCAGAAATTAGTATGTTTTTTAGAAAATTCTAAGAAAATTAGGGGAAGTATCTTAGGACCAGAGAACCTTAGGAAAATTATGGTTTGGCTTAATTCCCTTAAAATACTTTTAATTGGCCCAAACACCCAAAATTGAATTTTAAATAATTAGGATAAATCACACATCAAACCACTTGAAAATAATTCTTCACTGATCTTTAGGATTAGAGGAGTCCCACATAAAAATTTGGAATCAATTGGAAATGGTTTAACCCATTAAATGGATTAATTAAATCACATGGCTATTTTCAAACTTTAAAAATTCATAAAACCCAAAATACATTTCAAAAATTCACCAAATTAGTTTTGGACTTCTCTAATACCAGAGGAGTCTTAGAAAATTAAAATTATATTTTTCTAAAAAATTTCATTTTTTACCTATTTCTAATATTTTAATAATTAAAAAATAATAAAAATCACAAAAATATTAAAAGTCATAAAAATGTTATATTTTTCTCCCTAATCATTTAGGAACAAACCAAATATTTTTCCCAAGTCTCTAAGTTAAAATATTGAATTTTAAAGGCTTAATGTAATTTTTAATGTTAAAAAAAATGAATTTTCAAACTTTCTCATTAAAGTAATTATAATAAATAAAAAAATCAGAAAAATATAAAATTTGTTTCTATGGACTCGTTGAGGTTAGAGAGATTTAATAAAAATATAAAATCCATTTTTTAACTTTAAGTTTATTTTAAAATTAACTAATACTTTAAAACTTGAAATAATTATAATAAATAAAATATAATTAAAAAAATTACGAAAATTGGTCCAAGTGGTCCTCTAGTAGATAGGAACATACCATAATTTTCCTAAGGACAAAAAACTTATCTTGGTCATGTTGTTGAATTTTAATTGAAAATCCATATTTTCCAAAAAATAATTATACAAATTAAATTAAAAACAGAAAAATCACATTTTCTCCTCTAATGTCTTGATTGACATGTGAGTGAAGTGACATAAAAATTTCAAATTCATTGGAGCTCAATTTAGTGAATTATGAAGTGAATAGGCTTAAGAGGGCATAAATGCAATTAAGAATTTTAACCTTAATTAATATTTTAGGCCTAATGAAAGGGGAGGGTAAAATATTTGATTTTAATCTTCCCTTGGATGATTGAAACTTAGGGAATAAAAGGGTAGAAACCTATTAATCACCTTAAAAATACCAAGATAGAACATTAACCAATTAAATCATTTAAATTTTGGAAGATTAATTAAAATTTTGGATTATAACAATTAGGGATATAACTTAAGAAGATATTAATTCTTTGACCTAAATTCCCTGATTGAAATAATACAATGACAGTCAATTATTAATAATTTTAATTGAAATTATTAATTAAATAATAAATAATCCATAATTAATTAAAATTTAAAACATTAAACAATTTAAATAATCAATTAAAATTTAAAACTTTAAAATAATTTAGTAATTAATTAAAATTTAAAACTTTAAATCATTTAATAATCAAATTAAAAGAAACTTAAAATATTTGAAACTAACCTAGAATCATTCTAATGACAAATCTAAAACAAATTCAAAACATTAAATAATCTCAAAAAAACCTCTAATTGAAATGTGAAAATTAAATTAATAACTTAAATTAACTTAAATTAATGTGATTAATTCCAAAAATTAAAATCATCAAAACTTAATGAAATTAAACAACTCAAATATCTCTTTCAATCTAAGTAACTTAAGACACTTAGAAGAAACTAATTTGAATTTTAAAATAAAATCATCTTAAGTCAGCAATTCAATTTTAATTAAGAGTGGTTAAGCACCTTAACAAACCAATTTGTCCCTTAAAGAGTTTCGTTATTATAACTCCTAAATGAAATATCAAATGAAATGTCACTTCACTTATAGGATAATCAAATATCCTGATTTTCTGAGCAAGTGTAACCCGGGTGATTGATTCGTCACCACAATGAAATTAACTGAACTTAAAGTAATCCCTAAAATGTTTAAGAATATGTTCAAAATTCAATTTCGAGCACTTCTCTAACTTGATGAGATGTTTTCAAAAGAACAGTGAAACTTTATTGTTCTTTGATGAAGAAAATCATCCTTAACAAAACACAAAAAAGAACCTAGACGTCATAGGAATTGACTAACAATAGGATTAGGATCTTGGTAGACAACCAAAGCCTTCACTTAGCTTTACCTAGATTTTTTCTTGCAATTATATAAATGCTTTAACTTGTGTTTTAAGTGCATGAGAAGATAAATAGGAATGCTTACCAGGCACGCTTTTATTTCATTGCAATTTATTTACCTGCACCGTACTTTACTTCTCTTGCATGTTAAACAAGAATGTCACCCTGCATGAAAACTAAAACCTTTAGGATAGCCACAAAACTGAAACCAAAACTAAATTAAAAGTCACAACAAGATAAAAATTCACCGCCACAACATTTCAAAATATAAAACAACTCAAAATTTAATCACAAACAGAACAACAAAACTACAACTACAACTAAATTAAAATGTCTCGTTGGATGATCGGGAATACCTTGGATGATGTAACCCACGTGTTGCTAACGGGATTTTCCACGGTCTAAATGAAAGTGTGGAACTCATTCAGTTGAGTTTAGAAAATTCATCTGGACTAAGTGAATCCGATGAAAATAACGGTGCCGGGATGACAGAACCGTGGGATCTTAATCGATTCTGTTTAACCAACTTTAAGATTTGTCTTAATTAAAACATTAAAAATACTTGGACTTTAAGATTTCTCTAAACCAGAACACTTCTCTCATCTCCTAATTTTCACTTTCTAAAACTAAACCTATGCAACAACAAGAAGCTTGGAGCATAGTGGGCAGCACATCCATCTTCGTCAGTAAAACTTGCGACTACATCAGCTAAACCTTTCTTAGAATTAAATAATAAAGCCATAGAATTTCGAGGTAGTTCGCATAGTGCAACATAAATCCTCAACTTTTCGTTGGGCATTTGCATAATCGTGTTATGTAAATTAAGCCCCAACCGGTCTTAGGACTCTGAGGTAGTCGTTTGGTACGACAAAAACCCTCACATCTTCGAGGCTATTTGTGTGATTATATCATACAAATATAAGTTCTAATTAATTAAAATTGGCAGGATTCAAACATTAAATATACTCTTAAGTTGAAGCCAAATAATAGGATAGTTTGGGAAGTTGCCAAGATTCTTCTGGAATCCTTAGCTTCTTCTACTTCTCTTCCTTTGGACTCCTGAAATTAACTGTTCCAAATTTGAGCTAATCCCTTTTGAAATTCCAAAATTCAATCTTTTAAAAACCTTAAACTTTAAAATTCTTGAGTGCAAAACCACTGATCATTATCGAGAGTTTTCTTAAATGATTACCGTCATTTAAGATGTAATTAACTATAGGGGCTTGCCCTTATAAGGAACTTTAAGAACCCAGGAAATATAAACTCTGCTTAATTCCTTTATATTAAGCACGGGAACTTGTCAGCTTATAAAATTGGTTCGCAGACCAAACAGATGTCACAAATCTTCTAGTTTATTTAATCAAGCCCTATCATTAAGTAATGTGTCTATTCTTTGGGATAGATACGTGGTTTGTGGTGCGGTGCTCGTTTATATAAACTATTTGGGATGTGAGATCGGTTTGATTTCATATCTTAAATTTTTCAAACTTAAAGTTATTTTCAAAATCAAATGCTTCTTTCTAAAACTATATAAATATTTAAATTAAATTTAAAATTTAAAATTCGCCGACAATTTCTGTAGGCGACCCCTTTTCAAAACACATAACCTAAAAATATGCCGACAATTTCTGGCGACTCTGCTGGGGATTAGTTCCTCTCTCCATTTTGATTAGATGGTTTTGCTTTCATAAATCAGTAGTGAGTCCATACCCCTAGTGGATCAAACTACCATTCTTTCTGTTGGCATACCACGTTCATTTCTACCTTGAACGGGTATAGCCAACTCCTCCTGGATTTCGGAGCCACTGTTTAGACACCCCTAAACAGAGAGGATATGAAATCCTTCTTCTTGTTACCTCTCCAAAGAGGTGGGGTGGACCCCCAATTAGTGTTAGCTTAGGAGCGGTCCTTCGAGTTGAGAAGTCTTATGAGACTTTCTCTCCCTTTCCAATTTTGGATTGGATTCCTTACTCTTTCTAATTCTAATCTTCCTCCTTTAATTATTTTGTTCTTAACGAGTAAACCTTCTAATCAATAACCTTTCCAAAAATAAACTCTTTTAAAATTGCAATTGCACGAATAAAATGAAAAGATAAATGGAAATGTGTTCGGACTCTTTTAATTCCTTTCTTTTCATCCTGACGAAAGGAAGCATAATCTGAGACTGATAATCGGAACTTACCCTGCAGAAAATGTCAGCCCCGAAGTTGATTTTCTCCTTCACCAACGGATTAGACTTGGCTGTATACAAGGGTGAACTGCCTGATAATGGAATCATTAGCTTTGGACAAGGGTTGAACAATACAGACATTAAGTTTACCGACGTTACTCTGTTTGAACTGATGAACAAAGGACCTGAAACTGAGGAACCCGTGATTGAGTTCAGCCTGAAATCAACTCAAGAATTCCCTCCCCTGTAGAGGGTCCCAGTTGAAAGGAACACTATTGTTCACAGGAGGTTAGCTGCTACCCCCAGAACTGTCATCTCTAGCCCCACTGGTCTAGTCATCACTGCACCTACCCCGGCTCCCGCCAAACTGAAGGGGAAGGAAGTCCAAGTATGTGATGAGCCTGCTACCATGGAGGGTTCAGACTTTGCTGCAATACCGTCTGTTTTTGAGATAGGGTCCAGTTTGAAGTTTAGACCCTTAACCCGGACACAAAGGAGGAATAAGAACAGAAAGATTGCTAAGACCAGAAAGGCCAGGGCTGCTGAAGCCACCTTCCTTGAAGAGATTCCAGAGGAAGAAGAAGAAATGCCCGAGTACTCACCGCTGTTGGAAGGAAGTAGATTCCACCCTCTCTCTGTTGCATCTGATGAAGAAGATGCCTGGAAAACCACCACTGCGTTACCCCGACCTGCATATTACAGTGATAGCAAGAGGAAGAAAATCAAGACTACGCCACTCACCCGATTTCGGGAAGTAGTGGAGAAACTGTCTAGAAAAGAGGAATGTCCCATATCGGAAATTCTGAGAAGAATGGGATGAGTACCAATTAAATCCTGCCTCAGACCACGAGTAGAGCCTATCACTACCACAAAAAGGCTAGGGAAGAAGGTGCGAGCTAATGAGAAGAGTCCGCCTGTTGTTGTATCGGGTCATCATATTAGGGATGACAACACCTACCTACGTACAACCAACAGAACATTTGGTCCTAGGCCTTCTACTACAAAAAGAATGGTGTGGCGACCTATTATTGCTGAACGGATACCCACACAATATTCTGAGAAGAAAGTTCTCATTAAAGAACCTGAATCTGAAAAAAGTACTGCAGCTTATTGACCTCATTTTTGATGAGGTCTCCTCTTCCCTCTTTAGTACTTAGGATCTAGCCTTAGGCTTTTCCTTTGAATATCTTAGAGGACTAAAGATGGAACCTACCCCTTTAGAAACTCAACCACTTCTTAACTCCCTGCAAACCCCACAAGCTTGATTGTAAACCCCTAATCACCTAGAGGGTTGAGATCAAATGTGGAGGTTTAAAGGATGAGTTCTCTATAGGACTCTTTGGCCTTAGGATCACTCTAGGTGGCCTGGTCTGGTGAGGGTTCACCTGCACACATTACACTTTTACACACATTCCAAATCCTAAAACTATTCATGCCTAGCTTGACTTCCTGACTCATGTAGATAATTCATATGGATGGGCCTTAACCCCTAAGCCCTTGGCTAAGAGGGTTAGGAACAACATAGTGAATGCCTCAAATGAGTCCTCTCATGGCTCCTATGGGCTTGGTGGCAGTGAAATTAATATGGGATCGGATGGTTGGGGTCATGTCATCGTCGTCAATTTCTCTACCATGTCAATGTCAAGGAGTCGCCATCTAATATTAGCCTAGTTTTATTCATATAAATCTTATGAAGGATTTCGAGAATTTTTAGGACAAATAGTAGAAAAAGATGTTTATGATAATTCTTATATGAGGATATTCCAGAATAACATATTCTAGAATTTTCATATTAAGAAAATCATGGTAAACCAGAGATTTCTATTTCGGGTTCTTTTAGATCTCCTATAGAGGCAAACCTCGATAGTTAATTACATCTTAAATAATTTTCAATTGTTTAAGAAAACTTCTGATTAATGTTAATCATTTGTTTTCTAAGAATTTATTTTAAGGAGAGATGTACCCACTATCACTCCCGAATGTCGTTATATCATGTTATTGAATATTTTAGGTATTATGTCTAACCTAAAGGTTCTGGTTTTGTTTCTATTGTCAATGTCGTTGTTTTGTTGAAAAGTTTTAGGTTATGTGTTTAACCTAAAAAGGTTTTGGTTTTGTTTTTGTTGTCATATCGTTGTTTTGTTGAAAACGTTTCAGGTTATGTGTCTAACCTAAAAGTTTTGGTTTTGTTTTAGTGTTCGCCTAGAATCTCATCCTGCAAAACAGAGTTAGTACACCTTATAACATGTAAAGAAAATCTAAGTGAATTTTTTTTTGTTTTCACCTTGTAAAGAAATAACATCACAGAATATTTGGATATGTCTTAGATGTCAATTTATGAAGAATTATTTTGAAATGTCAATTTTTTTGTTGATTATGTCAGTTTTGGTTTGAAATGTTGAATTTATATTTTGATTTTAAATTTAAATTCTGAATTAGCTTGAGTTCTTAAGTTAAAAGATTTGAAGTTAGATTCAATATTGATTGAATTAATTTGGGTTCATGTCTGGTTAAACCTAAATTAGATTCAATGTTGATTGAATCTTATTTAACTTGAGTTCATGTCTGTCTGAACATAAGTTAAAAGATTGAAAATTAGATTCAATATCGATTGAATTGACTTGGGTTCATGTATGGTTGAACCTAAGTTAGATTCAATGTTGATTAAATCTATTTAACTTGAGTTCATGTCTATCTGAACTTAAGTTAAAAAGGTTTGAAATTAGATTCAATATTGATTGAATTAACCTGGGTTCATGTCTAGTTGAACCTAAGTTTGATTCAATGTTGATTGAATCTATTTAACTTGAGTTCATGTCTGTCTGAACTTAAGTTAAAAAGGTTTGAAATTAGATTCAATATTGATTGAATTAACTTGGGTTCATGTCTAGTTGAACCTAAGTAACATTCAATGTTGATTGAATCTATTTAACTTGAGTTCATGTATGTCTGAACTTAAGTTAAAAGGTTTGGTTCAGAATAGATTTAATTAAGTCTTATGTCTTGTTTAAATAGGACTTAAAGGTTAATCAAGTCTAATAAATTAGACTCAATTAGATTTACAGACCATCTATGTCCCTTTTAGATAAGACTTAAGTTTTAATTAAGTCTACTTAAAGTTAGACCTAGACTTAGGATTGAAATTAAGCTGGGTTTTAGTTTAGATTCCCGTTAGGTTGAACCTAAGGCTTAGGTTAGACTTAGGTTTATGTCGTGTTAAACCTAAGTATGGTTTGACTTAACTCTAATATGGGTTAGACTTAAGTTAGGTTTTTGGGTTAGGTTCATGTCAAGTTGAACCTAAGTTTGGTTTGACTTGAGTCTAATGTGGGTTAGACTTAAGTTAAATTTTGAGTTTAGATTAAGTTAGGTTCATGTCAGGTTGAACCTAGACTTAAGGTCGATTTAAGTTTAATATGGGTTGAACCTAAGTTAAGGTTTGACTTGGATTAAATTAGGTTCTAGTTAGATTGAACTCAAGTTTAGTTCAGTTGAGGTTAGGTTCAATATGAGTTGAACCTAAGGTTTCAAGCTAAGTTAGGTTCGATGTGGGTTGAACCTAAGGTTTAGGTTAACCTGAGTTCAAGTTAGATTGGACACAAGTTAGGTTAGGTTCAGATTAGGTTCAATGTGGGTTGAACCTAAGGTTTTGGTTAACTTGAGTTCAAGTTAGATTGGACTCAAGTTATTTTAGGTTTAGGTTAGGTTCAATGTGGGTTGAACCTAAGGTTTAGGTTAACTTGAGTTCAAGTTAGATTGGACTCAAGTTAGGTTAGGTTTAGGTTAGGTTCAATGTGTGTTGAACTTAAGGTTTAGGTTAACTTGAGTTCAAGTTAGGTTGAACTCAAGTTAGGTTAGGTTTAGGTTTGGTTCAATGTGGGTTGAACCTAAGTTTTAGGATAACTTGAGTTCAAGTTAGGTTGGACTCAAGTTAGGTTAGGTTTAAGTTAGGTTCAATCTGGGTCGAACCTAAGGTTTAGGTTAACTTGAGTTCGAGTTAGGTTGGACTCAAGTTAGGTTAGGTTTAGGTTAGGTTCAATATGGGTTGAACCTGAGTTTTAGGTTAACTTGAGTTCGAGTTAGATTGGACTCAAGTTATGTTAGGTTTAAGTTAGGTTCAATGTGGGTTGAACCTAAGGTTTAGGTTAACTTGAGTTTAAGTTAGATTGGACTCAAGTTAAGTTAGGTTTAGGTTAGGTTCAATGTGGGTAGAACCTAAGGTTTTGGTTAACTTGAGTTCAAGTTAGATTGGACTCAAGTTAGGTTAGGTTTAGGTTAGACTTAGGTTCATGTCATTTTAAACGTAAGTATGATTTGACTTAAGTATAATGTAGGTTAGACTTAAGTTAGGTTTAGGTTATGTTAGACTTGGACTAAAAGGTTGGATTTGGGTTTAATTAAACCTTAGTTAATTAAGATTTAATAATTAATTAAGTCTAATGTAGTAGACTTAATTAGGATTTGTGTTTGATTAAGTCTTACTTAGTTAAGACTTAATAGTTTAATTAGGTCTAATGAGTTAGACTTAATTAAGGTTTATGTTTGATTAAACCTTAGTTAGTTAAGGTCTAATGGTTTAATTAGGTCTAATGGATTAGACCTAATTAGGGTTTAAGTTTGATTAAACCTTAATGGGTTAGACCTAATTAGGCTTTATGTTTATTTAAACCTTAGTTAGTTAAGGTCTAATGGTTTAATTAGGTCTAATGGGTTAGTCCTAATTAAGGTTCATGTTTGATTAAACCTTGGTTAGTTAAGGTTTAATGGTTTAATTAGGCCTAATAGGTTAGACCTAATTAGGGTTTAAGTTTAATTAAACCTTGGTTAGTTAAGGCTTAATGGTTTAATTAGGCCTAATGGGTTAGACCTAATTAGGGTTTAAGTTTGATTAAACCTAATGAGTAAGAAGGTTAATTAAGCTTAATATGTCTTTAAACTTAATTAAAGGTTTGGTTTTGGTTAATTAGGTTTAATATGTCTTTAAACTCAATTAAAAATTTAATTTTTGTATTTAAACCTAATTTAAGTAAGGTTTAATTGATTAACCTTAATTTGTCTTTAAACTTAATTAAAAGAGTTTAATTTTGGTTAATTAAGTTTTAATTTGTCTTTAAACTTAATTAAGATTTGATTTTTATATTAAACCTAATTTAAGTAAGGTTTAATGGGTTAATTAAGTTTATTACGTCTTTAAACTTAATTAATAAGTTTAATTTTGATTAATTAAGTTTAATATGTCTTTAAACTTAATTAAGATTTAATTTTTATATTAAACCTAATTTAAGTAAGGTTTAATGGGTTAATTAAGTTTATTATCTCTTTAAACTTAATTAATAAGTTTAATTTTGATTAATTAAGTTTTATATGTCTTTAAACATAATTAAGATTTGATTTTTATATTAATCCTAATTTAAGTAAGGTTTAATGGGTTAATTAAGTTTATTATGTCTTTAAACTTAATTAATAAGTTTAATTTTGATTAATTAAGTTTAATATGTCTTTAAACTTAATTAATATTTAATTTTTGTATTAAACCTAATTTAAGTAAGGTTTAAAGGGTTAATTAAGTTTATTATGTCTTTAAACATAATTAATAAGTTTAATTTTGATTAATTAAGTTTAATATGTCTTTAAACTTAATTAAGATTTGATTTTTATATTAAACCTAATTTAAGTAAGGTTTAATGGGTTTAAATGTTATTTTAGATTTAGTTAAGTCCAATTTGGTCATTTTAGACTTAAGTGAAGTTTCTCATTAGTCTATCATAGACTAGAACCATTTTCAAACTTTGAATTTTTGATGAAAATAGGTTAAATTCATATAGGGTTATTTTTTAGGATTAAAATTATTTAATTAATAAAGGTTTATAACTCTAAATTTCAGAATACCATTCAAAATGATTTCTATGACTTAGCAATAATTTTCATAGGGTTATTGTCTGTTGCCCTATCATTTTCAGCCATTTGCATTTTTATTTTCCTTAATTTCCAATTTTTATAATTATTATTTGAAATAATTATAAAGAAACTTGAAAATTAAAGAAAAATGTCCTAGACATGTTTTCTGTCCTTAAAAAAATCATGGAAGGTCCCTAAGAACATAAAGATAAATGCCTCCATGTTTCATAATTTTTTTATTTATAAATAATTTTTAATAATTGAAATACTCCAAAGAGTACTTAATTAATTAAAAATTAAATACTGAGAATCAAATTTTGATTTTGGTCTCATAATTTTCTCCTCTTCAAGAGCTTTCCAGAGGTATTTTTATTTTATGTTTATGACCTCTGGATCAAAAGGTATGCATATTTAATGTTTTTAAAGATTTAAAGGATTTTTTTTTAAATTGAGCCGCCAAACTCACCGTTGTTCGACGCGTGTCCTTGTACGCATAGAACGAGCGGGAGGATCCGAGCACAGGACATCGCGGGGGAGAGATTAGCGCCGTCCATTCCTAAAACGCAGGATCTAACGGCGGAGAAAATTCGGCCAAAAATCCGAAAATTCTTGAAGAATTAAAGTTCAAACATCAATATCTCACTCATTTCTTGATGAAATTGAGTGAGTTTTTTTTTAAATGATCATCTGGATGAGAAGTATACATCCATATGGTGATGATACACTTCTGGGCTAGTATAACACATGATATATCAAAAATACGATTTATTTTGTAAAGAAAAATTCCATACCTTTGCCACAAGCAAATCAAGGTAGATCAGATCTTATGGTTGCCTTCTAGGACTCCAATGGAAGGTTATTGATGCAGCAATTTGATCCAGAAGTCGGGCTTAGGGAGGAATTTTGAAGAAGTACCTAATTTGGGGTCGTTTTTGAAATTTGGTCAAATTGGCTCAAATAGGCTCAAACTATGGCTTGGATTTGATCCTAAAAGATTGCTGAGACTCTTAGGAAGACTTTTTATGTTGGGAGCAGGTGGATTTAGGTAGCCTATAGTTCTCCCTAAATTTTTTTCTTCTTCTTACTAGGTTCGGCCATGGGGTTCTATTTATAGCAAGGGGAGGTTATGACTTAACTTAGGATGTTCTAGGGGAGTAGTTACCTCCTCTATCAGCCCATTGGGTGAAGAAATTGGTTGAGGATAGGCATTGATGCTTCTCCCTAAGTTTTCCATGATGATTTCCATTGTTTTGTCTCTCACCCATTGGCTTATGTAAGAGGTGCATGGTGAGCTGCCTCTGCTCTTCTTAGGGGGCTTACAGATAATCTCTTAAGCTTGGCAAATGGTGACACACAAGCTTATCCCTCATCATTGCTACTAACCATGGTAAGGGGGGTTTCATGTATGGTTTTCCTTCCATTGGGTGGCTTGAGAGGTGGAAGATGAGGCCTCATGTTGGCCGACCACCTCATGGACAAATGAAGCTTAGGGTGAAGGAGAAAGTGAGACCTCATCCCATGCATCATGATGGGTATTAACCCATGGCTAAGTGGTCTTAATGTGGGCTTAATTATGTGTTAATTAAACCTTAAGATGAGTTTAGCCTAATTAATTATGAGAAGGCTATATGTCATTTCATTTCTTTTTAATTTCCCATTTTAATTAATTATTTTATTAATTAAAATTGTTGGAAAATATTTTATTAATCAATTTATTAATTGAAAATAATTTCAATTTAATTAATTGATTAATTTTACCATTTTTGTCATCTTATGATTTTAATTTAATTTTCATTTTAATTAATTATGTCATTTAATTAAAATATTAAAAATTAAATCATTAATCATTTTAATTAATCAAAATAATTTTGAAATTAATTAGTTGATTAATTTTGTTGTTTTTATTTCATTTTTATCTATTTTAATCAAAATAGATAGGTGTTGACCAATTTTGACCTGGGTTGATCCAAGTCAGCCCAAATTAATCATATTAATTTTAAAATGTCCAATACTTGTGATTTTGTCATTGTGGGGTTTTAAATGTGTCATTGGGTGAAAGAGTTGACTTATGGGTCAACAGGTTTGGTCATTAGGTCTAGTTTGACCATTTTGACCACTGTTGACTTTTTAGGTCATAAGGTTGACCTATGGGGTCAACAGGGTAGGTCATTAGGTCTGGTTTGACCAATTTGACCAAAGTTAGTTTTTTAGGTAATAAGGTTGACCTATGGGGTTAACAGGGTAGGTCATTAGGTCTGGTTTGACCAGTTTGTTTAATGTTGACTTTTTAGGTCATAAGGTTGACCTATGGGGTCAACAGGGTAGGTCATTAGGTCTGGTTTGACCAGTTTGACCAAAGTTGACTTTTTAGGTCATAAGGTTGACCTTTGGGGTCAATAGGGTAGGACATTAGGTCTGGTTTGACCAATATGACCAATGTTGACTTTTTTAGGTCATAAGGTTGACCTATGGGGTCAATAGGGTAGGTCATTAGGTCTGGTTTGACCAGTTTGACCAGAGTTGACTTTTTAGGTCATAAAGTTGACCTATGGGGTCAACGGGGTAGGTCATTAGGTCCGGTTTGACCAATTTGACAAAAGTTGACTTTTTAGGTCATAAGGTTGACTGTATGGGGTCAACAGGGTAGGTAATTTGGTCTGGTTTGACCAATTTAAACAAAGTTGAATTTTTAGGTCATAAGGTTGACCTATGGGGTCAACAGGGTAGGTCATTAGGTCTGGTTTGTCCAATTTGACCAAAGTTGACTTTTTAGGTCATAAGGTTGACATATGGGGTCAACAGGGTAGGTCATTAGGTCTGGTTTGACCAATTTGACTAAAGTTGACTTTTTAGGTCATAAGATTGACCTATGGGGTCAACAGGGTAGGTCATTAGGTCTGGTTTGACCAGTTTGACCAAAGTTGACTTTTTAGGTCATAAGGTTGACCTATGGGGTGAACAGGGCAGGTCATTAGGTCTGGTTTGACCAGTTTGACCAATGTTGACTTTTTAGGTCATAAGGTTGACATATGGGGTCAACAGGGTAGGTCATTAGGTCTGGTTTGACCAGTTTGACCAAAGTTGACTTTTTTTGTCATAAGGTTGACCTATGGGGTCAACATGGTAGGTCATTAGGTCTGGTTTGACCAATTTGACCAAAGTTGACTTTAGGTCATAATGTTGACCTATGGGGTCAACAAGGTAGGTCGTTAGGTCTGGTTTGACCAATTTGACCAAAGTTGACTTTTTAGGTCATAAGGTTGACTTATGGGGTCAACAGGGTAGGTCATTAGGTCTGGTTTGACCAATTTGACCAAAGTTAACTTTTTAGGTCATAAGGTTGACCTATGGGGTCAACAGGGTAGGTCATTAGGTTTGGTTTGACCAATTTGTCCAAAGTTGACTTTTCAAGTCAAAAGGTTGACCTATGGGGTCAACAGGGTAGGTCATTAGATTTGGTTTGACCAATTTGATCAATGTTGACTTTTTAGGTCATAAGGTTGACCTATGGGGTCAACAGGTTAGGTCATTAGGTCTGGTTTGACCAGTTTGACCAAACTTGACTTTTTAGGTCATAAGGTTGACCTATGGGGTCAACAGGGTAGGTCATTAGGTCTGGTTTGACCTATTTGACCAATGTTGACTTTTTTGGTCATAAGATTGATTGATGGGGTCAACACGGTAGGTCATTAGGTCTGGTTTGACCAATTTGACCAAAGTTGACTTTTTAGGTCATCAGGTTGACATATGGGGTCAATAGGGTAGGTCATTAGGTCTGGTTTGACCAATGTTGACTTTTTAGGTCATAAGGGTGACCTATGGGCTCAATAGGGTAGGTCATTAGGTCTGGTTTGACCAATTTGACCAAAATTGACTTTTAGGTCATAAGGTTGACCTAAGGGGTCAACAGGGTTGGTTAGTGGGTCTGGTTTGACCATTTTGACCAATGTTGACTTTTTAGGTCAAAAGGTTATTGACTCATTATAAAATAAAGTCAACAGGGCTTAATATGGCTTCATGGCTCATCCAAAATGATTTAATTTGACTTACACTTGCTCAATTTTCATTTTTCCAAAATTTCGATTTTTGACCTCGAGGCCCGGACCCACTCTAGCTACCAAAAGCCCTTAAAATTACCCAGAACCACCAAAATTTCCAAATCACCCAAAACTATTCCAAAATTAACCTTGAACATTTCCCCACCAATCAAATCGATCATTTACAGCCAAAAATACCAAAATTACCAAAAATACCCCCAATACCCTCCAAATTACCAAAATGCCCCTCTTGACCCAAAAATCCAAAAATTCAGAAAATTCCCAGAAAATTTCAGAAAATCCCAAATATTTCCAATTTCATTTTGTTCAACTACACCATGGGCCATTTTTACCAATTTATCCCACTTTTACTAAAATCCCCAATTTAGCCTATTTTAAACCCAAATGAACCTAATGTCAAACCAAATCACCCCAATTGAGATCAATTTTGGTCCAATTCAATTCTAAGCTTCAATTCAATATCCCCAATATAATTCTAGACCAAATCCAAGCCCAATTTGATTGAAATTTGAATCCAATTTCATTTTTAAGCTTAAAGCCCAATTTTGACCCATAACACAAACTTAGCCCAAACCAACCAAATTCAACTCCAATTGACCCCAAACCTTTTCTAAACCTTCCCTAACATATCCATAAACAAAAAACTAACATAGTTTGCCCAAAATTTGGACCCAAACCTTACTCAAATTCAACCCAAACCTAAAATCCCTTAAATTGACCTAAACCCAAACCTAACCCAAATGGGCCCAAATCCCAAAATCAAAGCCCAACCAAAGTTGAAAACTCTTTGTAATATTCCCCTAAACATTTCTCAACATTAAGTTTACATCAAATCCAACATTAGCCCAACCTTAGCCCAAGTTAGGCCAAATTGAACCACTTTGGCCCCTTTACCAAAGAAACCCAAATTCAACCCAATTCAATTCCAAATCACTCCAAATTGATTTCACATCACTCATGACACATCCCTAAACTAAACCCAACAATTGCTTGGCCCAATCTTTTACAAAACTCCCATCCACAAATTTGTTTTCAAAACCTAAAAGCCCACCCATTTAAATCATTTAAAAGCCCATTCCTAACCAATTCCAAAAGCCCAAAATTCATCCAAAGCCCATATGACACTCTTCTTCATCATGACTTCAATTAAAATCATCCCTAAAGTTCCAATCAAATATCAATTTATTCTAAATCAAGCTTCATGTTAACTTTATCATACATTTATCAAAAATGCCAAAATCAATTTTCATACAAGTAAGCCAAGCTATGTGCAAGCCATGATGCAAGCCATGAAGCCATACACAAGCCACATGGGAGCCATGAAAGCCCCTTTACATATCACCATGCCATCTTGGGCAAAAGGAGAAGGTTCTTTCCATATTCCCTTAAAGTGATTAACCACTCCCATGTTTCCCCTAAACTATGCTTAGGCCTAATTATACTTGGATGGTGACTTGACCCTACTGATTAAGCTGAACCAAACAACTTTCTCTTCAGCCCAAGCAAGCCATGGGGAGGTGAACCTAGACCAAAACCATGGGTTGACCCAAACCAAGCCAAAATCATTCCCTCCACATTCCACTTCAATCCAACTCCTTTACACATGGCCAACTCTAATTAACTTCACCATTGCAAAGCCCTTCCCACACTGGTCAAGATGGTGACCTGACCCTGGCCGGCCAGCCACCACAGCCGCCGGAAAACACCATGGCCGAGACCTTGGGAGGAGCCAAAGTTTGGAATTCCCCATGGCTGAGCTGCCCCACTCCAAATGACCATTGTGGTTGTTCTTCTCCTCATCAAAACAGCTGATCCCAGCCCCTAACTCCAATTGAGAGGCCATGGCCATGGCTATTTAAGCCAGCTAACCCCTCTCGGCCAAAAGGTTGGCTGAACCAGACCTTCACAGAATCCCTCCAAACTCCTCACAAAGCTTCCCCTAGCCAAGAGCAATCCATCCCCATCTGTTCTCCCTGCCCTAACTCCCACTGATTGAGCTCGATTTTGAAGCTCGATTCTCGAGCCGAACGAGGACACTCCCAAATACTCCACCAAAATCAAATTAAACTCACCCACACCTGCACAAGACCAAGAGAAGGAGTTCCCCAGTGAAAGCCCCCTCTCTAGGCCACCCATTTGTTCTAGCCTCCAAAGATTGAAATCGGGTCTGGTGGAAATCAGGCTTAGGCAATTCCTTAGGGCCATAGACTTCATTTGGAGCTTGCTTGGACTCAATCGAAGGTGACACAACTCTCAGATTGAAGCTTCACTTCTCTGAGCAAAGGTATGAGCTCTCTCTTCTTCCCGAGCTTCTTAACAATCTCTATTTTGATTGGGTTAATTTCATGCCACATAAACCGTATGGATATGTTCGTCTCTTCAAGACGAATCCATATAGTATAAGAACATAAAATCCATTGAGAATCGAGTGAGATCTTAGGGTCTTAGTGCGGACGGTCACTGGTGCACACCAGTCGTAGACGATGACCAGGAGTCGTTGGATCGCGCGTGTATCGAGCGGACTGCTCAGATGGCGTTGGACCAGGAGATGGTACGTGAACCGCGGGCCCCGTGGCAGCTGACTCAGATGGCGGCACCGAATCAAAACACGCCGCGTGGCCTTTCGGAGCTGCCGAGGATTGCGTGGCGCTGCGTGGATAAGTAGGAAAATAGGGTATTTTTCTATTTATTTAATTATTAGAACTTCAAAAATCCATAACTTAGTGTAGAAAAATCATAAAAATAAAACAAAAATACCCTCTTGCTCAGTGAACAGAGGAGAATAATGTGGAAAGGAAATCAAGTAATTTCATTGAGTATTTTATTTTTAATGATTTATTTACTCTCTGTATCAAGTGAAGTGTTACTTCACTTATAGGATATTCAAATGTTCTAGTTCACTGAGTAAGGGAACAAAACTTAAATCCTTGAATGATCAATTCATCCGTACAATAAAAATTCACTTGGACTCAAAACAATCCCCGAAATATTGCAAAGATGTTTAGGACTCGTCCTAAGCACTTCCTCAACATGACGGGATGTTTTAGAAGAACAATTGAATTTAATTGTTCTTTGATGAAGAAAATCATCCTTAAACCAAACCAACAACCTAGACGTCATAGGAGATGACTAGTTATAGGATTAGGAATTTGGTAGACAACCAAAACCCTTCCCTTAGCTTTACCTAGGTATCAGTTGAAATATTTAAATGCCTTAACATGTGTATTAAGTGCAACTTGGAATGACGGGAAGACCCTCCAGGTACGCTTTTATTTTATTGCAATTTACTTTATTGTAATTTACTTACATGCACTGTACTTTACTTTTTCTTGCATGTTAAACAAGACTGTTGCATGAAAACTAGAACATTTAGGATAATCCCTAAACTGAAACCAAAACTAAAATAAAAGTCATTGTAAGATAAAATTCACCGCCACAACATTTCAAAATATAAAACAATTTAATCACAAACAGAACAACAAAACTACAATCACAACTAAATTAAAATGTCTCATTGAATGATCGGGAATACCTCGGATGATGTAACCCACGCATTGCTAATGGGATTTCCCACGGTCTAAATGAAAGTGTGGAACTCATTCAGTTGAGTTTAGCAAATTCATCTGGACTAAGTGAATTCGATGAAAATAATAGTGCCGGGATGACGGAACCGTGGGATCTTAATCGGTTCTGTTTAATAAACTTTAAGATTTGTTTAATTAAAATATTAAAAAAAACACTTGGATTTTAAGATTTCTAAACCAAAATACTTCTCTCATCTCATGATTGTCACTTTCTAAAACTGAACCTCTGCAACAACAAGGAGCTCGGAGCATAGTGGGCAGCACGACCATCGTCATCAACAAAATAACTCTACATCAGCTAAACATTCCTAGAATTAAATAACCAAGCCATAGGACTTTGAGGTAGTTTTCCTAGTGCAACATTAATTCTCAACTCTTCATGAGGCATTTGCATGATCATGTCATGTAAATTAAGCCCTAACCGGTCTTAGGACTCCGAGGTGGTCGTTCGGTACGACATAAACCCTCACATCTTCGAGGCTATTTGTGTGATCATATCATACAAATATAAGTCCTAATTAATTAAAATTGGTAGGATTGAAACATTAAGTAAATTCCCAAATCTAGGTCAAACAATAGGATAGTTTGGGAAGTTGCCAAGATTCTTCTTGGATCTTCAGCTTCTCCTACTTCTCTTCCTTTGGATTCTTGAAATAAACTGTTACAAATTTGATCCATTCCCTATTGAAATCTCCAAATTCAATCCTTTGAAAAACTTAAATTTTGAAATTATTGAGAGAAAAACCACTAATCATTATCGAGAGTTTTCTTAAATGATTCCCGTCATTTAAGATGTAATTAACTATAGGGGCTTGCCCTTATAGGGAACTTTAAGAACCCAGGTAATATAAACCCTGCTTAATTCATTTATATTAAGCAGGGAATTTGTCGGCTTATAAAATTGGTTCGCAGACCAAACGGATGTCACAGATCTCCTAATTTATTTAATCAAGCCCCATCACCAAGCAGTGTGTCTATTCTTCGTGATAGATACACGGTTTATGGTGCGGTGCTCGTTTACATAAACTATTTGGGATGTGAGATCGGTTTTATTTCATATCTTCAAATTTTCAAACTTAAAATTATTTTCAAAGTCAAATACTACTTTCTAAATTATATATATATTTAAATTAAATTTAAAATTAAAAATTCGCCGACAACTTCTGTAGGCGAGCCCTTTCTTTAAAAGTACAACATAAACCTAAAAATATGCCGACAGCTTCTGGCGACTCCGCTGGGGAGTAATTCCTCTCTCCATTTTGATTAGGTGGTTTTACTTTCATAAATCGGTAGTGAGTCCATGCCCCTAATGGATCAAAACTACCATTCTTCCGTTGGAATACCCCATTCATTTCTGTCTTGAACGAGTATAGCCAACTCATCTCGGATTTAGGAGCCACTGTTTAGACACCCTTAAACAGAGAGGTTCCGAGATCCTTTTACCTCTTTTCTGAGGTGGGGTGGACCCCCAATAGGTGTTAGTTTAGGAGCGGTCATTCAAGTCGAGAAGTCTTGCATAAGACTTTCTCTTCCTTTCTAATTCTGAATCGAATCCCTTGCCTTTTCTATACCTTTAAACATTCCATTCCTAATAAACAAATCCTCTAATAAACTACTCTTTTGATGAATAAATCCTTTTAAAATCACAAATACACTAAGATAAACGAAAATGTGTTCGGACTCTTTCTTTTTCATCCTAAACTTTACAATGAAAAGAAGCATGATTCGAGACTGACATTCGGAATCTACCCTGCAGAAAATGACTGCCCCGAAGTTAATCTTTTCCTTCACCAATGGAATGGACTTCGCAGTTTACAAGGATGAACTGCCCGACAATGGGATCATCCGTTTCAGACAAGGATTTGGCAACACAGATGTTAAGTTCGCTGACGTCACTCTCTTCACACTAATGGACAAAGTGCCAGAAACTGAAAAGCCTGTGATTGAGTTCAACTTGAAGTAGGCTTAAGAATTCCCTCCTCTGCAAAGGTTTCCAGCATATAAGAGTACTACTGTTCGTAGGAGGACTGTTGTCTCTACCCCCACCGGTCTTGTCATCTCTGCACCTACCCCGACTTCTGCCAAACGAAAGGGGAAGGAAATCCAAGTCTGTGATGAGCCTGTCACCGTGGAGGGTACAGATTTCGCTACAATACCATCTGTTTTTGAGATTGGGTCTAGTTCAAGAGTTGCCCCCCTAACTCGGACTCAAAGGAGAAATAGAAGCAGAAAGATCGCCAAGAAAGCTAGAGCTGCTGAAGTTGCTTTTCTAAAAGAAATTTCTAAAGAAAGAGAAGAACTGCCTGAGTATATACCTCTGTTAGAAGGGAGCAGGTTTCACCCCCTCTCTGCCGCATCAGATTAAGAGGATGTTCGTAGGATCGCCACCGCATTACCCCAACCTGCATACTACAACAATTACAAGAGGAAAAGGGATAAGACTACGCCATTGGCTCTGCTGCAAGCTGTTATAGAGAGATTGGCAAAGAAATAAAGATGCCCTGTATCAGCAATCTTAAGAAGGATAGGACGGGCGCTAGCTAAATCCCGACTCGGACCACGAATAGAACTTGTTGTTGCCACAGAGAAACTAAAGAAGAAGATAAAAGCCAGTCCGCCCGTTGTTGGAGCATCTATTCAAATGGGTAGTCCTTACCCCGAAGAGTTCGATGCAGTCCAATACCCGAAAGGCTTCGTACCACCTCTGTTTAAGACTTTTGATGGAACAGGAAACCCTCGGCAGCATGTTGCACATTTTCGTACTAGTTGCTGCAATGCCGGTGGGAGCGACGATTTACTCTTCCGCTAGTTCGTCAGTAGTTTGTCAGGGATTGCCTTCAACTGGTACGTAGAATTGCCAAACGCTTCAGTAAAGACCTTTTCAGAACTAGAGAATCTCTTCCTTAAACGATTTGCCGGGGCTCAACACCACATCACCATCGGTGATCTAGTGGTGGAGCAACAAAAGCCGAATGAGACTTTAGTGGATTACATACTTCGATGGAGAAACTTAAGCATGAAGTGTGAACCACAGATTCAAGAACAACATGCAGTCGGTATCCTACTTAAGAGTATCCATGGCCCGATAACACTCCTCCTTAAAGGATTTACAATCAAGACTTTTGAGAAGTTGCTTAGCAAGGCCGGGAGATTGCAAGAAGAGGCAAAACAGTTAAGTTTCACAGACAAGAATGATAAGCAGAAGCCCTTGAAAACATTTGAAAAGAAATTTGGAATCGTCGCAGCAGTAGATAAAGGCAAGCAACCGGTTCAGATACAGCTAGAGCGGCCACAGCCTAGTTATCAACCACCACAACGGACTTATCAGCAACCTCAGCAAGACTATCAGCAACTTCGTCCGAGCTATCAGTCGCCTTAGCATTATGAATAACCGCCTCGTTCATCGTGTACCTTAAGGGAACTTCTAAATAAAGAATATCCATTCAAAACAGAAGCAGTAGCGAAGATGTTCCGCAGCTTAATGAAGACACCAGATTTTCAGCTGCTAGAGCCCAAGAAGCCGGAGGAAGTCAATAAGAAAGATCATCCGAACTATTGCCCTTACCACCAGATGCTTGGACATAAGATAGAAGATTGCATCACTTTCAAGAGTTGGCTTGATGACAATCTCCGAAAGGAAACATAACGATCCCAAAGGAATACATGAAGGAACCCAGATAGGAGGTTCCATCAATGTTATTTCAATGGATCCTATTGTTCCGATAGACCCTTACGCGACTGATGATGGATGGAGTACCTTCTGGACGAAGTCATCAAAGAAAATTTTGGATCACATCCAGGCCGCTTCGGTGCGTGCTTCAACTCAGAGTTTGAAACCTGTCGAGCAGGCACTATCACTTGCGATTGAAGAAGACCGAGGTTCCGAAGGGTAGACTAGGGGCTGCTTATCCTAGGATGGTTATTTTCAATTTGGGGGAGAAATCCTTCAAACTCTTGACTCTGTATGATTATTTGCTCGCCCCGGCGGGATCTTATAATGATAAGGGTTATGGCGTTGGCTACGTTTTGACTGTTTCTAACGATTACGTAACTAGCGACGATCGACTAAATCTGAATCTCGATTCCAATACAAATAACGATTCTCAAATCATACACAGCTTCGGTGACCACGATAAAGAAGATGTTCACAAAGGAGGCTACGAAAGCTCGACAAGCAACGAGTCCATTTATGAATTCCGAGGGGCTCGATCACGATAGAATTAGAACCATCGGACACTGAAACAACTTCAGAAGAGTCAGTTGTTCCAATTCAAGAGGATACACCGGCGGATTCGACACCAAATTCAGAAGAAATAACTGAAGTAAATTTAAGAAGTGGAAAAGTTCTACCCCCGAGAATGGGTCCAAAGGATAAAGGAAAGCAGGTGGTTGCTCAGGAAGAGCCAACCCAAGTAGAGGAAATGCTTATTCGAGAAGAAACCGAGGAACATGGTAATAAAGTGGACTACAACATGCTAGCCCATCTTAGGAAGCTACCAGCCAAATTAAGCATATACGACGCTCTGATCCTGTCAAAGGAGACGAGAGAGGCTTTTATCAAGGCTCTACTTGATCTAGAGATTTGTTTAGCCCAAATGGCCGGTAATTCCTTCGACGAGGTTTGCTCGTTAAGAGAACAGCGAGGTGTTACCTTCACGGACAAAGATCTATTACTTGGAACAGCTGATCACAACCGACCATTGTACATTTCAGTCACTATTGGAAAGTTTACGCTCTCCAGAGTGTTGGTTGATCTAGGAGCATCAATCAACATAATGAATCTTCGGACGCTAGCATATTTGGAAATTGATGCTCACTAGCTTGAAGCAGACAAGATGTCATTAAGAGGCTTCAATCAAAAAGGAGAAATAGCTCTTGAATCGATAACACTACTAATGAAGACCGGTGATTTAGCAAAGACAACCGTAAAATTCCACATAATTGATTCTGAGACATCGTTCAACGCTCTACTGGGTCGACCATGGATCCATGAAAACCGGATGGTACCATCGTCTCTACACCAGTGCATAAAGTATTACGAAGGAGGGGAACAGTGTATCAAATGTGACTTGCAAGCATTCTCCGTGCATGAAATTGGGATTCATGAAGATGCGGCCTACTACGCGCTCCCGAAGAAAACAATCTTTTCCAGAAATACCATACCAAATGAAGCAAAAGAAATTCAAGACGATGAAGAACCTGAAGTTCTAGTCCAACAGCTTACTCACCACTCCCTTACGGCGAGATGGTGAAGATTTCTCCAGGACTCGCACCCGAGGTCGAGGCCGGGGACAAGGACGTGGAAGAAATGTTGGAACAGTTGGACAGAAGAAACTGATCATCGATGTTGATTGGGAGAACACTTCTGAAGAAGAAGAAGAAATAAAGAAAGAAGTAGCAACAATAAGTCAAAAGAAACCCCGGTTCAAGATCTCCCTCGAAGATGAAAATAATGAAGAATATAAATCAATGTACGTGAAGATTAACCATCATGTACATACTATGACCCTGACCCCTGATCCATTCTAATAAGATCAAGGGTATGGTGGTCAAGGAAGTGCATGGTGGTGGTACTAACCAATTAAATTTTACCGTGGTGCTGTTGACCTCATTTTTGATGAGATCTTTTGTTTCTTTCTTTAGTACTTAGGATCTAGCCTTAGGCATTTCCTTTGACTAATCTTAGAGGACTAGAAATGGAACCTACCACTTAGAAATTCAAACACCTCTTAACTCCCCGCAAACCCCACAAGCTTGATTGTAGACCCCTAATCACCTAGAGGGTTGAAATCAAAAGTGAAGGTTTAAAGGATGAGTTCCCCATAGGACTCTTTGGTCTTAGGACCACCTTGGGTAGCTTGGTCTGGTGAAGGTTGACTTACACACTCACTACACTCATACTCTACACTCTCAGACACACAATCCAAATCCTAAAACCACACCCATACCCAACTTGACTCCTTGACTCATTTAGGTAATTCATATGGATGGACCTTAACCCCTAAGCCCCTAGCTAAGAGGGTTGGAACAACATGGTGAATGCCTCAAATGAGTCCTCTCATGGCTCATATAGGATTAATATGGCTTCATGTCTCAATTAAAGTGATCCATTTCACTCATATTTGATCAATCTTCTCTTTTCCAACATTTCAATTTTTGACCCTGGGGACCCTACACCTATCAAACCTACCAAAAGCCCTCAAAATTGCCCAAATCCTCCAAAATTTTCAAATCACCCAAAATTCCACAAAATTAACCTTGAACATTTCCTCACCACTCAAATTGATCATCCATAGCCAAAAATGCCAAAGAATCCAAAAATACCCCCCAATACCCTTCAAATACCCAAAATGCCCCTCTTAGCCAAAAAATCCAAAAATTTAGAAAATTCCCAGAAAATTCCAAAAAATCCCAAATATTCCCAATTTCATTTTGTCCAACTACACCATGGGCCAATTTTGTCAATTTACCCCACTTTTACCAAAACCCCCAATTTAGCCCATTCTTAACCCAAGTGAACCCAATGTCAAACCAAACCTACCAAATTGACCCCAATTTTGGTCCAATTAAATTATAAACTTCCATTTAAAATCCAAAATATCAATCTAGACCAAATCCAAGTCCAATTTGATTGGCATTTGAATCCAATTTCATTTTTAAGCTTAAAGCCCAATTTTGACCCATGACCCAAACTTAGCCCAAACCAAACCAATTCAACTCCCATTAACCCCAAATCTTTTCTAAAACCTTCCTAGCATCCCCACAAACAAATAAGCCCAAACCCCAAAATAAAAATCCAACCAAAGTCAAAACCTCTTTGAAACACTCCCATAAACATTTCCTAACATTAATTTTACATCAATTTCAACCCTAGCCCAACATTGGCCCAAGTTAGCCCAATTTGGCCTACATTGGCCCATTTACTAAAGAAGCCCAAATCCAACCCAATTCAAACCCAATTCAAACGCAAATCACTCCAAATTAATTTCAAATCACTCATGATATATCCCTAAACCAAACCCAACAATTATTTGGCCTAAACTTCTACAAAATTCCCATCCATGGATTCATTCTTAAACCTAAAGGGGTCATCCCCTTAAGCCCTCCTAAAAGCCCACTTCCACCAAATTCAAAAGCCCAAATCAATCTAAAGCCCATATGACACTTTCCCTCATCACACATTCAATTTAAAATCATTCCTAAAGTCCTAATTTATCAATTAAATAATTTCAAATCAAGCCTCATAATAATTCCCATCAAAATGCCAAAATTCACAAAACCCTTTTTCATGAAGTTGACTTAACTTTTCCCAAGCCCAAGATGAGCCATGAAGCCATGCATGAGCCACATGGAAGCCATGAGAGCCTCTTTACATGTCACCATGCCATTTTGGGCAAAAGAAGGAGACTCTTTCCTTAATCTCCTAAAGTCATTAGCCTTAACCATGATTCCCCTTAACCCAAATTTAATCCAAATATATTTGGATAAGGACTTCTCCATGCCAAACCAGCTGATTCCTTTGACTCCCACAACACCCAAAGCCACCTTGAAGGGTGAACCAAGCCCAAAAGGTGGACTTGACCAAATCAAGCCAAAATTGGCCTTCCCCCATGCCATTTTAATCCAAGCTTTTGACACATGGAAATGTCCAATTACCTACATTAAACCCCAGCCCTGACCCACCTAGACCTGAGAGTGACCCATGCCTGTCAGCCAGCCGCCTGGATCTCCAGAAAACACCATGGTCGAGACCTTGGGAGGAGCCAAAGTTTGGAATTCTCACCTGCTGAACTGCCCCATGCCCAATGGCCACCATGGCTGTTCTTCCCTTGACCTAAGCTGCTGATCCCAAGCCCTAACTTCCCCTGGGAGAGCCTTCAACCATGCCTATTTAAACACCTCCACCTCTCGGCCAAATGAGGTGCTGAAACAAACCTTAAGGAAACTCTGCCAAAATTGTTCCAGACTACTCCCCACACATAGAGAACTTGATCCCCACTGAAATCCCCCTGCCTTTTCCTCTCTGTGAGCTCAATTTCAGAGTTGAAATCCAAGCCCAAAACCAGGACACTTCTCCACAGTGAGCCAATCCCCAAATTGATTGGTCCTACACCTTCACCAGACCAAGAGAAGAAGTTTACTAGCAAAAGCCCCCTCTCCAGGCCAGCCATTGCTTCCAGCCTCCAAGCTTTGTGATCGGGCTTGGTCGAAATCATACCTAGACAATTCACTAGGCCAAGGGACTTCATCTGGAGCTTTCTTGGACCAAATCAAACGTGACACAACTCTCAGATCAAAGCTTCACTTCTCTGAGCAAAGGTATGGACTCACACTTCTTCCCGAGCTTCCAGAGATTCTCAATTTAGTTTAGGTTAATTTCAATACATGTTTACCGTATGGATGTGTTCGTCTCTTCAAGAAGAATTCATAGAGCATAAGAACTCGAAAATCCGTTAAGAATCGAGTGAGAAATTGGGATTAGAAGGTTGACGGTCACGGGTTCTCACCAGTCGTAGACGATGACCAGGAGCCATCAGATCGCGTGTGTATCGAGCGGACGGCCAGGATTGCGCCGGACAGAGTAATGGGACATGAACCGCGGGCCCCTGGAGCACTGAGTAGGATGGCAGCGCCGAATCAGGAGACGACGCGTGGCCTTTCGGAGCTGCCGAGGATGGCGTGGCGCTGCTTGGATAAGTAGGAAATTAGGGCTATTTTCTATTTATTTAATTACGAGAACTTTGAAAATCCTAAAAACAAAATAAAAATACCCTCTTGCTCAGTGAACAGAGGAGAATAATGTTGAAAAGAAATCATGTAATTTCATTAAATATTTTATTTTTAATTATTTATTTACTCTCTGCACTATTTCAATTCTCCATGCATATAGGAAATTCACCAAGGCATGAGACCATAGGGCTTTTGAAGCCTCTGAACTTGGGAACATTCCTTGAATTTTCCAAGGTCAGAGGCCATCCCTATGAGAAGTTATTGATTTTTCAAATTCATGTCACTGTTTTGATTATTTTAATTCTAATAATTAGCATGTTGAGAAATAAATTCTAGGAAAATTTGGTGATGTTTCTTATGAACAGAGGACCCTAGGAAAAATAATTTTTGATTTAATTCACTTTGAACAACCCTAATTGGTCTAAATACCCAAAAGTGAACTTTAATTAATTAGGGTTAATCATTCATCAAATTAACTTAAAAATAATTTTCCACTGTCCTTTAGGAATAGGAGAACACCACATAAAAAATTTGAAAACAATTGGACTTGATTAACCCCACCAAATGGGTTGATTAAGCCTCTTAAGTAATAATGAATAAAATTAAACTTTGAAAATTTATAACTCACAAAATACTTTTCAAAAATTCACAAAATTGGTTTTGGAGCCTCTCTGATATTAGAGGAATTTAAGAAAATTAAAATTATAATTTTCTAAAAAAGTTGATTTTTATTAATATTTTAATAATTTCAATAATTAAAAAATAATAAAAATAATAAAAAATATTAAAAATCACTAAAATGTCATATTTTGAATTCTAAATACTTAGAAAAAAACCAAGTATTTTTCTTAAGTCCCTAGGATAAGATATTGAATTTTGAAGGATTAATGTTATTTTTAATATTAAAAAATGTATTTTTCAACGTTTTCATTAAAATAATTCTAATAAATCAAAGAAAAATTAGAAAATTATGAAAATTGGTTTCGGTTTCTCCGATATCAGAAAGATTTTTGAAAAAAAATATAAAATTCATTTTTCAACCTTTATTTTATTTTTGAATTAATTAATACTCCAAAACTCAAAATAATTATAATAAATAAAATAAAATTGAAAAAATCACCAAAATTTGTCCAAATGGTCCTCTTGTCATTAGGAACATCCCATAATTTTATTAAGGATAGAAACTTTTCCTTGGTCATGTTATTGAATTTTCCTTGAAAACCCCTATTTTCCATCAAAAATAATTACATAAATAAATTAAATACAGAAAAATCACATTTTCTCCTCTAATGTCTTAATTGACATTTAAGTGAGGTCACATAAAAATTTCAAGTTCATTTGAGCTTAATTTAATGAGTTATAGAATTATTAAGCTTGAAGGGCAAAATGGTAATTAAAATTTTCAACCTTTAATTAAAGTTTTAGGATTAATCAAAAGGGAAGGGTAAAATATTTGATTTTAAACTGATTTTGGATGATTGAAACTTAAATGGTTAAGGGTAGAAACCCACCAATCATTTTAAGAATAATTAAAGTAAACCTTAATTAATTAATTAATTAAATTTGGAAGATTAATAAAATTTTTTTAAAATTATAAAGTAGGGATATTATTTAAGAGGATATTTATTCTTTAATTTAAAAATCCCTAAATAAATCACTTCAATAATACTTAATTCTTAATTAAAAGATTAAAATAATAATCCAAATTAAAAATAAATTAAAATTAAATTAAATTAAATTATAAATTAAATTAAAATTAAATTAAATTAAAATTAAATTAAATTAAATTAAATTAAATTAATATAAAATTGAAATTAAATTAAATTGAAATTAAATTAAAATAAAATTAAATTGAAGTTAAATTAAATTGCAATTAAATTTAAATTAAGGTAAATTAAATTAAAATTAAATTGAATTAAATTAAATTAAAATCATTTAATAACAAACCTAAATGAAATTATTAAGAATTAAACCTAAAATAACTTGAACACTATTCCAAACTTAAACTATTTTTTTTAATTAAATCAAAAATTAGAATTAAATCATTAAGTCTAAATCATAAAAATACTTAATAACTTGATTTGCCCTTTTAAAAGCTCTTATTATTATAACTCTTAAATGAAACATCAAGTGAAGTTTTACCTCACTTATAGGATATTCAAATGTCCTAAGTTCACTGTGCAAAAGAATAACACTTAATTTCCCGGATGATTAATTCACTTATATAATTAAATTCTCTTGGACTTAAAACGATCCTAGAAATATTGAAAAGATGTTTAAGACTCGTCTTAAGCACTTCCTCAATATGATAGGATGTTTATAAGAACAATTGAACTTAATTGTTCTTTGATGAAGAAAATTGTCCTTAAACCAAAATACAAGAACCTAGACGTCATAGGAGATGACTAGCTATAGGGTTAGGACTTTGATAGACAACCAAAACCTTTCCCTTAGCTTTACCTAGGTACTTGTTGAAATATTTAAATGCCTTAACTAGTGTTTTAATTGCAGCTTGGGATGACGGGAAGACCCTCCAGGTACGCTTTTATTTTAGTGCAATTTACTTTATTGCAAATGCACTTTACCTTTCTTGCATGATAAACAACTCGTTGCATGAAAACCAAAACCTTTAGGGTAGTCCCCGAATCGAAACCAAAACTAAATTAAAAGTCACTGCAAGATAAAAATTCACCGCCACAACATTTCAAAATATAAAACAACTCAAAATTTAATCACAAACAGAACACAAAACTACAATTGCAACTAAATAAAAACGTCTCGTTGAATGATCGGGAATACCTCGAATGATGTAATCCACGTGTTGCTAACGGGATTTCCCACGGTCTAAATGAAAGTGTGGAACTCATTCAATTGAGTTTAGCAAATTCATCTGGACTAAGTGAATTCAATGAAAATAACGGTGCCGGGATGACGGAACCGTGGGATCTTAATCGGTTCTGTTCTAATAACTTTAAGATTTGTTTTAACTAAAACACTAAAAACACTTGGACTTTAAGATTACTAAAACCAACCTCCTCTCTTCTCTTTTGATTACAATCTTCTAAAACTAAACCTCTGCAACAACAAGGAGCTCGGAGCATGGTGGGCAGCACGACCATCTTCATCAGCAAAACCTGAGTCTACTTCAGCAAAACTTTCTTAGAATTAAATAACCAAGCCATAGGATTTTGGGGTAGTTTGCCTAGTGCAACATAAATCCTCAACTCTTCGTTAGGCATTTGCATGATCATGTCATGTAAATTAAGCCCTATCCGGTCTTAGGACTCCTAGGTAGTCGTTTAATACGACATAAACCCTCATATCTTCGAGGTTATTTGTATAATTTTATCGTACAAATATAAGTCCAAATTAATTAAAACTGGCAAGATTGAAATCTCAGATAATATTAGGATTTTCTTAAAATCTGAGCCAAACAATAGGATAGTTTAAGAAGTTGCCAAGATTCTTCTTGGATCCTCAGTTTCTCCTACTCCTCTTCCTTTGGACTCCTAAAATAAACTGTTCTAAATTTGATCCAATCCCTGTTGAAATTTCCAAAATCCAATCCTTTGAAAACCTTAAACTTTGAAATTCTTGAGAAAAAAGTCACTGATCATTATCGAGAGTTTTCTTAAATGATTCACTTCATTTAATATGTAATTAACTATAGGGGCTTGCCCTTATAGGGAACTTTAAGAACCCAGGTAATATAAACCCTGATTAATTCATTTATATTAAGTAGGAGAATTTATCGGCTTATAAAATTGGTTCGCAGACCAAATAGATGTCACAAGTCTTCTAGTTTATTTAATCGAGCCCCGTCGTCAAGCAGTGTATCTATTCTTCGGAATAGATACACGGTTTGTGGTGCGGTGCTCGTTTATATAAACTATTTGGGATGTGAGATCGGTTTGATTTCATATCTTAAAATTTTTCAAATTTAAAATTATTTTCAAAATCAAATACTACTTTTCAAATTACTTATTTAAATTAAATTAAAAATTCGCCGACAATTATTGTAGGCGACCTTCTTTTCAAAATACAACACCCAACCTAAAAATATACCGACAGGTGCTTCTTCTTCCAGAACTGAAAGTGATGTAAAATTTGAAGATGTTACTTCTTCTGAATTAATGGAACTACCTTTTGAGTGGTACTCTCCCTGTGTTCAAAATTTAATTCAACGTGGTGTCTTACCTCTACAATGGACAAAAGGCCGATCACAACACTTTGAAAAATTATGGAATAATGTCGGTCGACCTCCCAATTCAAAACATGGTCTCAGATTCGGCACAGTAGGATCAGTTGACGATACGGGATTTTGCTTGGTTGTCACTTGCGAACCTAATAAAGACTGCTTGGAAACCTCAGAAGATCTCGAAGATCTACAAATCAGAGACGCTCCACCAAAATTCAAAGAAGAAATCAAATCTACAATAGACGAGTTAACGGAAGTTAACTTAGGTACTAGCGAAGAGCCTAGGCCAACCATTGTTAGTTCCTTACTTAATAAAGAAGACTCTGAAGAAATAATCAAGCTACTAATGGAATTTAAGGACTGTTTTGCTTGGAGTTACGATGAAATGCCAGGATTAGCTCCAGAAGTCACAGTTCACAAGTTAGGAGTAGATCCTATTTCCGTTGCAGTCAGACAAGCTCCCAGAAGAATGCATCTAGAAATTGAACAACAAGTAATATCCAAAGTTAAGAAGCTAATAGACGCTAAATTTGTTCGTGAAGAACAATACCCTACTTGGTTAGCCAATGTGGTACTAGTCAGAGAGAAGAATGGTCAGATCAGAATCTGCGTAGACTTCAGAGATTTAAACAAAGCATGTCTAAAGGACGAATTTCCACTACCAATCCCAGAACTGATGATCGACATTGCTTCAACACATGAAATATTTTCATTCATGGATGGATCATCAGGATACAACCAGATAAAGATGACATCGGAAGATGAAAAGCTCACAGCCTTCAGAACGCCAATCGGAATATACTGCTGCACAGTAATGCCATTCAGACTAAAGAATGCAGGAGCAACATACCAAAGAGCAATGACAATAATTTTTGATGATCTCATTCACAACCAAGTTGAGTGCTACGTGGATGATGTGGTCATCAAAAGCAAACTGAAAGAAGATGGCCTGTATCATTTTAGAATTTTTTTCGAGCGACTAAGACAATACAACCTTAAGATGAATCCCTTAAAATGCACTTTCGGCGTCACCTCCGGGAAATTCTTAGGATTTGTTGTCCGACATCACAGAATTGAAATTGATCCAGAAAAGATTAAAGCTATCTTAGAAATGCCACCTCCTAAAACCTTGAAACAGCTACAATCCTTTCAAGGAAAGTTGGCATATCTTCGACGCTTTATATCGAATTTGTCAGGAAGGTGTCAGCCTTTTTCTGCTTTGATTAAGAAGGATTCCAAGTTTACTTGGGACTCTATATGTCAACATGCCTTCGATGAAATCAAACGATACTTAATGACAGCTCCTGTCTTAGCGCCCCAGTCTTAGGTAGACCATTGATACTTTATACCGTGGCTTTAGACGACTCCCTTGGAGCCCTGCTAGCCCAGTCAATGACGAGGGAAAAGAAAATGCTCTCTACTACTTAAGCCGTCGTCTAATTCCGACGGAAGTAAAGTATCCTCTGATTGAGAAGCATTGTTTAGCTCTGATCTTTGCCGCACAGAAGCTCAGGCATTACATGCTTTCTCATAAGGTCAACCTTATTTCAAGAGTTAATCCGTAGCAATACGTGATGACCCGACCGACGCTTTCTGGCAAACTTGCCAGGGGGTCGATGATGCTATTGCAATTTGACATATCTTTCGTTCCTCTTCGCGCCGTAAATGGACAAGTCCTAGCTGACTTCCTTGCAGCACACTTTTTACCTGCAGATTCGCTTCTCGACGAAGATTTGCCTGACGAGCAGATAATGAGCCTAGAAGACCCTGATGATCGATGTTGGGAACTATACTTCGACGGAGCGTCCTCAGCACAGAAGAACAAAGAATTGCAAGCGATAGTGCCCGGTAAGGCAGGAATCAGACTAGTCTTTATAACACCAGAGCGGGGGATGTTAAGATACTCCTACCACTTAATAGAATCATGCACAAACAACGAGGCAGAATACGAAGCCCTCATAACAGGAATATAACTAACCATTCAAATGGGAATAACGGACATCGATATCTACGGAGACTCTCAGTTGATCATTCAACAGGTCGCCAAACAATACAAAATTTTAAAACCAAGACTCGAGCAGTACTTTCAGTATGCCATGAAACTGTTGGAACATATTCTGAATGTAACAATCTACAAAATCTCCAGAAAAGAAAATACTCTCGCGGATGCTCTAGCTCGTCTTGCAAAAGAATTTACCTGCTTACAAGAAGAGTCAGTTGAAGTGTCAGTTCAAGGACGACAGGTCCTATCACAGCTCGACATGAATACGATACACAAATCAACAGAAAAAGTAGAGGAATCAGTTGCAACAGTGACAGAAAATACAGAAGATTGGCGATAGCCATTAATAGACTACCATTAATTTTAATTTAATTTTAATTTTTAATTTAATTTAATTTTTAGTTTCAATATTTTAAATTTAATTTGATTTAATTGTTAAGGTGTTAATTTAATTTAATTTAAACTTTGACTTGACTTAATTTAATTTAATTTAATTTAATTTTAATTTTAATATTAATTATTAGACCATTTAACATTTTAAGCTTTAATTCATTTAAGGGTTATCTTCTTTTAATTTTTTTTAAATTTATTTAGTTTGAATTATTATTTTAATTTTTAATTAAGAATTAAATATTATTTAAGCGACTTATTTAGGAATTTTTAAATTAAAGAATAAATATCCTCTTAATAATATCCCTATTTTAATAATCCAAATTTAAATATATATATTTTTTCCAAAATTTAAATTATTTAATTTATTAGAGTTTCATTTTGATATTTTTAAAGTGTTTAATGGGTTTCTACCCTTTTAATTTCCTTAAGTTTCAATCATCCAAGAGAAAGTTAAATATTTTATCCTCCATTTTGATTAAACCTAAAGTTTTAATTAAGGGTTAAAATTCTTAATTACCTTTATGCCCTTTTAGGCTTATTTATTTCATAACTCACTAAATTGAGCTCAAATGAATTTAAAATTTTTATGTCACCTCACTCATATGTCAATTAAGACATTAGAGTAGAAAATGTGATTTTTCTGACTTTAATTTATTTATATAATTATTTTTAGTAGAAAATATGGGTTTTCAAAGAAAATTCAACAACATGACCAAGGTAAACTTTCTGTCCTTAAAAACATTATGGGATGTTCCTAATAACTAGAGGACCACTTGAACCAATTTTGGTGATTTTTTTAAATTATATTTTATTTATTATAATTATTTTGAGTTTTAGAGTATTAATTAATTTAAAAAAAAATAAAAATTGAAAAATAGATTTTATATTTTTCTTACATTTCTCTGACCCCAAGGAGTCCAGAGAAACAAAGTTTATAATTTTTTGATTTTTCTTTAATTTATTAGAATTATTTTAGTGAAAAAGGTTGAAAATTCATTTTTTTAATGTTAAAAATTACATTAAGCCTCTAAAATTCAATATCTTATTCTAGGGACTTAGGAAAAATATTTGGTTTGTTTCTAAGTGATTAGGAGTCAAAATGAGACATTTTTATGATTTTTAATATTTTTGTGATTTTTATTATTTTTTAATTATTAAAATCTTAAAATATTGTGAAAAAAATCAACTTTTTTAGAAAATTCCAATTTTAATTTTCCTGAACTCCCCTGATATCAGAGAAGCTCCAAAACCAATTTTGTGAATTTTTGAAAAGTATTTTTTGGAGTTATGAATTTTTAAAGTTCCATTTTGCTCATGAGGCTTAATCAATCCATTTGGTGAGGTTAATCAAATCCAATTGATTTCAAAATTTTATGTAGGGTTCCTCTGACCCTAAAGAGCAATGGAGAATTGTTTTCAAGTCAATTTGGTATGTGGTTAACCCTAATTAATTCAAATTTAATTTTGGGAGTTTAGACCAATTAAGGTTATTATGATTGAATTAACTCAAAATATATTTTTCATAGGGTCCCCTGGTCCTAAAAAACATCACCAAATTTTCCTAGAATTTATTTTACAACATGCTAATTATTAGAATTAAAATACCTAAAACAGTGACATGAACTTGAAAAATCAATAACTTTTAGCAGAGATGGCCTCTGACCTTGAAAAATTCAAGGAATGTTCCCAAGATCAGAGACTTCAAAAGCCCTATGGTCTCATGCCATGGTGAATTGTCTATGCAAATGGAGAATCAAAACATTGAAAAAAGTAAATAAATTATTAAAAATAAAATACACATCCAATTAATTTGATTTCTTTTCCACATTATTCTCCTCTGTTCACTGAGCAAGAGAGTATTTTTATTTTATTTTTGTGATTTTTCTATGCAAAGATATGAATTTTTGAAGTTCTGGTATTTAAATAATTCAAAAATATCCTAATTTCCTACTTATCCGACTCGGCGCCGCGTCATCCTACGGCGGATCGAAAGCCCACGCGTCGCTCTGTGATTCGGCGCCGCCATCTGACTCAGCACTCCAGGGGCCTGCGGTTCACGTAACATTCCGTTGTCCAGCTTGATCTTGACCGTCCGCTCGATACACGCGCGATCCAACGACTCCTGGTCATCGTCTACGACTGGTGTGCACCCGTGACCGTCCACACTCAAACCATAATATCTCTCTCGATTCATAATGGATTTTCAAGTTCTTATGCTCTATGGATTCTTCTTGAAGAGACGAACACATCCATACAATTTATAAGCTACGAAATTAACTCGAACAAAATGGAGAATTGCTGGAAGCTCGAGAGGAAGAATGAGTTCATACCTTTGCTCAGAGAAGTGAAGCTTTGATCTGAGAGTTATGTCACCTTCGATTGAGTCCAAGCAAGCTCCAGAAGAAGTCTCTGGCTCTGTGGAATTGTCTAAGTATGAAAGTGTCCACAGCCAATTTCAAAGCTTGGAGGCTGGAGCAACTGGGTGGCTTGGAGAGGGGGCTTTCATTGGGGAACTCCTTCTCTTGGTCCCGTGCGGGTGTGGGTGAGTTTAATTTGGATTTGGTGTAGGTTCCGGAGATGTCCCGATTTTGGGTGGATTTTCGACTCGTAAATCGAGCTATGTTAATGGGGTTCAGGGCAAAGGAGCACTGGGGATCAATTGCTCTAGGTTAGGAGAAGGTCCTGGAGCAATTTTGGCAAAGTTTCCTTAAGGTCTGGTTCATCACCTTATTTGGCCGAGAGGTGAGTGGATTTAAATAGAGGTGGCTGGAGGGCTTCCAAGAGGGGTTTGATGGCTTGGATCAACTGCCTTGACCAAGGGAAGAACAACTGCAATGGTCATTCAGCATGGGACAACTCAGCAAGTTCAAATTGAATTTTTAAATCCATTTAGACCTCTCGGCCATGGTGTTTTCCAGTGACCTGGTGGCTAGCCGGCCAGGGTCAGGTCACCATCCTGATCAGGAGGGTCAGGGCTTGAAGTTTGTGGTTTCAATTGGCCAATGCCAAGCGTAAAGAGGTTTGATTTAAGTGGTAAGGGGGAAGGGTCATTTTGGCTTCGATTTGGTCTAAGGCATGGTTTAGGCTAGGTGCACCTCCCCAAGGCTTGACTTTGGCCGAGGGAGAATCATTTGGGTCGGCTAGGAAGGGGTGGTGAAGTCCCCATCCAAGGTGATGTGGCTAAACTTGGTTTAGAGTGTAGCATAAATGGGGTTAAAAGGGCTTAATGAAGGCTTAGGAAAGGCTCTCCTCTTCTTGCCATAAATGACTAGGTGAGGTGTCAAAACTCTCATGGCTTCATATGGCTTGTAAATGGCTCACATTTGGCTTACATTTGGCATGGAAAAGGTTGGCTTATTTCATGAAAAAGGGTTTTGGCATTTTTGATGAATTTAGAGGAAATTGGAATGTGGCTTAGTTTAGAAAAGTTTAATGATGAATTTGAAACTTTGGGAGTGATTTAAATCAAAGGGATGATGAGGTTAAAGTGTCATGTAGGCTTTGGATTAACTTTGGGCTATTTGGATTTGGTGAAAATGGGCTTTTAAAATGATTTAAGAAAGTGGGCCTATAGGTTTGAAAACAAATTGGTGGATGGAAATTTTGTGTAGGATTAGGCAAAAAAAATTTTGGGTTTAGTTTAGGGATGTGTCATGAGTGATTTGAAACAAATTTGAGGTGATTTGGAGTTGAATTGGGTTTGATTTGGGACTTTTTGGTAAAGGGCCAAAGTGAGTCAAATTGGGCTAACTTGGGCTAAGGTTGGGCTATTGTTAGATTTAATGTAAAATTAATGTTGAGAAATTTTTATGGGAGTGTTACAAAGAGTTTTCAACTTTGGTTGGGCTTTGATTTTGGGATTTGGTCCCATTTGGGTTCATGGTGGGTTTAGGCCAAAATTGGGGATTTTGGTTTTGGGTTAGGTTTGGGTGGAGTTTAGGTTCAAATTTTGGGCAAATCAGTTAGTGTTTTATTTTTTGGAATGTTAGGAAGGTTTTAGAAAAGATTTGGGGCAAATTGGAGTTGAATTGGGCTAGGTTTGGGCTAGGTTTGGGTCATGGGTCAAAATTGGGCCTTAAACCCCAAATTGAAATTGGGCCCAAATGTCAATCAATTTGACTTGTATTTGGTCTAAATTGATATTGGGGATATTGAATTGAAGTTTATAATTGAATTGGACCAAATTTGAGGTCAATTGGGGTGGTTTGGTTTGACATTGGGTTCACTTGGGTTTAAAATGGGTCAAATTGGGAGTTTTGGTAATAGTGGGGTAAAGTGGCTAAATTGGCTCATGGTGTAGTTGAACAAAATGAAATTGGAAATATTTGGGATTTTTGGAATTTTATGGGAATTTTTACAATTTTTGGATTTTTTGGCTAAAAGGGTATTTTGGTAATTTTGAGGGGATTTAGGGGTATTTTTGGAAATTTTGGTATATTTGGATAAGGATGATCAATTTGAATGGTGTGAAATGTTTAGGATTAGTTTTGAGGAATTTTGGGTAATTTAGGTGATTTTTGCAAATTTTGGGTGGTTTTAAGGGTACTTGGTAGGTTTGGTGGGTTTAGGGGCCCGGGGTCAAAAATTGAAATTTTGGAAAAATAAAGATTGATCAAGTTTGAGTAGAATGAAATCACTTTGGTTGAGCCATGAAGCCATATCAAGCACATAAGATCCTTGAGAGGACTCATTTGAGGCATTCACTATGTTGTTCCTAACCCTCTTAGCCAAGGGCTTAGGGGTTGAGGACCATCTATATGAATTACCTACATGAGTCAGAAAGTCAAGCTAGGTACCAATGGTTTTAGGATTTGGAATGTGTGTGAAAGTGTAATGTGTGTGCAAGTCAACCCTCACCAGACCAGGCCACCCAGGATAGTCCTAAGGCCAAAGAGTCCTATAGGGAACTCATGCTTCAAATCTCCATATTTGATCTTAACCCTCCAAATGGCTTAGGGGTTTACAATCAGGCATGTGGGGTTTAAAGGGAGTTAAGAGGTGTTTGAATTTCTAAGTGGTGGGTGCCATTTCTAGTCCTCTAAGATAGTCAAAGGGAAAGCCAAAGGCAAGATCCTAAGTACTAATGAGAGAGAAGAGAGAAGACCTCATCAAAAATGAGGTCAACACGGAAGAGCAGATGGAGCAGAACCGTGTGTCACGTGGCATCCTAGTCAGCTGGTGGCATCAAATGGGAGCACACCGCGTGGGACTTCGATCCGCCATAGGTTGACGCGGCGCTGAGCTGGTTAAGTGGGAAAATATGGATTTTCTGAATTATTTAAATCATCTGAACTTTAAAAATCCATAACTAGGTGTAAAAAAATCATAAAAATAAAATAAAAATACCCTCTTACTTAGTGAACATAGGAGAACAATGTGGAAATGGTTTGAAATTTATTTGATGCATGTATTATTTTTAATTTATTTAATACTACTATAGTATTTTAATTCTCCATGCATTAGGACATTTCACCATGGCTTGCCCTTTTAGAATGTTGTAGCCTCTATCACGGGAGACCTTCACTGATTTTTCTAAAGTCAGAGGAGACCTCTATGAAGAGATCTATATTTTCCAAGTTTTTGCATCTATTTTGATAACTTAATTCTAATAAATAGCATGTTGATTTAAAAAATCTAGAAAAATTATGGTAGGTTCCCTATGACAAGAGGACCCTACGAAAAATACAAACTTAATTTAAATCAATGGTAATTAAGACTTAAATATTAAATAATAATAAATTGAATTATGTATAAATGTAAGTGGCTTAAAAAAATTCTTCACTAAATTTTAAAGGTCAAAGAACTCCCCATAGAAATCTCATGGAATCTGGAGTTCATTTGGTCACTTTATTGAATTTTCTAAGTGAAATGATAATTTTTAACATTAAAGTAATTTTAATAATTAAAATAGAGCTAAAAAATTAACCAAGTTAATTTTGGGAGTTCTCTGTGATTAGAGAAATTTTCTAAATATAAAATTCAAATTTTAATAAAATTTTAATTTTTAACCACATTTTAAATATTTAAATAATTAAATAATAATAAAATAGCTAGACCTCCCATGGATCTTTTCACAAGTCTTCTGGACACCTTGTATGACTATTGCACCTATTATATCTATTAAATGAAAATATCTCTCAAATAAATGAATATGACCCACCAGGTTATGACCTAGGACTTTATAAGCTCATGACAAACATATCAATAGGTTCAACTTTCCTGCAAATTATAAATGTTTATTACAAGAATACTAAAGTTTCAGGTGGAGATGACAGGAAGACCTACCAGGTATGCTTTATTTGATTGCAATTTACTAACTTGCACTCTACTGCACTTTCTTTTCTTGCAAATTTGCACGCTAAACAACAATGTCACCCTGCATGAAAACTGAAATCTTCAAGATAGCCACAAAACCAAAACAAAAATAAAAATTAAAAAATCAAGACAAGATAAAATTCACTGCCACAGTATTAAAAATATAAAACAACTCAAAATTTAATCACAAACAAAACAAAATCACAATTGCAACTAAATTAAAATGTCTCGTTGGATGATCGGGAATCCCTCGTAGCACGTAACCTACGTCTCGCTAATGGGGTTTCCTATGGTCTAAATGAAAGTATGGAACTCATTAAGTTAAGTTTATTAAATTTATTTGGACTAAGTGAATCAGATGAAAATAACGATGCCGGGATGATGATACTGTGGGATATTAACCAATGTTGCTATAATCAACTTTAATGTTCCCCTAATAAAAATATTAAGACACCTCAATTTAAACATTTCAAAAACAAGAAACTTCTCTTCTCTCTTCAATTGACACTTCAGTAAACTAAACTTGCTACAACGAGGAGCTTGGAGCATGCTTAGTGGGCAGCATGACCATCTTCAATAGCAAAATTCCTTACAAATAAACAAACAAGCTATACGACCCGCTTAGTGCAGCAAAAATCCTCACCTTTTCTTTAGGCCCTTGCATAACCATGTTGTGCAATATAAGCCCTAACTCGTTTTAGGATTTTGAGGTTGTCATCGGGTATAACATAAACCCTCCTATCTTCCAGGCCATTCACATGATCAGTATCAAGTGAATGTAAGTCCTAAATAATAAAATTGACAGGATGAAACAACAAATAAATATAGTGAATCAAAGCCAAACCATATGATAGTTTGGGAAGAAATCAACATTTTCCTTGAATCTATGTCCTTTCCCTAGTCTTCTCTCCTTTGGATTCTGACAAAATGAAATGTTCTAAAACTTGAGCCATTCACTTATTTAATTTCCAATTATTACATTTTATTTAAAAGTGTTACCTTTGAAATTCATGAATATAAATATTTCTCGATCTACATCAAGAGTTTTCTTATGTGACTTCAGTTATCTAAGATGTAATTAATTATAGAGGCTTGCCCTTACGGGAATCTTAATGAACCCATATTAATATAAACCCTATCTAATTCCTTTATATTAGATAGAGGAAATTGTCAGCCAATAATGGTTCATAGACCAAACATATGTCATGAATTCCTTAGTTTATCTGATCGAGCTTTACCGCCAAGCGATGTATTTATTCTTCGAGATATATACATGTCTTATGCTTAAGTGCTTGATTATTTAAACTATCGTTCATATGAGATCAGTTTGATTTCATAATTTTCTAAAATAAATAAAAATATTATTTTCAAAATCCTTATATATATAATAAATTAAATCAAAATTCTATTTTATAAAAACTATATTCTAAACTATTTAAAAAAAACTCCACACATCATTAACACTACTATACCTAAATAAAAAGACAAAAGGAAGATTTTAATGGCTGACAGTTTTCTAGAAACTCCGCTGGGTATTAGTTTCTCTCTTCATTAAGATTGGGAAATACTATATTTACATGTCGGTAATGTGCTCATGTCCCTCATGAGCCAGATTACCATTCTTCTGTTGACATACTTCACCCATTATCTTCATGGGAAAGTGTGATCAACTCCTCTTGATTTCAGGACCATCTGTTTGGTCACTCCTAAATATAAAGTTCAGGAGTCTTTAGGTTTTCCTTTTGATCTTGTTGAGTTGGACCCCCAATAGGTGTGTCAGTGAGCAAATTTTGCTAGAATAATATGCGTTGTGAAGGAGATCTCTAACAGGGTCCCATGCTTCACCTTCTTTTTTGTATCTCTCGGGTTCAATCCTATCTTCAGCAAATTGATCCACTCTTCCTTAAAACTTAAGATTCCTTTTAACATACATGTGAAAACCTAAAATGAAATAAAAAGATAATAAAATATCAAAAGAAAATGAAATTTTCCTCAGTCCACAGAACAACCTTTTTCATAATGTTTGCACTATGATTACACAGTTTTGGCCCTCACTAACCTTTGGAATGCTTCTCTTAACAGTTAAAGGTGTCAACCCCTACGTTAACTTTCTCTTGCAACATGAACTCCTACCATGAGGCCCATCTTGCAGCACTGATGACTCAGTTCGAGACCGGCTTCAGTGAGTTTGAAGTCATACTTGAAGAAGCCCCATTCGTGGTCATGAAGGTTGCCACTCCTGAAGTTCAAGAATCATCTACTAAAGTCCCATAAAGATTTCCCTTCTGCTAAGAAGGTGAAAATAACCACTTCCCCCATCGATTCAGTCATCTCCATGCCGAGGAGAGTTGTCAGCTCTACTGCCATCGGCTTTGCCGTCATTGCACTTATTTTCCTGTCTACCAAAGGGAAAGAAATTCTACGTGAAGATGGTTTTGATGATACCTTTCTTGCCCCTCCATCAGTCTTTGAGATTGGCTCAAGTTCTAGGCCTCCTCTGTCAACCAAATCTCAAAGAAGAAATCACAACCACAGGATTCGCAAGGCCGCTTGGGCACAAGTTATAAGTCTGTCAGTAATTGATGAGATTCCTCAACAGCAGGAACTTGGTTTACCAGATACCTCTCTTCTTCTTCGAGATAACAGTTTTCACCTATTAGCTGACACTACTAGAGATGAGAGCCTCCACAGGATTGCTGCTACACTTCCAACACCATGCAGTTGTGACAAGGTGAGGGAGAGGCCCACACCTATCACTCGAGCTCACACCCTTCTACGAAGATTGTCTGAAATAGAAGGGTGTTCTATCGCTAAGATTCTCAAGAGGATGGGATGTGCAAAATCCCCTGAAATTAAGGAAGAAATTCTAAAAATGGAAAGACCCATCTGAGTTTCTGTCAAACACCGTTTGGGAAAGTGTGTTGATACAGCTTCTACAGATGATATTACTATAAGAAGATCAGTTAAGTCCTGGCTAGCCCGAGAGTACCAGCTTCCGGTGATCTCCCCAAAAGAGGAAGAATGAGAGGGGACTATTCTTCTCTGTACATGGTCTACACCTTAGGGAGCACACTTCCCCTCATTACTTCATTGTCCCCGCCAAGACACCTCGTCTCAAGGTGTCCACTTTTAAGAGGAAAGTGTGGTTACTGAAAGGTGTTGTACCAATACATTCCGAATGGTCTGGTGACCACAAAATGGATCATGAGTCTGATATTCCCGTTGCCACTACCTCCATTGCATCTGAATCAGGTGCAGAGAAGAGTTACAGTCCAAGGAAGCCTATAGAATTAAAACTGACTAGAAAGAAAACAGTCGATGATAAAGTTCAAAAGCTCCAATCAGAAATTTCTGAGTTAGCCAAACAACGAGGGTTGGATATTGATGATAAGGATTACTTCCTGTCAAATAATATGGACGAAGAAATCATGGAAGTTAATATAATTGAAACTCGGTCCACGTAATTTTCATGTGAGGCTCCTAGTGAGTAGAACACAGTAGATGAGCTACGGAGGACCATCCTAACAAGAGATGAATAGATTAGCCGTTTGGAAAAGAGAATTGAGGAGATGACCACCGCCATGAATGCCATGGCTACACTCTACGAGCAATCGCAGTCAAGACCCACAGCATCTCCTGAAATTAACCAACCCGAAGTCATACACATCTCCGATAAAAGAAGAGAAATCACTTCGGCCAATGAACACGAGCCTCCAAGAAGAGATCCATCTCCAAATCCACCAGAAAAGGACATTAAATAGTTGGTCGAACAACAAGTTCAAGAAGCCTTAGCTCAGTCCAAAGATGGAGCATAAGTTTCAAGAGGCATACCCTACTCAGAGGAGTTTAATGTCGTGCCTTACCCTAAAGGCTTCGTGCCTCCGACTTTAAAGACTTTCAACGGGACAGGAAATCCTTGCCAGTACATTGCACACTTCATAGCTAGTTGTTGCAATACAAGAGGAAGTGAAGCTCTGTTGTTCCATCAATTTGTCAGCAGCCTGTTATGAATAACGTTCGATTGGTATGCCATGCTTCCCAATGGATCAGTAAAGACTTTTGTAGAAATGGAAAACATATTCGTGAAAAGATTTTCCAGTGCCCGACATCATGTTACCGTAGGAAATCTCGTCGTGGAGCGGCAGAAGCCTGACAAGACCTTGGTCGACTACATTCTGAGATGGAGTAACTTAAGCATAAAATGTGAACATATGCTACAAAAACAACACACGACCAAGATACTACTCAAGAGTATCCACAATCCGGTAGCCTTAATGCTTAAGGGTCTCACCATCAAGTCCTTCGAGAAGCTACTCAGCAAGGCCAGCAGCCTAAGATAAGGAGTTAAGCACATGGAACCTGCAAAAAAGACAGAGAAAACAAAACCTGCTAAAGCATATGAGAAGATATCTAGTGTAGTGGTAACAGTCGACGAAGGAAAGCAGCCAACGAGCTTGAGAAGTCGCCACAGCAGCACAGTCAGTCACCTCAGTACGGTCAGCCTCAGCAGTATGGTCAACCTCATGCATAGCAAAGCAATTAGTCTGGTCAGCAGCAGAGGTCATACAGACAAATGGAAGACAGGTTCGACAATGTCAGAACTGCTACGCAGGAACTACTCCTTCAAAGAAGACACTATACCAAATATGTTCAGGAATTTAATGAAGAAGCCGAGTTCAGATTGTCTGAGCCGAAGAAGTCGAAAGAGGTGGACAAGAAGGATCAGCCAAACTTCTGCCCCTACCACAGGATGCTCAGATACACCATAGAAAGCTGCTTCAGTTTCAAGGATTGGTTCGAGCAGAATTACAAAGAAGGGAATATAACAATATCAAAGGAATACTTGAAATAACCTGAAAGAACCTGAAAGAGGTTCTATAAATATGATTTCAGTCGAGCCAATCTCTACGATTAATCCATGTATCGGCAATGGCGGATGGAGATTTGGAACGTGCTTAAGAAAGTCCTGCATCAGATCTAGTCTACTCCAAAGAGAGCAGTTATCCGGAGTCTACCATTGGCCCAGTTTAAGATTAAAGCTTCACCAAGGAGGCCACTGTAACAAGAATGTAGAAAGAAGCAGATAGTGAAAGAAATTAAGGACGATAGCACGAAGGGTAGGATAGAGGCTGCCTCTATTAGATTGGTTGTTTTCGGATTCAGGGGTGAAACCCCTTGATCCCCTGACTCTATACCATTATCTTTATGCCCCTCTAGGGTCTCATAATGATAATAAAAATGATGTTGGCTACGTTCTTTCTTTCTCTAGTGATGACGTAACTAATCACAACATCTCTAACCCTGATTTCGATGCCCAAAATGATCCTCAAATCATGATTATTCCTAACGAGAATTTGGAGGAGAATGAAGAAGATATCAATAACAAGACTACGACAGCACCAGAAGCGAGGAGCTAGTCCTCGAATGCAAAGGAACTCCACTTGCCATCTACGAGGACTTTTTAGATACAGAAGAGCTAGATACAGTAATGGAAGTATCTCTGGGTCCAAAAGAAGAAGAATTAATAGAGGTACATTTAAGAAGTGGCAAGGTGTTGACGCCAAGGATAGCTCCAATGGATAAAAGAAAACAGGCGATTACTCAAGAAGAAGTATCTCCAACAACAGAAGTAGTACAAGTTTGAAATGAAATTGAAAATTCAAACAAGGTGGATTATAACGTGCTAGCACATCTCAGGAAGTTGCCAGCTATACTAAGCATTTAAGACACTCTGATCCTGTCAAAGGAGATGAGAGAAAATCAGATCAAAGCTCTACTTGATCTGGATATTTGCTTAGCTCAGTTGGCTAGCACATCCTTAGAAGGAGTTTGCACCTTGAAAAAACATCCTGCTATAACATTCAACATTGGTGATTTGTTACTCGGTACAGTTAATCACAACCGTCTGCTCTACATTTCCATCATCATTGGGAAGTTCACACTTTCCATAGTGTTAGTAGATCCTGGAGTGTCACTCAACATAATGAGCCTACGAACACTAGCCAACTTGGCATCGATGCTCGAGAGCTTTCTATGGATAAAATGATGCTAAGAGGATTCAACCAGAAAGGAGAAAGAGCCCTCAGATCTATAACACTGCAAATGAAAGTTGGAAATCTAGTAACAATTGCAAAATTCCATGTCATTGTCAGCGTATTTTTTTAGGTTTACGTTTAATTTTTATATATATAGTTTGAAAAGTAGCATTTCTTTTTTTAAAAATAATTTTAAGTTTGAAAATTTTAAGATATGAAATCAAACCGATTTCACATCCCAAATAGTTTATATAAACGAGCACCGCATCACAAACCGTGTATCTATCCCAAGGAATAGACACACTGCTTGATTATGGGGCTCGATTAAATAAACTTGAAGATTTGTGTCATCTGTTTGGTCTGCGAACCAATTTTATAAGCCGACAAGTTCCCCTGCTTAACATAAAGGAATTAAGAAGGGTTTATATTACCTGGGTTCTTAAAATTCCCTATAAGGTTAAGCCCCTATAGTTAATGACATCCTAAATGTTCGAAGACACTCAATAAAACTCTCGATAAAGATCAGTGGTTTTTCTTTCAAGAATTTCAAAGTTTAAGGTTTTCAAACAATTGGACTTTGGAGATTTCAATAGTGAATATCTTAAATTTGGAACAGTTTATTTTTAAGAGTCCAAAGGAAGAGAAGTAGGGGATGTCACGGACCCGAAGTGAACTTCGGTGACTTCCCAACTATCCTATGGTTTGGCTTCAATTTGAGAATTATTTAATATTTCAATCCTGCCAATTTTATTTAATTAGGACTTATATTTGTATGACATAATCACACAAATAGCCTCGAAGATGTGAGGGTTTATGTCAAACCAAACGACTACCTCGGAGTCCTAAGACCTGTTTGGGTTTAATTTACATAATATGATTATGAAAATGCCTAATGAAAAGTTGAGGATTTATGTTGTACTAAGCAAACTACCTCAAAATCCTATGGCTTTGTTATTTAATTCTAGGAAAGGTTTTGTTGAAGTAGACACAAGTTTTGCTGATGAAGATGGCCGTGCTGCCCACCATGCTCCATGCTCCTTGTTGTTGCAGAGGTTTAGTTTTAGAAGGTGACAATCAAGAGATGAGAGAAGTGTTCTGGTTTATAAAAGTTGAAAATTAAGATGGCTTAGTATTTTAATTAAAACAAATCTTAAAGTTGATTAAGCAGAATCGATTAAGATCCCATAGTTCCGTCATTCCAGCACCACTATTTTCATCAAATTCACTTAGTCCAAATGAATTTGCTAAACTCAATTGAATGAGTTCCACACTTTCATTTAGACTGTGGGAAATCTCGCTAGCAAAAATTGGGTTACATCATCCATACGGTTTATGTGCTATGAAATTAAGCCAAGCAAAATAGAGAATCGCTGGAAGATCGGAAGGAAGAAGGGTCCATACCTTGGCTCTGAGAAGTGAAGCTTCAATCAGAGAGTTGTAGCACCTTCGATTGCACCCAAGGAAGCTCTAGATGAAGTCTCTAGCTCTGAGGAATTGCCTAGGTATGAAAGTGACCAAGGCCGATTTCAAAGCTTGGCCGATAGAGAGGATGGCTGGCCTGGTGAGGGGGCTTTCACTAGGGAACTACTTCTCTAGGTCTTGTACAGGTGTGGGTGAGTTTAATTTAATTTTGGTGGAGGTTTCAGAGTTGTCCTGGTTTTTGGATGGATTTTTGACTGAAAAATTGAGCTCTATTAATAGGGATTAGGGCAAAGGGACACTGGCAATCAATTGCTCTGGTTAAAAGAAGGTCCTGGAGCAATTTTGGTAGAGTTTTGTTAAGCTCTGGTTCATCCCTTCTTTTGGCTGAGAAGGTGGTGGGTTTAAATAGACATGGTAAGAGGGCCTCCCAGGGGGAGTTAGGGCTTGGGATCAGCTGCCTTGGTCAAGGGAAGAACTGCCATGGAGTCCATATGAGTTGGGACAGCTCAGTCAGGTGAACTTAAATTTTTGAATCCAAATAAAGCTCTCAGCCTTGATGTTTTCCGGTGGCTGTGGTGGCTGGCCGGCCAGGCATGGGTCACCTTCATGGTCAGTGAGGTCAGGGTTTGAGTTTGGTGCAAGCAATGGAGATTGGCCATGTGTAAAGAGCTTGATTCAAAATGGAATGGGGAAGGGTCTCTTTTGGACTTGGTTTTGTCAACCCATGGAAATGGGCTTGGTGCACCCACCAAGGTCTAATTTGGGCAGAAGGGAATCAGGTAAGTCAGCTAGCTTAGTGGAGAGAAGTCACCATCTAAGCATATTTAAGTTTAAGCATGGTTTAGGGGAAGCATGAAAAGGTTTAATCACTCTTAAGGGAATCATTAAAGGACTCCCTCCTTTCCCCAATATGGTATGGTCACATGAACACCACTCACATGGCTTGCATGGGGCTTAAGGATGGCTTCATGGCTAGCCTATGGCTTGGCTCAATTTCATGAAAATGGATTTTGGGATTTTTGGTGAATTTATGGGAAATTGGCATGAGGCTTGATTTGGAATTATTTGATTACTAATTTAGGACTTAGGGATGATTTTAATTAAAAGGATGATGATGGGAATTTCACATGGGCTTTAGAATAAGTTTTGGGCTTTTTGAATTTGATGAAAATGGGCTTTTAAAGGCTTTATGGAAGTGGGCTTTTAGATTTTAAAATGGGCTTTTGGATGAATGTTTTGTGAAGGACCATGCTAAATAAATGTTGGGTTTAGTTTAGGGATGTATCATGACTTATTTGGAAAAGATTTGGTGTTATTTGGAGTTGAAATGGGTTCAATTTGGGCCTTTTTGATAATGGGTTCAGAATGGATCAAATTGGGCCAACTTGGGTTAAGGTTGGGCCAGTGTTAGGTTTGATGTAAAATTAATGTTGAAAAATGTTTATGGGGGTGTGACAAAGAGCTTTCAACTTTGGATTGGCTTTGGTTTTGGGATTTGGGCCTATTTGGGTTAGGTTTGAGTTTAGACCGATTTAGGGGATTTTGGTTTTGGATTAAGTTTGGGTGGAGTTTGGTTTCAAATTTGTGGCAAATGAAGTTAGTGTTTTGTTTGTGGGGATGGTAGGAAGGCTTAGGAAAATATTTGGGGCTAATTGGAGTTAAGTTGGGTTGGTTTAGGCTAAGTTTAGGTCATGGGCCAAAATTGGGCTTTAGGCTTCAAATTGAAATTGGATCCACATGTTGATGAAATTGGGTTTAGATTTAGTCTAAATTGGTATTGGGAATATTGAATTGAAGTTTAGAATTGAATTGGATCAAAATTGAGGTCAATTGGAGTGGTTTGGTTGGACATTGTGTCCACTTTGGTTAAAAATAGGTCAAATTGGGGGTTTCAGTAGAAGTGATTTAAATTGACAAAGTTGGCTTATGGTGTAGTTGAACAAAATGAAAATTGGAATATTTGGGATTTTTTTGGAATTTTTTGGGAATTTTTGGATTTTTTGGGTTAAAAGGGTATTTTGGGTATTTGGAGGGTATTGAGGGGTATTTTTGAAATTTTTGGTATATTTGGCCATGGATGATCAATTTTAGTGGGGGGAAATGTTTAAAATTGTTTTTAAGGAATTTTGGATAATTTAGTCAATTTTGCAAATTTTGAGCAATTTCAAGGGTATTTGGTAGGTTAGGTGGGTTTAGGATCCCGGGGGGTCAAAAATTGAATTTTTTGGAAAATGAAGATTGATCAAGTGTGAGTGAAATAAAATCATTTTGGTTGAGACATGAAGCCATATTAAGCTCACAAAAGCCATGAGAGGACTCATTTTAGACATTTACTATGTTGTTCCTAACCTTCTTAGCCAGGGGCCTAGGGGTTGAGGTCCATCCATATAAATTGCCTACATGAGTCGGGAAGTCAAATTGGCTAAAGGTAGTTTTAGGGTTTGGAATGTGTGTGTTTGGGAGTGTGGTGTGTGCAAGCTTACCCTCAGTAGACCAGGCCACCCAGGGTAATCCTAAGGACAAAGAGTCATATAGGAAACTCATCCTTTAAACCTTCACATTTGATTTTAACCCTCCAAGTGGCTTTGGGGTTTACAATCAAACTTGTGGGGTTTTAAGGGAGTCAAGAAGTCTTTAGAATTTCTAAGTGGTGGGTTCCATCTCTAGTCCTCTAGAATAGTCAAAGGGAAAGCCTAAGGCTAAATCCTAAGTACTAAGGAGAGAGATCAGACCTCATCAAAAATGAGGTCAACAAAGCGGTGTAGACTTGATCTTCTTCTTCTTACAATCACCGTAGTATACAGGTAAGGGTAACGCAGCGACGATCATTTGAGCATCTTCCTCATCAGATGCAACAGAGAGAGGGTGGAACCTACTCCCCTCTAACTGTGGTGAGATCTTAGGTATCTCTTCCTCTTCTTCAAGAATCTCATCAAGAAAGGTAGCTTCAGCAGCTCTGGTCTTTCTGATCCTGGCAATCTTTCTGCTCTTATTCCTTCTTTGCGTCCGAGTTAAGGGTACAAATCTTAAACTGGACCCTATCTCGAAAATAGACGGTTATGCAGCAAAGTCTGAACCCTCCACAGTAACAGGCTCATTACTGACTTGGACTTCTTTTCCTTTCAGTTTGGCAAGAGCCGGGTAGGTGCAGTGATGACTAGACTGATCGGGGTAGAAATGACAGTCCTGGGGGTAGCAGTTAACCTCCTATGAACAACAGTATATCTCCCAACTGGGACCTTTTACAGAGGGGGAAATTCTTGGGTTGACTTCATGTTGAACTCAATTATGGGTTCAATGGTCTCCGGTACCTTGGCCATCAGCGCAAAGAGAGTAACACCAGTAAACTTAATGTCCATACTGTCAAATCCTTGCCCAAAGCAAATGATCGCATCGTCAGGCAGCTCATCCTTGCTAACTGCCAAGTCCAGTCCGTTGGTTAAGGAGAAAATAAGTTTCAGTGCAGACATCTTCTGCAGGGTAGATTCTGAACGTCAGTTCTAATTCATGCTTCCTTTCGTCACAACAAAAAATTTTCAGGATGAAAAAAGAATTTCTCTGGAAAAAGAGTCCGAACACATTTTCACTTTTCTTCTCATTTTCTTTATACAGTATTTCAAAATTTATCTTATTCATGTATTTGTGAGTTTTAAAAAGGTTCTTTTATTAAAAGGTTCGTTCATTAGAAGGTTAAACAATTAAGGGAGAAAGGGTGTAGAAAAGGTAAGGTATCCAATCCAAAATTGGAAAGGAAGAGAAAGTCTCGCCAGACTTCTCAACTCGAGGGACCGCTCCTAAGCTAACATCTATTGGGGGTCCACCCCACCTCTAAGAGGTATAATGATTCCGGAACCTCTCTGTTTGGGGGTGTCTAAACAGTGGCTCCAAAATCCAAGAGAGTTGACTATACCTGTTCAAGATAGAAATGAACGTAGTATGTTAATGGAAGGACGGTAGCTCGGTCCATTAGGGACATGGACTCGGTATCGATTTATGAAAACAAAACCATCTTATCAAAATGGAGAGAGGAACTTGTCCCCGCCGGAGTCGCCAGAAGCTGTCGGCGTATTTTTATTTAGGTTTAAGTTTATTTTTTTTTTTTTAAATGCACGAGAACATCAACAGATTAGGCAAGGTTTTAAGTATAATTTTCTTTCATGAATACTTCCGGTAGTAATAGCAGGTAGAAGAGTAGTAAAAAAAAGCGCAGATAATGAGGTGGAAGAAAGCTCTAGTACTTTATTGCAAGTTCAAATTCGAAAGGCTACTCACTCATCTTCTTCGATTAAAAAGACCACACCGTCGTTCTTAAGGAAGTCATGTGTTGTATGATCAGCTATATTAGTGTCACTTAGCTCCAAATTGTAGAAATCCATTGCTTTTCTCGAGCAACGGTCCCGCATGCCACGTTCCTCGATTAAGCTTTACAAATTTTGTACCAGCTTACTCGGAACACATGCACATCATCTCGGGTGTGGTCGCACATAGTTATGTCCACACTTTGATTGAATACTTGTCTCGAGATTGTCATCATTAAATTCAGCTCCTTCCGGAATTGAAGACTCGGCTACACCAAGATACCATTCTTCACCAGTAGCAGAACCAAGGCACTGGGTCACACTTGCATGATGAGTAATCTTAGAGAACTTAAGTTCTCGATCTTCAAGATGCATGATATAGAACCTCGGGGTTCCACGGTGGAGTTCCAATTGCGCGTTCTGCGGGCCAAACTTTTGCCCGTCAGAAGAAACAGAAATCACCTGGCCGAAATCCGCGAAGCTCACCGGGTCGCATCGATAGGCTTCGAGCTTCGATCGCCTTCGCCATCTTCACTCGCGCCGATGAAGGAAGCAAGCTAAGAGCAGGAGTACGGACAACTTTTGAAAAAAATTCTTGCTATCCCTCGCTTCGCAAAGAAGGGACCTTTCTCTTCTTAGGTTTAAGTTTATATATATATATATATATATATATATATATATATATATATATATATATATATATATATAGTTTGAAAAGTAGCATTTGTTTTTTTTGAATTTAAGTTTGAAAATTTCAAGATATGAAATCAAATCGATCTCACATCCTAAATAGTTTATACAAACGAGCAAGCAGCATCACAAACCGTGTATCTATCCCAAGGAATAGACACACTGCTTGATTATGGAGCTCGATTAAATAAACTAGAAGATTTGTGACATCCTTTTGGTCTGCAAACTAATTTTATAAGCCAACAAGTTCCCTGCTTAATATAAAGGAATTAAGCAAAGTTTATATTACCTGGGTTCTTAAAGTTCCCTATAAGGGCAAGCCCCTATAGTTAAATACATCCTAAATGTCTGAAGACACTCAAGAAAACTCTCGATAAAGATCAGTGATTTTGGTTTTAAGAATTACAAAGTTTAAGGTTTTCAAAAAATTGGACTTTGGAGATTTCAATAGGGAATAGCTCAAATTTGGAACAGTTTATTTTTAAGTGTCTGAAGGAAGAGAAGTAGGGGATGTCACGGACCCGAAGTGAACTTCGGTGACTTCCCAACTATCCTATGGTTTGGCTTCGATTTGAGAATTATTTAATATTTCAATCCTACCAATTTTAGTTAATTAGGACTTATATTTGTATGATATAGTCACACAAATAGTCTCGAAGATGTGAGGGTCTATGTCGTACCAAACGACTACCTCAGAGTCGTAAGACAGATTAGGGCTTAATTTACATAATATGATTATGCATATGCCTAATGAATAGTTGAGGATTTATCTGCACTAAGCAAACTACCTCGAAATCCTATGGCTTTGTTATTTAATTCTAGGAAAGGTTTTGCTGAAGTAGACACAAGTTTTGCTGAAGTAGACACAAGTTTTGCTGATGAAGATGGCCGTGCTGCCCACCGTGCTCCAAGCTCCTTGTTGTTGCAAATGTTTAGTTTTAGAAGGTGACAATCAGGAGATGAGAGAAGTGTTCTAGTTTAGAAAAGTTAAAAATTGAGATGGCTTAGTATTTTAATTAAAATAAATCTTAAAGTTGATTAAGCAGAACCGATTAAGATCCCACAGTTCGGTCATCCCGACACTGCTATTTTCATCGGATTCACTTAGTCCAAATGAATTTGCTAAACTCAACTGAATGAGTATCATAATTTCATTTAGACCCAGGGAAATATCGTTAGCAACATGTGGGTTATATCATCCGAGGGATTCCCGATCATCCAACGAGACATTTTAATTTTAGTCATAATTGCAGTTTTGTTTTTGTTGGTAATTAAATTTTGAGTTGTTTAAACATGTTGGGTTCGATCATTTTCATGCATTTATAAGTACATGAAAGTAAGAAATTTAATAAATTGCAGAATGTAAATTGCAATAAACTTAAAAGCATACCTGGTAAGCATTCCCATCATTTTTACATGTACTTGAAACACATGTCAGATCAAATACCTAGGTAAAGCTAAGGGAAGGTTCTGGTTGTCTACCAAAATCTTAATCCTATTGCTAGTCAATTTTTATGACGTCTAGGTTCTTGTGTTTTGATAAGGATGATTTTCTTCACCAAAGAATAATGAAGTCTCACTGTTCTTTTAAAACATCCCATCAAGTTAGAGAAGTGGTCAGAATTGAATTCTGAACATCCTCTTAAACATTTTAGGGATTACTTTAAGTTCAGTTAGTTTCATTGTGGTGATGAATCAATCATCCAGGTTACTCTTGCTCAATGAATTAGGATGTTGGATTATACTTGTGAGTAAAGTGACATTTCATTTGATGCTTCATTTGAAAATTATGATAACGAAAGCCTTTAAGGGCAAACTAACTCATTAAAGGTATTAACCATTCTTAATTGAAGTTTAAATTAATGGTTTAAAGTGATTCAATTCAGTTATAAGGTTTTGATCAACTTTTTTCAAATATTTTAAATTATTTTTTTTTTAAAAGTTCAAGTTATTTAGTTCAGTTAAATTTTCTTATTTCAAATGATCTTAACTTGTTAGATTAATTTTCAATATTTTAAAACTATTATAATTTTCAATTTATGATATTATAATCATGAGTTGTTCCAGGTTAATCTTCGATGTTTTAAATTTGTTTTAATTTAAGTTTTAAACAAATTTAGATTAGTCTTAATGTTTATAATTTTTTTTTAAATTGATTTTTTTTAATTTTAAATTTGTTTTACATGTTTTAGGTTTTAATTTAGTTTTTTAGATTATTTACCTTTCATTAGTTTCAATTATCATTTTATAGTTTAATTAATTAATAATAAATTAACGATATTTAATTAAATCATTGATTAGGGATTCAATTTAAAGAATTAGAATCTGCTTATATCACATCCTCCATCTTTAATAAATCAAGCCTTAATTAGTCTTCCAAGGTTTAGGTGATTTTATTAATGTTTCTCCTTCAATGTTCAAGGTGAATTTAATGAGTTTCTACCATTTAAAATTCCTATGTGTCAATCATCCAAAGTGAAGCTATGATCAAATATTTTACCCCTCCCTTGGTTAAACCTAAATTTTAATTAAGGTTAAAACCTTTTAGTTACCTTAATGCCCTCTTAAGCATATTCATCTCATAATTCATCAAATTAAGCTCAAATGAACTTGAAATTTTTATGTCACTTCACTCACATGTCAGTTAAGACATTAGAGGAGAAAATATGATTTTTCTATTTTTAATTTAATTTATATAATTATTTTAATGAAAATAGGGAGTTTTCAATGAAAATTTCATAATATGATCTAGAGGAAGTTTCTGTCCTTGGGAAAATTATGGGAGGTTCCTATTGACTCGGAGGACACTTGAACCAATTTTAGTAATTTTTTGAATTATATTTTATTTATTATAATTATTTTAAATTTTGATGTATTATTTAATTATAAAATAAAATTAAAGTTTAAAATTAAGTTTTATATTTTTCTTAAATCCCTTTGACCTCAAAGAGCTCAGAGAAACAAATTTTATATTTTTCTGATTTTTCTTTGAATTTTTAGAATTAATTTAGTTAAAAGGTTTGAAAAGTCCATTTTTAATATTAAAAACACCTTAGGCCTTTAAAATTCAATATCTTTGCTTTGAGATTTGAGAAAAAATATTTGGTTAATTCCTAAGTGATTAGGAGACCAAATATGACATTTTTATGCATTTTAACATTTTTATGATTTTTATGATTTTTTAATTATAAAACTATTAAAGGTTAAGTTAAAAAATGAAGTTTTTCAGAAAAATCTAATTTTAGTTTTCTTAAACTCCTATGATATCAGAGAGTGTCCAAAATCAGTTTGGTGAATTTTTAAAATATATTTTGAGTCATATGAAATTTTTAAGTTTAAATTTGACTATGGTATTTAGAAAATCCATTTAATAGGTTAAAACATTTTCAGTTAACTTCAAACTTTTTGTGGGGCTTCCTCTGACCCTAAAGATCAGTGGAGAATTAATTTCAAATTAATTTGATTTTTTATTTTCTTTAATTAATTCAAAGTTGGTTTTGGATCAAGTGAGACATTAAGATTTTTTACTATGTTTTAATACATAAGGTAATTATTCCAAGCTCCTCTGGTCATAGGGAACCTATCCTAATTTTTCTAGATTTTTCCAAACAACGTGCTAATTACTGGAATTAAAATACCAAAACAAGCATAAAAGCTTGGAAAATAGATAACTTACCATGGACATTGCCTCTGGCCTTGGAAAATTCAGAGAATGTTCCCAAGATCAGAGGATACAAAATCCCTATGGTATTATGCTATGGTGAATTATGGGTGTGAGTAGAGAATTAAAACACTCAGATCAGTATAAAAATAATTGAAAAATAAATACTCAACAAAATAGCTTGATTCCTTTTTCAAATTGTTCCCCTCTATTCACTGAGCAAGAGGATATTTTTAGTTTATTTTGTTATTTTTATACACAAAGATATGGATTTTTAAAGTTTTAGGGGTTTAATTAATTCAGAAAATCCAGATTTTCTTTCTTAACCACGTCGGCGCCACCTCAACCAACGGTGGTTCGACACTCCACGCATTTCCTCCTCATTCGGTGCCGCCATTTGACTCGGCAGCCATGCGGCCCGTGGTTCATATTCCATTCCTCCATCCGGTGCGATCCTAGCCATCCGTCCGATACACGCTCGATCTAACGGCCACTGGTCATCATCCCTAATTGGTGTGAGTCGAGAACCGTCCAGCTTCTAGACCTAATATCTCGCTCGATACTCGACCAAATCGAGTTTGGTTTCTTTCTACATGCTCGTCTAGCCTAGAGGAGTCTATCCATACGTCTAATAAGCATTGAAAACATGCAGAATAAAATGAAGAATCCATGAAAGCTCAGGAAGAAGAAGAGTTTCCATACCTTGGTCCAGAGGTGAACCCTCAATTGGATGTGCTCGACACGTTCATTGGAGCTGGAGAAGCCTACAGATGAAGCCTCTAGTGCTGGTGAATCGTCTAGGTATGATTTCGTCCAAACCCAATTTGATATTTTTACGTCTGGAGCAAATGGCTGGCCTGGTGAGGGGTCTTTCACTGGGGAACTTCTTCTCTACCTCTGGTGAAGGTGTGGGGAGAATTAATTTGGTTTCTGTGGAGATTTGGTGAGTTTCCTATATCCGGCCTGATTTTAGACTGAGAAATTAAGCTCAGCCAGTGGGGTTTACGGCCAGGAGAACAGTGGGGTTGTTCTTCTCTAGGCTTGGAGAAGCTTTGGGAGTGAATTGGGGAGGTTTTGTGAGAAAAATTTTCAACACCATTCTCATAACCGAGGAGAGGTGTTTAAATGACCAGAACCATTCAGCAGGGTTTGGGTTCAATTGAGGGGTTAATTCTGTTGATTAGGTGGAGGGCAGAGAGGCTCCAAGATTTAATTTGGCTGAGGTAGATAGTTGGGGAGATTTGGGTGAGTTTCACTTGGTGGTGGCTCTCGGTTTTGACCCCCTCTGGTGACTAGGCCGGCCGGCAAGGACAAAGGAGCTGGCCCCAGGTCAGGTGAGTCAGGTGGGAAGGTTTAATGGTGATTAGTCAGTTTTGGGAGGATTTGAGGTGAGGCAAAATGAGACTTATCCACTTAAGGGAAGAGATCCCTTAAAATGGGGGACCCTTGGTCCATGGCTTAGTTAGCTTGGGCAAGGTGGATCTAGGGCGGTCCCTAGGGTTCAAATAGTGGCTGTGGAAGAGTAGGTTTAGCCACATTTGGTTCAATTTGGTTAGGTTAGGCCATGGGTTCAAATTGGCTCACTTGTGTTTAGGTTGGGCTAACTTGAGTTTGGGTTTGATTTGTGTCTAAGTGTCTTGAGCTACATTTTAGAAATGATTGCCATGAAAAAAACTTTTATGAAGACATGGAATGGTTTTGAGTTCAATTTGGTGGATTTTAGGATTTTGGTTAATTTAGGCAAGGTTGAATCAACTTGGGTCCAAGTTGGGTTATGGTGGGGTTTAGACCCAATTGAATGTTTCAAATGGTCTAGGGGAATGTATTGAAGAGTTCCCAACATTAATTGGGAAGAAATTTTAGGATTAGGTCAATCAATTTGGTAGTTTAGGTAATGGATCTAGGTTAGGTTAAAATGGGATATTCTTGGATTTCAAATGGATTTAGGCTACGATTAAGCTCAAATTGCGATAATTGAGCATTACATGGGTTTCATGGGAGTTCCATGGAAGATTTAGGATTAAAATTTGGAAGGGAAAAGTTGACATTAGGTTAATTAGGGAATTTTGGATTAAATAGGCAAATTTTGGGGGGTTTAGGTTTCAAATGGAATTGAACACAAATGTGAATCAATTTGGACTTGGATTTGGTTTATATTGGTAGTGGGGATATTGATTTAAAGTTTAGAATTGAAATTGGGCAAGATTGAGGTCAAATGGGTTGGTTTGGTTTGACATTAGGTCCATTTAGGTTAAAAATGTGTCAAATTGAGGATTTTGATAAACGTGGGTTTTTTTGGCAAAACTTAGCTTATGGTGTAGTTGAGAAAAATGAAATTGGGAATATTTGAGATTTTCTAGAATTTTCTGGGAATTTTTGGAATTTTTGGAATTTTGGGCAAAAATGGTATTTGAAGGGTATTGGGGTATTTTGGTGGATTTAAGATGTGGGAATTGTTTCAAAATGATTTTTAGAATTTTTTGGAATTTTGGGTAATTTTTGGGAAATTTTGGAAAGTTATGCGGTTGTAGGGGCAATTTAGGAAATTTTTGGGCAGGCTTAAGGACCCAATGTCAAAACCAGGAATTTTGGCAAAAGTGGAGTTTGGTTATGGTTAAGAAGGGGAATAGCTTAAAGTGAGCCATGGACCAAGAAATGTCCATTTTGAACATCTCATAGGTTGTTCCTAACCCTCTTAGCCAAGGGCTAGGGGTTTGGACTTAGCCATATGAGTGCTCGAATGAACTAGGAGTTAAGATTGGGTAGGGATGGTTCAGGGTTTAGGATGAGTGTGGGAGTGCAGTGTGTGTGCCAGACCTCACCAGGACCAGGCCACCCAGGGCGGTCCTAAGGCTCGAATGCACTCATAGGAATTCATCATTGTCTTCCTACACATTGGTCCCAACCTTCCAAGTGATTTGGAGGTTGATGACCATCTATGTAAGATTCTAAAGAGAATCATGATTTGGTTTGAATTTCTAAATGGTGGGTTCCATCTCTAGTCTTCTAGGACAGTCAAGGAGAAGTCCTATGGCTAGATCCTAAACACTAAAAGGAAAGAAAAGACCTCACAAAAAATGAGGTCAACAGTCATCAATGTGGATACATCGTTCAATGCCTGCTTGGTCGATCGTGGCTTAACGAGTACAATATGGCCCTGTCGTCACGTCACCAATGCAAGAAGTACTATAAGGACGGACAAGAACATTGCATTAAGGGAGACTTACAACCTTTTTCAATACATGAAGTAAGCATTCACGAAGACACCGCCTACTACGCTCCTCCGAAGAAAACAATGCATTCAAGAGAAATTGTGACAAGTAAAATCGAAGATTCATAAGAACTGCGAAAACGGGACCATACAACTCTGCTTCAATAATCTCCCACTGCTCCTTCACAATGAGTTGGTGAAGTGATACAACTAAAATATATAGTGTTTTAATGCACATTTTTATACCTATTTTTGATGATATTGCACTTTAATGGAAGGTATATTGTATTTTTCTTGAAGGTATGATGAAAATAATTAATTATGATGAAAGGAGCAAAAAGGATCAAATTTGGAGTAAAATTATTAAGTTTGGGAAATTTGGCCTTTGGCGCCTAAGCGCCAATGTACCGACGCTCAAGCGCCACAGTTAAAAATCAAATTTGAATGAATTTTGGTGCCATTTTCAAGGGGTGTTTGCAAGTAACTTTTGGTGGTGACTTCCTTAACTTCCTTCGGGCGGCAAATATGATTGAAGGGATGCATCTTTTGGTGGATACATTGAATCTGAACATGATTTAAAGAGACGCCAAGTTACCTTTTGGAAAATTATAAAAATGAAGCCTCATAATTTGTGTTTGGTTGTTGTTATTCTGTGTGTTATTAGAGTGGTTACTAGAGTGTGTTAGGTTTTAGATTTCTTTTTTTCTATAGTAGAGAGTAGAGAGTAGAGAGAAAGAAAGGAAAAAGGGTTAGTGTAAAGCCTTCTTCTCAGCAATTTTCTTTTATACTTATATCTAGTTTTTTATTGAAGTTTAAAGTCTTTATTAGAGTCACTAGAGTTGGGTGCCAACCTCTGTAGAGTTGTACTGTGGAAAGCAAAATTTCAAAGGAACTTCCAGAGTCTCATTGGAGAGAATTTTTAGATAAGTATTTATCTTTGTTTTTACATTTATTTTTTAAGTAAGTTTGTTGTGTTTTCATTTTGGTTTATGCTTTCATATCAAGTATTATTTGTGTTTTTTTCATGAAATCTAAGTAGTTTAGTTTATCTTTTTCTTTCTTAGATGATGAAGTGATTAAATTATGGATGTTGTGGAAAGTATAAGTGTTTAATGTTGGAATAAATTGTGATGATTCAATTCCTTGAACTTAATTTACTTCTTGATTTAGCTACTTAATATGTTAAAATTTGTTGTAAGATTATGTAAGATCCAATGCAGTATTGTCTCAAACAACAATTGGAAAGAATCACATGTAATTATATGGGTGAGAATTGTTGTCCATATGATTGAATGCAAATATATAGAGAGATATGCTTTATTGGGGTGCAAAATTTGAGGACTTTAGAGTGAGAGTTTAAAGCCCCCTAATTTGGTTTGTTATTTTAAATTTTGTTATGAGATGTTAGCCCCCAGGTGGAGGGAATCGAATGAACTCTAGAGTAAGAGCTGGCATCATTCCTGCCTAACCCATTTACAAAATTTCAAAATTTAATATTAACCAATTTTCTTTATAGAACCAAGTAAGGTTAAAGAATATAATTTCTCCTATTTGGCACAATGCATTTAAATACTTCCACAACATAAATATCCATAATTATTAATGATTCATTGAAGAAGGAAAAAAGATATTTGATTCTTATGACTTTTATATCGTGTTTAGAGTATTAATAATATTACTTCCTGCTTAACTTGTTATTAAAAAAATCAAAAACAACTTTTCAAAATTAAAACCTTAAAACATACTTACAAAAATTAATTAAAAAAGTAAAAGTGATTTTTCTTATTTCTTTAAATTTTTACACATTTCCTTGTTAGTTCGATATCTCGGGGCTTAATCAGAAAATCATATATTACTTGATATATGATACGTATAATTGCGTATAATGTCATATTATAAATCATTAATTTCCTATCTAAATCCTAAGCATAAATATTCGAGCATCAAGCTTTTGGCGCTATTGCCGGAGAAATAAATTAAAATTTCATTTAAAGAAAATTAAGAAAAATTAAAATTTTTTACTTTAATTTGTATTTGTTAGTGTGTTTTATTTTATTTTATTTACCATTGTATGCGTAGATCAGGGTCTGAAGTACTTTTGCCTTGCGATTCTGAATTAGAAAGAGCAATCAGAAAAATAAAAAGAATTAAAAATTTGAAAAAGATAAAAATATTAAAAAAATGAAAAATCATCAAAATCAAAATGTTGACATTCATCAAGAATTTAGACATTTAAGAGAATTTGCTAACACTACAGTGGTTGAACTTCATGGTAGTATTCAATACCCTGCTGTAGCTGCTAATTCCTTTGAGCTTAAACTTGCTATTATCCAAATGGTGTCTAATAATCTGTTAGGGGGAGCACCAACAGAAGATCCTAATTTACATCCTGCTAACTTTCTAGAGTTATGTGTTACTTTTAAATATGATGGTGTTTTGGATGATGCTGTTACACATAGACTTTTTCCTTTCTCACTAAGGGATAAAGCTAAATATGGTTAAATTCGTTACCACGTCGATCTATCAGAACTTGAGGGTGATTTAACAACAAAATTCCTTACTAAATAATTTCCACCATCAAAGACTGTGAAGCATAGAAATGATATCAAATCTATTTGTCAGTTTGAAAGTTAATCTATACATGAGGCATGGGAACGATTTAGAGATCGCCTCAGAAAATGTCCACATCATTCTTTACCAGAATGGTTAATAATTCAAACCTTTTATAATGGATTAGTTGGATCTCTTAGATCTATTATAGATGCTACTGCAGAAGGATCACTAATGTCTAAACAGTTTACTGAAGCTTATGCTTTGATAGAAGAAATGACTACTAATAATTTTTAATGGCCTTTTGAAAGGTTAAATCCTAAAAAGGTAGCCAATATTCATGAAAATGATGCTTTTGCAGTGTTAGCAAATCACGTTGCTGCAATTTTAAGGAAAATAAACCAATTTGGGATGAATTTTTCTCAGCTAATTTTCATGATTGAGGAAAATTCATAAAGTTAAATGGTTGATTCTCATACTTCAACAGAAACTTTGAATGCTATAAGTAATCCTAATAACCATTATTCTAATTATTATAACCCAGGTTGGAAGAATCATCCAAACATTAACTGGAATGCCAATAATTATGGTGGTATTAATCAACAACGAGGGAACAACCAAGTAAACACATTGGGGAACTGGAACAACCAAGGAATAAGAATTATAGACCAACCTATTCTCCAAGTTATAACAATGATTCACAATTTAAGGAGAAGAAGTTGTAGATCAATTGGTGATATATTGCAAAGTCAATGAGCTACAATAAAAAATATTGAAAATCAATTGGGATAGATTGCCAATACATTAAGTAATAGATCCCAAGGTATGCTGCTTAGTAATACTGAAGTAAATCCAAGAGATAAGAATAAAGAGCATGCAAAAGTAATTCAACTGAGAAGTGGAAGAGAGTTGGAAGGTAGAGTTCAAAATAAAATTGAAGTTGAGAGAGAAGAGATTGAAGAATAAAAAAAGGATGCTCCAAAAGGTTTGGAAATACCTATTTCTCCACTTAAGGAAAATTTGGAAAAACCACCACCTTCATTTCTTCAAAGAAATCGACAGAAAAAATTGGATAAGCAATTTTCAAAATTCTTGGAGATATTTAAGAAGCTTACAATTAACATTCCATTTACTGAAGCCTTAGAAGAGATGCCAAGCTATGTGAAATTTATGAAGGATATTCTCAAAACAAGGGAAGTTTGAAGATAATGAGACAGTTGCACTTAGTGAGGAGTGCAGTGCAATAATTCAGAAGAAGCTTCGTGAAAGCATAAAGATCATGGTAATTTCACAATTCCATGTGCAATCGGAGATAAATTCTATGGAAAAGCTTTATGTTATTTAGTAGCAAGCATTAACCTTATGCCTCTATCAATATTTAAAAGACTGGGATTAGGAGAAAAATATCCAACTATTGTAACACTACAATTAGCAGATCGTTCGATCACATATCCTAAAGGAGTTAAAGAAGATGTTTTGGTAAAAGTGGATCAATTTATCTTTTTTGTTGATTTCATTGTGCTAGATATGGAGAATGATAAAGAGATACCCATAATTTTAGGAAGACCTTTTCAGCCACAGGCAGAGAAATGACAGATGTGAAAAAAGGGGAATTAATAATGAGAGTTAATTATTAAACTGTTACATTCAACATTTTAAAATCCATGAAATATCCTGCAAGAGGTAAAGAAGATGAATGTTATAGGATGGATGTTAACAAGTATTTGAGTGAATGTCATTTCAAATCAACTTATGAGGAGAAATCTGAAAGAGAAGAATTAGAACATGAGCTAGAAGAGGAGTTACATCATTCTAAAGATTTTCATGTGGAAGAACTAAATTATGTTCATGAAAACTTTAAATTGTTGGACAAGACTGAAAAAGATGAATCTTTTGGTCCATTAAATGAAAAACCTTTGGAACTTGAGTTAAAGATGCTTCCTGATCATTTGAAGTATATTTTTATAGGTGAGTCCTCAACTTTGCCAGTGATAATTTCCTTTCAATTAACTAAAAAGAAGAAGAGAGTTTGTTTGAAGTTTTGAAGAAATACAAGAAAGCCTTTGGATGGACGATAGCAGATATTAAAGGAATCAACCCTTCAATTGGTATGCATATAATCCTTATGGAAGATAATTGTAAACCTAGGGCTGAACCTCAAAGGAGATTAAAACCTATTATAAAAGGTTGTTAAGAAAGAATTTTTAAATTGGTTGGATGCTGAGATTATCTACCCTATTACAGATAGTGCATGGGTTAGTCCTCTTCACTATGTTCCTAAGAAAGGAGGAGTAACTGTGACTGTTAGTGAAAAGAATGAAATTATACCAATAAGACAAGTTATATGGTGGCAAATATGCATTGATTATATAAAATAAAATCTTGCTACAAAGAAAGATCATTTTGCACTCCTATTTCTAGATTAAATGTTGGATAAATTGGCTGGACATAAATACCTTTCTTATCCGGATGGATATACTGGGTACCACCAAATTCAAATTGCTCCTGAGGATCAATAGAAAACAACGTTTACCAGTCCTTATGGTACGTTTGCTTTTTTAAGAATGTCTTTTGGTTTATGTAATGCTCCTGCTATATTTCAGAGATGTATGATGGCTATTTTCTGTGATTTAATTGAAAGAGGGATTGACGTTTTTATGGACGACTTTTCAGTGTTTGGAAGTTCATTTGAATCATGTTTAGAACATTTATCTAAAGTTCTAAAATGCTGTGAAGAAACTAATTTGGTCCTTAATTGGGAAAAATGCAAATTTATGGTAGCAGGAGAAATTGTATTAGGACATAGAATATCAGAAAAAGGATTAGAGGTAGATCATGCAAATATTCAAGTTATCTCTAATTTACCTTATCCAATGAATGTAAAGAGAATAATAAGTTTTCTAGGACATGCTTGATTGTATAGGTGTTACATTAAAGACTTTTCAAAAATTTCAAAACCCTTATGCCGTTTATTGGAAATGGATGTAATTTTTTATTTTGATGATGAATGCATAAAAGCTTTTGAAACGTTAAAAGAAAAATTAATCACTGCATCTATTATAATTTCACCAAATTTGGAAAAACCTTTTGAATTAATGTGTGATGCTAGTGATTATGCTATTGGTGTTGTTTTGGGTCAAAAATATGATAAAATTTTCAAAGTAATTTACTATGCTAGTAAAACTCTTAATGAAGCTCAAACTAACTATACCACTACTGAGAAAGAGTTATTATCTATAGTATTTAATTAGAACTAAATGTGTAGTGCATACTGATCATTCTGCTATCAAATATTTAATGAAGAAGAATGATGCAAAACTAAGATTGATTTGATGGATTCTTATTTTTCCAAGATTTTGATTTTGAGATAGTAGATAGGAAGGGTGCTGATAATCAAAATGCAGATAATCTATCCAGGCTTGAAACTATAAAATCTATTAGTGATACTGAAGAAATTAATGAACATTTTCAAGATGAAAAATTGTTCACTATTAATGAATGGCGTATTCCGTGGTATGCCGAGATTGTAAACTTTATTGTAAGTGATATTATACCATATGGTTTGACATACCAGGAAAAGAAGAAGTTTTTATCTGATGTGACCCATTTTTATATAAACAAAGAAAGGATTTGATCATTCGAAGATGGTGGCTTTAGAAGAATCTTATGAAATTATTCAAAAATATCATAATTCAGATTATCGGGGACATTTTGGATTTGATATAACTGCTTGTAGAATTTTACAATCTGGATTTTATTGGCCTACAATTTTTAAAGATGTGAATGCATATATTAAAAGTTGTGAACGATGTCATCGTGTAGGCAATATTTCTAGAAGAAACAAGATGTCCCTCAATTATATGTTGGAAGTTGAAATATTTGATGTTTGGGGATATTATTTCATGGGACCATTTACACCATCTTTAGGAAAGATCTATATTTTAATAGCAGTACACTATGTATCCAAATGGATTTAAGCTGTTTACTTTACCTCAATGTGATGCTCAAAGTGTTTCAAAGTGTTTAAGAAAGAATATATTTTGTAGATTTGGAATACCAAGAGTAATCATAACAGATGGGCGAAGTCATTTTAGAAATGCGATTAGGGAGAAGTTAGTAAAGAAATATCATATTAACCATCACATTGCTATTGCTTATCATTCACAGACAAGCGGTTTGGTTAAATTATTCAATCGTGAAATTAAAAGAATATTCGAAAATACTATTAATCCAAACAGAAAGGATTGGTCAATCAAACTGGATTATACTTTGTGGGCTTATAGGACTGCTTACAGGACTCCTATAAGAATGTCCCCATATAGGCTAATTTTTAGAAAAGCTTGTCTTTTACCTGTTGAACTTGAGCATAAAGCATATTGGGCTATTAAAGAGTTCAACTATAATTTAAAAGATATTGTTGAGAAGAGATTATTGCAATTAAATGATGTTGAAGAGATAAGGAATGAATCTTATGAAAAGGCTAAGATTTATAAAGAGAATATGAAGTTATGGCATGATCGAAAGATTCTTAATAAAAATCATGAGTCATGACAAACAGTTTTGTTGTATAATGCCAAGTTAAAAGTTTTTGCTGGAAAACGTAAGTCCAAATGGATGGGTCCATTTATTGTGATAAATGTTTATTTTTATGGAGCTGTGGATATTCAAGATCCTCAGACTGAAAAAATATTCAAAGTTAATGGTCATAGACTTAAACCTTATTTTTAGTCGATCTACTTAAACCTGATGAAAATCTGATGTTGGGTAACTCAGAATAAGTTCTAGGTATGTATGGTTGAAGACATTAAACTAAGCGCTTTGTGGGAGGCAACACATATTATCAGAATGTTTTGCTTTATGTTTGCTTTAATTGTTTTGTGTGCTTTATTGGTTTGTTTTTATGATTATGTGGAAGAATTTTGAAGGGATTAGTTATAGTGGTGTTTATTTGACATTAAAGGATGACTTAAAAGAGTCAGAATGAAAAATTTGGACATTTGGCAGACCTGTGAAAAATTGTGTACTAGCGGCTAAGCGCCGTAGTTAAGAAAAATGTGATAAATGAATTTCTAGAAGCCAAAATCATGGGGAAGTGAATTTAGAAGTTATTTTGGAGTTTTAAAATGTTTAGGGTTAGTTTTAGTACTTCTCATGTCTATAAAAAGGCCATAGATTAAGAGAAACACTTGCCTCAGTCCCTATTTTCATTTCTGAGTCTTAAGAAGAGTGAAATTTAGAAGAGTGAAATTAATTTCTATCCAAAATGTTTGGATAAAAATTTTTAGTTTTTATTTAGTGTGATTGTTTTAAATGAAAGTTTGTGTTTATGTGAAATTTGTTTGGAATTGATGAAAATTTAACTTTCTTTAGAGAATTAGAAATGTTCAGAGGGAAGAAATTATTATTTAAAGTGATTTTGGGTGATTAACTAAGGGGTTTAGTATATTTTAAATTAATTATGAAAATAAGGGTACTAGAGACTAAGCGCTAGAACAAAGGTACTTAAGCACCATATTTCGTGGTTAAGTGTCAAAGCCTCGCGCTTAAGCTCAAGTTCGCAAAAACTGATTTTTTGCAGTTAAAATCCCAAAAATTGATATTTTTAACACCTCCCATCACCCTCAACCTCTCAAAGTCACGAAATAGGATTTTGGGCATCCTTAAGTTGGATAAATCATGAGCTGATTTCAATGAGATTTGTCAGATTTGAATTCCTTGAGATATGAGCACTACTTCTGAGTATAAAAAAATTTATTTTCACCATATATTTTAAGCACATTATTGAAAAATCTTATGATCATTATTTATGGTGAAATTTGAGGAAAAGCATGAGAAATTTCCTGGATTTAGTGGAAATTACCTTTGGAAGTTAAATTAGCAAGTTTACTTTAATTTTGGAATTTATGGTGAATTTTTGCTATTTTAATTTTAGAGATGGCTCCAAAGTCAAAGCGCTCGAAAGATAAAGCAAAATTTGATTCCAACAGATTTGTTGGTGCAAGAGAAGAGGATCGGTATGTCGATGCACTGTCTAAATTGATTCTTGAATGAGTATTTAGTAAGCCATGAGAAGTTATTGAAGAAATGATTACTAGAAGAAATTGGGAGAATTACTGTTACTTCTCCACTGTCGCTATTTTTTTTTGTGGTTAAAGAGTTTTATGCATACTTGCCTGCAGCAGAAGAGAATTTGGTGATGGTTAGTGGTGAACAAGTACATTTTTCACCTGCGGTAATCAATGTCTTCTACCACTTGCCACCTACATCGTTTTTCTTTTATGCTAATTATAATCATACTGAAGGAGAATTAGATGAGATCATATCATTTCTGACTGATGGAAGAGGTTTATGGAAGATAACAAATGAAAGAAGAGTAAATTTTTCAGGCCTCTAAGTTGAATGCCATTTCAAAGGCATGGAATTATTTTATCTCATCTAAGTTGTTTCCTTCAAGTCATACTAGTGAAGTTACAAGGGAGAGAGCAGTTCAAAACCATTGTATTTAGTTAGGAAAGCTTATCGATGTAGGGGCTATTATTTTTTACTATGTGATGAACTTTGCCAAATCTGCTACTACTTCGGGTATGGGATTTCCATCCTTAATTCATTCGATTTGTGGGCTATCTAGTGTTAAGTTTGAAACATGGAAGGAAGTTCTTCAGCCATTGAGACCTATTACCAGTGTGAATGTTGGTGCTTACACTATACATTCAAAGTTTGGCTGGAGAGGAGGATTTAGAACTTCCACTGCTTCTGTCTTTGCTGCTTCTACTTCACGTGCCACTACTTCTAAAGCATCATCATCTAGTGATTCACAAACTGGATTATTGAAGAAAATTTGGAAAAAAGTGAGTCTTGCATGAGAGCATGTTAGAGATATGGATAGAATGATTGAGAATATTGAAAGGTATATTGTTAAGCATGATGAATATGAGGATAATTATCAGCAGTTGTCGGCATATTTTTAGGTTGTGTGTTATTTTAAAGGGGGGTCGCCTAACAGAAGCTGTCGGCGAATTTTTAATTTAATTAAAATAAATAATTTGA